>RPOG01000248.1:278689-531034 GCA_008086565.1 Thalassoma bifasciatum | reverse complement strand
TTCAAAGGTCAGAGCCAACTTTTCTCTTCCTTCTAGGTTCATCTAGTTGTAGGAGCATCTGGTGACTGGATCCCAAAAATGAAGGAGCACTTTGGATTGGACAGAATTGATTTGGTTTTCCTGGATCACTGGAAGGATCGTTACCTTCCTGATACGAAACTTATTGAGGCAAGTTTGTTACACTTTTTGTCTTTTCTCTAACCACTTTTTTTGTCTGTTACTGACATCTTCTTTTTCTTCAGGAGTGTGGCCTCCTACAAAAAGGAAGCATCCTGTTGGCAGATAACGTCATATGCCCTGGCGCTCCTGAATACCTGGAATATGTCCGCAGCAGCTTGCAGTATGAAAGCCAGTACTTTAAGTCTCACCTGGAGTACACCAAAGTAGAGGATGGCTTGGAGAAGTCCGTCTTCTTAGGCTAGTGTCTCATGTTTTACACAGAAAATCACAAACCAGAGACCTTTGAATCTGAGATTTACTGAACCAAATTAGAGTTAGCCAAATTTGTTTTTCTAATAAAGTGTGAGTTAACTTGAAATAAAAGTGCCAAGTTGGAAAAAATGCTTTGGGTTGTAAACTTGTTTCTTCACAAACCACATGGTGGAAGTCCCTGTATGTTAAACCAACAACAAGATGTCTACAGCGTGTCTAGGTTTGCACAACTAATGGACAAGTGTTGACCTGAAAACTGATCTGGGGCTGACTTTCCCCGGTGAATTGACCAGAATCAATAATAAATATAATCCAGCTGCATCCTGTGCATACACACACACACACCCTCACACATACACACAAAATAAAACACTTGGTCCTCAGACATCCTCCACCATTGAGTCAATGTTGACAGGTGTGTGTGTGAAGAGGTAGTGTGCATGCATGTGCGCTTGTCTTTTGGGTGGAGAGAGGGAGACAGAGGGAGTGTGGGAGAGAGAGAGAGAGAGAGAGAGAGAGAGAGAGAGTATGAATCAAATGGCTGCTCATCTAATCTCTGAAAGTGACAGAGTTCCATCATACTGTTGTTGAGGCGGTGGGGGTGGGGGATGTTTGGTTTAGCCGTATGGGAAAAAAAAAGAAAAAAAGAAATGGGCTGGTCCACCTCATGCTTTCTTCACAGACGCCTGTATGATAATCCCAATCTGTGGCCATTAGTGGGCTGAGAGAACTAGCAAGAAGAGGGTTCAACAGAGACTGAGTGAGAGAAACAGAGAGAGAAACAGAGAGAGAGAGAGAGAGAGAGAGAGAGAGAGAGAGAGAGAGAGAGAGCGGACTGAGGGGGGTGTTGGTGGGGGGAGTGCCTGGACAGAGATGCACGCAGAGGGAAAGAACGACATAGAGAGAGATTGAGAGGGAGAGAGAGAGAGAGTGAGCTTTTAAGGGATTTGGCAGTGATTTGTAGAATCTCACTGCTGTTATATTGCGTTTTTTTTTCCACCACGTTTCCTTGACTTTGACATGACACTAAAGCCTGAAGCGTTTAAAGTCAGTGTTATCATTTTGTCTTCATTCATTCATTCAAAACTACTTCTCTTTTAGTGCATTGTGCTCAGTGTCTTCTGGTTATTTTAGAGAGTGCACGGCCGCTGTCTGAGATGACAAAGGATTTACTTTTGGTGAAGAGTGGAGAGCCTGGCCTCTAAATATATAGTCACGTTTCACACCATGGACAGAGGCCTGTTTGGAAGAGTTCATGTGATGGACAAAATGAAGAGTGGTCAATGAAGAATGGACAGGTAAGAAGTGTCTCTTACATGGGGAAATTTTGGTTTTGCCTTTTAAAGTATTTTTCAAAAGGTTCAATTTTCTACATTAGATGTATAGTTTTTGACGCTTAAATTTTTCCACATTTGGATCATTATTTCAATTATACTGTTAAGTTTTACTATTAGTTTGATAAATTCTAACTTCATATGAAATTCTTTTGAAAATTTAGATTTAGCATCATACCTATTCATTTCAAGACAGAACAAATATGAAGGCATGCAGACATTTTTTCAGCAAGATTTTTTTTACAAAGGGTATTTTATTAGAAACTAGAAAATGTGAACCTGACATTCTCCCCATTTTTATTATCTGCCAAAAAACTTTATTTTAACACAGTTGATGATATAATAGGTTTCATCCTTGGTATCTCTTTTGAAAGGTCCTCATGAGATAAAATTAACCTGCTCCAACTTTTGGAGCATGAAATGCTGTAAAGCTTTGGAAGATGTTTTCTTGTTCTGCAAAATTTATAGTGTTTTCCATCACTAGCTCTCAGCTCCCCTTGATAAAAGCTTCCAATTTTCACTCTCCTGCACACTCATCTAGCATGCTGGCTAAAATCTTCTCTTCAACAAGCGCTTCCTGCAATGTTTGCATTTATAGCTTTTATTTAGTCTTTTATAAGTTGGTTTCAATATTTTTTGATCAAAACAAAGAAATTCCTTCTGTATCTTGAATCAAAAGATGTGGGGAATTAGGACATTAAATTGACACTGTCATTGATTACTGACATCATCTTGTGAAAGATTTACAATCACAGAGTTATATAGTGCACACATGCAATGTGACAAGAATGTACAGGTGAGAGTTGTTGACATTTTTCTCTACTTTTTGCTTTTACACCAGTATCAAAAACTCATTTTCTCAATCTCTCTCCCTCTTTATATATACATAAATAAATAAATAAATATATATTTCATGACATTATTATCATTACTATTGACATCAGATTATTATTGTGACATTACAGATGAAACACAAATCCAGATTATACATTTTCAGTGGACCAATTTAAACACTATGGTAAAAAGGCAACTTTATAATTCAATCATGAGAGAAAAACTAAACAGAAATTATGAAATGATTATTGAAAAACTTGTGATTAAAGTTATGTACCTATCATGCCAGACTGATGATCTAACCCTAACGCCCCCCTCTGACTGCCCCCCAGGTGTCAAAGGTAGAGGGCGTGGCCTGGTGCTATCTGTTCCTCTGCAGGTCATCATGACATCAGAGGCTCACTCATCCCATCAGTGCTGCTGGTTCAGTTCACCTTTGGGACAGCAAACATGGCTCCAGCTGACGTGGGTGCTGCTGGTGGGTTTCGGCTCGAGCTCTTCAGCACAGCAGGGAACCCAACCCCAGTCCATCAAAATCGAGGGCGACATCACCCTGGGTGGGCTGTTCCCTGTGCACTCCAGGGGGCCTGCAGGTGTGCCCTGTGGGGAGGTCAAAAAAGAAAAGGGGATCCATCGATTGGAGGCCATGCTGTATGCGTTGGACCAGATTAACAGCGACCCTGACCTGCTGCCCAACATCACTCTTGGAGCCCGGATTTTGGACACCTGCTCTAGAGACACCTATGCTTTGGAGCAGTCACTCACCTTTGTGCAGGCCCTCATCCAGAAGGACACTTCAGATGTGCGCTGCTCTAACGGGGAACCCCCCATCATCCCCAAACCAGAGAGGGTGGTCGGAGTCATTGGTGCTTCTGGGAGCTCAGTGTCCATCATGGTGGCTAATGTGCTCAGACTGTTTTCAGTGAGTTTCTTTTCCCTTCCTGTTTTCACAGACCAAGAATAGGAATGATATCTCAGTCATTTTTTTGGACTGTGGTAAGCTGGTGCAGTGTAGTCGAGGGGGAGCCGATACTCATGATTTTATTTTATGATCCCTCCTTAAAGAGGACAAAAGACACCTGCTGAAGGGCAGAGTTAAAGATGAAGTTTTAGGATTTCCCTATTAGCCCAAGATGAAGTTAAAGACTTAGTACAAAGTTCCCCTCTGCTGTTTATAATTTTTATATAACACTCCACTTACTAGTATTAATTTGAATAACAACCTTCAGGAAGACTCCTGCTTGGTTATCTTATTTATCGCTCCACACACTACAACATTATCTCTGCCAATATGATTATATTGCTTAACAACCTTGCTAGATGTGTGTGTACTGTATATCTTAAAGCGATAGAGGTAATTTCATGTAATACTCATCCAGAAATCTGTCTGATGGTTGCAGTAATAAGGGGCATTGGGCAATTTTGCTTTGCATACGAGATAAAGACAAGGTCCATTTGATTCACTCTGGTGTCAAATAAAAAGGAACACCAGTGAAATTTTTTTCAGAGGTGTCAGATTAGGTATCCATGTCACTGGCTCAGAATGATAACTGAAATATTACTCAAATGGACAGAAAAAAATTGATTGGAGTAAGAGTTGATAGTGTTTGTAGCTGAGTTTCTCCTGTTGCAGATCAGCCTCTATGTCCTCAAATTGGAGGACCTGAGGATTTTAAGGGTTGACGAAAATCAGCCAAGAGACTGTTCCCACAGCTACCAGCTTTCAGGATAACTTCTGTGAAACTTTACATTTGGCAACTGATGTCTGATGACCAATATCAACACTGGCAGCCTTTGAGCTCAAACTAGCTGAGCTTCTTCACCTTTTCCTTGAGCTTACCTGGTAAATGGGGTCACTGCTGAGAGCTGATATGTAGATCAGGTCAACACAGAACTGTTTAAGTCCACTTCTAGATGATAAAGGAGCCTTTGTTGTACGTATTTCCAAGCATGGCCACAGAGGACCTCTGTAAGAGATGTTAGAAACCTACTTTACGAACATGGTAACATAACCGTTCATTGGCATATTTCATCCTGCACATTTTCATTATTTTGAAACACATTCGAAACAATCAATAAGAGCGTCTGTGTTGATAGTTGGTTCATATTCACAGAGTCAGAGTCTATTGTTAGGGTTAGCCTCTGCACGTTAATCCCCTTAATGTGTTCAGTGTACAGGGTTTTTTTGACAGACGATTGACCTTTGATAATTGATTACACTGCTTATAGTGATACAGGGACACCGAGTCTGTGTAAATCCCACATTATGTCATGTTCTCATCCACTTACTGACATAGTTCGTCAGAAATCTAGAAACATAAATAAATGTTAGTCTGCTTTGAAGTGGCTAAATGAATGTTCACATAAAATAAACCTTGCTCGTCAGAGCGCTTCTGCTTGGCGCTCTCTTTGTAGTGATGACGTTAAGTTAAGAGCCAAGGAAGGCAGCTCTTATACAGGCAGATGTTAACTACAGAATTATAGATCCCAACCTCCACTAAGCCCCTCTCAGCAGCTCAGGACCCTGGGCTGAAAATAGAGCATCAGGGCATCGGGATGTCATTGGTTCTGGGATAACAGCAACTTGTAGCGTTGACGTCCTGGTGTAGATTTAACTAAATGGTGTTTCCTCCCGCTGTCCATATGTGCAGCTCTCTGGACTGTGGATGCTTCTAGACTCATGTCAACTTTACATTGAACATCTGCTCTGAGCCAGAGCCGGAGCCAGAGGTGCTTCGGCTTCCTCCTTACATACTCTTGCAATGCATTGAAAGTAAATCTTGTGGATCATTTTATATCATGATGACATAATATAGGTGACAGTACTTTGTTCTACACTCAAAACACCAAACTGTTAACTAAAGAAATGCAAACTTTCAATCTTTTAACCACTAAGAAATTCCTGTGCTGGGGGTCCAGATATGGCTGAGCAGTTAGGTTGTGCGCTGCCATGAGTGTAGCCCTTGAGCAGTCAGATTCAACCTATGCCCTCTTTCCTCTGTGTCACTCCCAGCCTCACCCTAATTTACTCCCTTTTTATATCCCTGTAACTCAAATACTGTAAGATCTTTAACCACTCCTTTGAAACAAAAAGGATAAAATTTTGTTTTGACATTTCATGAATTCAACGACTCAGACCAAATCAAATCAAATCTGTAAATTAACATTATAGTTACTGTTGAAAGATTCATTATAATTTACACTGAATATTTAGGGGTCATTAGGCCATTAGGTCAGGGCTAAACCGCTATCATGTTTCCTTGGCCTGTGTCCCAGAATATCTGCTATCTATCTATTTACTGACAGTAAGAAGAGTCCAGCACTGAATTGTAAGTGGATACTTGCTACTGATACAGCTCATTGATTGTACGCAGTCAATTGGTGCAGATGCTTCCACAGGATTTATTTGGAGAGGATTACATGCTTCTTTGGTCATTGCAAATTTATATCTGTATCACCTTTTTGGCATTGGCACAAACTCTTCTGGACACATTGCCTTGTGTTCGTCTGTAGATCAGTCAAACAGTACAATACAAGTATGATGTTTTTTGACTGATTTGCGTTTGGGTTATAGATAGTCATCACCTCAGGTAGGAGATATAGCATTTAACACCAAGGCGTTCCAGTAAAGTTAACTTTGATGGGGTTGACAAACAGGAGTAAATTGAAGCTGCACGTGGCCATTGGAATTAAATATATTGTATGGCTTACAGCTGAGAAATGCTAGCCTTTTTCCAGTCTCCTGATCTCTATCTCTCCCTCTGTGCTTAACGTAATTTGACTAAAACCCCTATAATCCTTCCAGATAATCTGTGAAATGGTTCTCTCGTTCCTCTCTCCTTCTCCCTTCACTACCCCTTGTGTCTACCTTTCTCCCCCGTCCCCTTCAGAAGGCTGAGCGTTAAGCCACGCTGGGGGCCTGGCATTAGCAGGGTCAGGGTCGAGACTATCGAAATAAACTGTGTCATTAAAGAACCAGCACACCAGTAAATTAATCTTCTCATCCATTTTTCCCCACAAACAAATGCTCTTACAGATGTGGTTTCTACCATCTGTATTTCACTGTCATGTTAAATCCTCAGTATGGGGAGGCTTAGAGCATTGAGAAAGTTGCGTTATTTCTTTGAACTGATGGGTCTTTTTCAAATGGTGATGTGTATCGCTTTCAAACTCCTCGTTTGGACCTTTCAGTGCACTATGACTTGTTAATATTAATGTGAAAGTCCTCCGTTTGACACCGTTAGGGTTTTGCGAGTGAGTAAGTGGTGAATCATCCTCCAACATGGCTCACTGCCGCTTCTGGTCAGTCTTTTACCTTTTGTATCTTAAATTAGACTAATGGCCAGAGACACTGAGTTTTTCCACTTGGCTGGACCCTTTCATCACTACTCACCCACCCTTATGTCTCAGATTCCCCAGATCAGCTACGCCTCCACTGCCCCGGAGCTGAGCGACAACAGCCGCTACGAGTTCTTCTCTCGTGTGGTGCCTCCAGACTCCTACCAGGCTCAAGCCATGGTGGACATCGTCAAAGCCATGGGCTGGAACTACGTCTCAACCCTGGCCTCTGAGGGCAACTATGGAGAGAGTGGTGTGGACGCTTTCCTCCAGATATCCAGAGAAGCAGGTTGTGTTTCTGTCCTGAAAAATACAAATTCACTGCCATGAAAACAGGGATTACTCATTTCTAATGTAAAATAAGGAAAAAAAAAAACTTTATAAAACAAATGAAATATCTACTGAGTCACCATTATGATATGATGCTCTACATACTCAAGAATAGAGCAATCATAAGAAGATTTGTTATCTTTTTGATATCTGAAAATTCTGACCCCTCAACTGGACCACAACCCCATCGAGAAATAAACTGGACATATTTTTTGTGCATTCAAAGAGAGTTGCAGAAAGCACAGGATGACATTAGTACAGGATTTCTCAGGAAATAAACTGACACTTTGTCAGAGACTTGCTGCTTTAACTGCCACAAAGGGTGGAAAAACACATTTTTAAGTTAAAAGCAGATGAAAAGAGTAGGACTCACATCATCAGCACTTCATATTTTTGCTGTACTCACAGCAACCATCAACAGGTTTCATGATTATGATTTGGAAGCAAAAAAAAGGTCAATATACTTTCAGATCTGTCAAGTATCAGACTTGTTTTGGCCATCACTGTATATGGCACGTGTTGATTCCCACTTCTGTTCCCCTGCCTTTGTGGTTTCGACTGAAATAGATTGATGGCCTCTAAACTGCCACAAAATGTAATTGAGCAAAAGGAGTCATTATTGTGATCTTTTGTCTTTTCCTCACATACCTAATTACCTTTACGAAAAACTAACAGTTTACCACTTATCATCAGACAAATTGAATTTATGAATAATATAGCAGCTCTTGTGCTGTAGTTTTTCATATTTCTCAAAGAAATAATCTCATTCTTACAAGCTCTATATTTTGCTTCTTAAGTGAAGTGACGCTGTCCTCTCATTAGTATGACACATATTAAACATGAACGTCAGTTGACTAACCAGCTCACCACTCACAATGTGTGTGCTGGGTAAGTTTTTCTTTTCTCACGTCAAACACCTTGGTGTTGTCAGCGCAGTAAGAATGCTAAAATTTGCTGATAAAGCTCATGCTAATATGAGGCTTGTTTCATGAAGACAAACCATCATTGTTTCTCCTGAGTGGTGACATGACTGAAGTTTGTGCTAAGTCATCTTTTGGTGATTTAAAACCAAGTGGTAACCTCCAGTCTATAAATAGGAAACAATGCAGAAGTGCGAAAATCTGCTGTTCGTCAGGGGTCCACAGTCTGTGCTTAAAACTCATTTATTTACTTTTAGCAATATATCAAATCTAAATATGTGATCATGTCTTTGCATTATGAAGAAAAATAGGATGTAAACTTATGCAATAAAAATATTCCTTTTATCTGTTGTACAGGGGGGCTTTGTATTGCTCAGTCCATAAAGATTCCCAGAGAGCCCAGACCAGGGGAGTTTGAGAAGATCATCAAGAGACTGATGGAGACCTCCAATGCTCGTGGGGTCATCATCTTTGCCAATGAGGATGACATCAAGTGAGTCAAGTCTATAGCTCAAGGTTTTAGAGGAGAAAAAAATGTGGATGTCAAAATGAGTACTGCAACACTCTTATTGTCTTAAGTAATCAAGTTTGTCTATTTGTAACAACTCCATTGCTTTGAGTACAGCTCTGAATGTGTAATGAAATATGACCTGTCCTTACCCAGACGGGTGTTACAGGCTGCCAAAAAGGCCAATCTGACTGGCCACTTCCTGTTCGTTGGATCAGATAGCTGGGGGGCCAAGAGCTCCCCCATTCAAGACCAGGAGGAAGTGGCCGAAGGGGCTGTGACTATCCTGCCCAAAAGAGCCTCAATTGATGGTAGGGTAAATTCATTCAAACAAATATTGCATCAAATTCTAACTAAGGAAAAATCTACGATAACCTGATCACATCGATAGATCAGATTACAGTCTATTCAACAAATTAATGATGACAGATGCTAGCTTAACCTCCCAAGTAGAGTTGTTACCACATTCATTCATTAGGATTAGTTATTTTTCTGATTTTGAAACATTTTTACTGATATACAGTGTTTGTGAAACTGTTTAGGGTTCGACCAGTACTTCACCTCAAGATCCTTAGAAAACAACAGAAGGAACATGTGGTTTGCAGAATTCTGGGAGGATGACTTCAAGTGCAAATTAACTCGCCCTGGTATTAAGTACGACCTTGGCAGAAGAAAATGTACAGGTGAGCTATCTCATTCTCTAGTGTGTTTTTTTCCCTTTATTTTGCTGCGTTTCACATCTGTCATCCAACAGGTGAGGAAAGAATCAGTCGAGACTCCCAGTATGAGCAGGAGGGCAAGGTGCAGTTTGTCATAGATGCTGTGTACGCTATGGCGCACGCCTTACACAGCATGCACCTGGACTTATGTCCTGGATCTATGGGTGTCTGTGAGAAGATGGACCCTGTGGAGGGCAGGATGCTCCTTCAATACATTCGTTCCGTCAACTTCAACGGTAAGCTCTTAATGTTTCATTATAAATAAATACAATAAATGCCATTTGAAGGTGTGAGCTTACAAAACTTTTCCTCACTTGCTCAAAAGAGATAGAGACGTTTAACAGAAGCTGGAAGGTCAGGTTCAAAATCCAAGGCCTTTAGTGTCTTTGCTAATGTACCTAGTAACAGAAGACAGCATATCTCTTCAAGGCCTGATTGTTTTCCTAGGGCTGCGTCCTTGCTCTTCCCTTTTCACAATGCTCTCTACCATGTTTCATCCTCGTCTTTCATTAAGAAAAAAGTCAAGGTTTAGAAATGGAAAAATAAAAGAAGTTGTATGAAAGCATCCTATTTGCTGCACTCCGCTTGCTGGATGACCTTGGCTTGTGTGGAAGATTTTCTGTCTTAGCGCCTGCGGGGACCTGAGACCAGCTCACAATCATGCTAGGGCAACAGAGCAGAGTGCACTGAAAGACTGTACGCATGGAGGAGAGCCTTCACTAAAGAGCATGCTGCACTCAGCTTTCACATGATTGCACAAGTCTAAAGATAAGCAAACACAAGCTGTATTCAACTGCGTGTGGGTGTTTTCACTTCCACTGCGGATGGAGATTCATGTCTACAGTTTAGAGAACTCGTATTCCTGGTGTCTTCTGAGTTGTGACTTATGGACTGAGCACAGTTTATGAAATATTTGTCTTCATCAAACAGGTAGCGCAGGAACTGGAGTGATGTTCAATGAAAATGGGGATGCTCCTGGTCGATATGACATATTCCAGTACCAAATGTCCAATGTCAGCAACCCTGGTTACAAGGAAATCGGCCAGTGGACAAACCACCTTCGACTCAATGTAAATACCTTCTCCTCCTTCTTTGGGTGAATTTCAGGCACAACTTTGTTAAACAGTTTGAACATTCAAGAAGACACTAAAGTAACTTTGCTGGCTTGGCTTTGCCGATTAAGTAAAATCAGGTTTTTAGGTTTATAGGTCCAGTTTCAAATTGTAGAGACACAGATTTTATCTTGACCACTTGAAACAATTTCTTGGAACCATCTGAGGAAAAACTAGAAGCGACTGTGTCTGTTAGATATCATACAAAGCTGACTTGTCAGCTCCAAGCAGGGTCTCAGCTAACAAGTAACATAAAAGCCAGTGTTCACAAAATCCTCAGGAATTCCTAAATGTGTTATTCTCAAAGAAATTAGCTCAAATATTTTAAAAACCTCTGAGAACATCCAATCTGAAAAACTGAAATCTGTTTGTAACTTTTCAGTTAAATTTGTGTTTTCAAACTTCATGTGACCCACATTTAACCAAGTCCAGAAAATATCACATCCACAATGTTAAAAGATGTTACTGATGCTTTAATTGCTTGTTGAGAGTAAACAAACTGCAAATTGGGCAAGAAAACTTTGCTTCTTAAGTTTCTTGGGTCAAGACATTTTCTAAGAAACTTTCAGTCAGAAACCTTTGAATTCTCTTGCCTGTAGTTTTAAAAGAAACAGTGAAAATCTGTTCAAACTAGCTAACCAAATTACCACACATTAGTTCTGTAGTTTGAGACTAGTTTGCTACATTGGGGATCTTTAGAAAGGCCTTTTGATGCTGATAGGACGCACAGTAGACTACAATGATGTACTCATTCTAAAATTAGTAAGGGGTGACCAATTAGTGTTTAAAATGAGGCTCAATCTAATAAGTGTCTGCCTGAATTAAGGCTAGCCGTGTCAGTCTACATCTTTATCATATACTTCTGGTACAATTAGACATGTTCTGTTTTCACCTCCAGCCTGAGGAGATGCAGTGGTCAGGTGGTGACCGTAAGATCCCAGAGTCAGTGTGCAGTTTCCCCTGTGAGCCCGGAGAGAGGAAAAAGATGGTCAAAGGTGTTCCCTGCTGCTGGCACTGTGAACTCTGCGATGGCTACCAGTACCTCCTGGATGAGTTCTCCTGTGATATGTGTCCATTTGACATGAGGCCCCTGAAGAACCGCACAGGCTGCCGGCCCACGCCCATCATTAAGCTGGAGTGGAGCTCCCCCTGGGCCATTATCCCTGTCTTTCTGGCAATCCTGGGCATTCTGGCCACCACTGGAGTCATCGTCACCTTCATCCGCTTTAATGACACGCCGATCGTTCGAGCATCTGGCAGAGAGCTGAGCTATGTGCTGCTGACCGGCATCTTCCTCATCTACCTCATTACATTCCTCATGATAGCAGAGCCCAGTACAGCAGTGTGTGCAATCAGGAGACTGCTGCTTGGACTTGGCATGTGCATCAGCTACTCTGCAATGCTCACCAAGACCAACCGCATCTACCGCATCTTTGAGCAGGGCAAGAAGTCGGTCACACCTCCCAAGTTCATCAGTCCAACCTCTCAGCTGATTATCACCTTTATACTCATCTCAGTGCAGGTACGTCTGCTCATTGATGCCACTCTCACACACATCAGCCAAAATCTTTTAAAGCACTTTAATGTGTGTTGTCTTTGCAGGTACTTGCAGTGTTCATCTGGTTTGGTGTTGTGCCACCTCACACCATCATTGACTATGAGGAGCAGAAGCCCCCGAACCCAGAGTTTGCCCGCGGAGTCCTTAAATGTGATATGTCTGATCTGTCCCTCATCCTGTGTCTGAGCTACAGTATTGTACTGATGATCACATGCACTGTGTACGCCATCAAGAGCAGAGGAGTTCCCGAAACCTTCAATGAGGCCAAACCCATTGGCTTCACCATGTACACCACCTGTATCATCTGGCTGGCTTTCGTACCAATTTTCTTTGGCACAGCACAGTCAACTGAGAAGGTGGGACATTCAATTTTTTGATCTTAAGGTCCACTTCTGAAGTTATTTATACATCTACACTTTTTGAGCTCTGAGCTGTTCAATATTTTTACCCCACCTTGTTTCTGAGGGGGATAAACTTTTTACCTGGTGAAACCATAAGGATTCATCTTAAGTTGTTTAACACTAAATTGCATGCCTTTTTGTGCCTAAAGCTGTAACAAAACATACCAAAGCATTCAGTCACTGCAAAAAAAAAAAACAAAGAAAGAAAAAATGAATCCGGTGTTTTAGTGCTGGGCATCTAGGTGATAAAAACAGCCCAACCCAGCTATTTTGATCTACATGCTTTTTTTTTAATTGAAAAAATAGTGCACAGTAATGTCCGGATGTGTACCAGAGAGAAAAAAGAGCTGCCAGTGCAGGCAGTGTTAGCAGCTTCTGTCATATATTACAAACTTGTGTTATTACTGGACACCAGCCCTCAAAAAATTCAAGGGGGCCACCTGGGCAGGACCACAAATAACGATCAGTAGTGACCTTTTTTTGGCAATATGCAAACCTTAACAGCTCTTATGTACAGTGTTGGATCAGTACCAAAACACACACACACACACACACACACACACATGTTCAGTGTAACAGCCCAAGTGCAACTTTTCACTTTAAACTTCAGATCTTCTCCTCATTATTGAAGATGGCAAATTTATTTAGGTTACAGCCATACTTTGAATCAAATCAGTACTGCAACATACTCTTTGTTACATAATGCTCTCTGCCTCTTCAAACAGCACTCCTGTAAATAAATAAAACAATAACAGCTAAATGCAATCCATGCATGTTGTACAAAAAACAAGGCACAAACATTAATTTTTTACTAAATCTTGATGTCTGTGATATTCTTACAAGATATTTTTTATCAGCTCAGTCATTCATAATGATGATGAATCATGAATCATACAGACCTTGTTTGAATTAAAAAAAAAAAAAAGCCGTTAGTATTTACATTGGTTTGGATCTGTTTAATCTATTTCTATTCACTGCAAACAAACAAATAAACAAAAGGATGGCAGGATTTATTCTAATGCTTATTCATTCAGCCCTTGTGATTTAATCAGTAGATTCTTTTGCTAAATTTGTTTTGTTGAAAAATTCAATCCAGTCTAAGAGGATCAAGTGTTGTGGTTTATACAGCTCCTTGATGGAAATCTTTTATATTAATGAGAGGGTTTTCAGGGATCTGTTGAATAAGAATTATGCAATACACAATAACATACAGTAACTGTAAGAGAGTAAATGAATCCCTCAGATGTTCTGAGGGAAACCCGAGTTTGTTGCCTGTCACATTGCGTTAGCCTCCTTCTGTACTCACAGGACATCCTGCCTCCACTGTACTGACTGCAGAGTTTAACGGTGCTTGTGGGCTATTTCTGCTGTCACAAAGTCAACCACTGTTGAAGGAATATTTGTTTAATAAAAAAAAGGACGAGATGCTTTGACTAATGGAAAGCTGTATTATGAGTCAGTCAGGCTGAAACAATTAAAGCCTGAGGTGCTTTCAAAGTCTTTTCACCTCTTGCAAAGAGAAATGAAGTGAGTTAAGAAAAGGAGGGAGAGAAAGGAGGTCAGATGAGCTGAGAGATTGTAGGGACCCCTCATAGACCAATTCAGCCATCCCATTCAATTAATCATTGCTTAGAAAAGCTAAATATAGACACAAAGTTTTGCACAGCTGATGGGCTGCTGTTCGTCCATCATGTGTAAAACCAGAGAGGGATGATTTACCTGCTTGATGTCTATTTACACATATGGAAAAGCCATTCACTGTTGGTGAATCAGAGTCCCATCTCGCCTCGGGCCAACGGCATGAATACAATCCACTTTGTGCACATAGATCATCATAGCTCCTTTATGAAATTGAGAGGTCATTAAGGAGGACAGAATAAAAAGCACAGGGCTCTATAGGCATCAGTATGTGAGATACTATGATGTGCAATGCTGTGAGGGATAGTGTACAATTTATGACTTATTTATGGCACAAATATATCTTATTTATGGCACATATGGCTTGATTTATTTATGACCTATACAGTTTGCTGGAATAATGAGTTCATAATTTATTGGAGGCAGATCTCAGGAGCAGTCACTTCACATTATTACTGTTGGATTTGCAATTTGAGGAAGAACAGTGAGGAGTATACATGGTCAAAGCCCATAAATAGAGCCCCCTTTCCTGACTACATTTACTGGGTCATAAATCATTCAGCAGGGTAAAACACCGCCTCCTGCGCTTGGAGATGAAAGTTGTAAAGCCTGCATTTTGACAACCTTGGATCACATATACTCTCCATACAGATCATTTTACCATTTGTCAACTGTGTTCGTGTAGGTATTTGAGGAAATATGCCATAAAAATCGTAATTTATCTAATAATGTTGTAATAAGTGTGCATGGGAACCTCTCTGACGTAATGTTTCTCTCTTGCAGATGTTCATTCAGACCACCACTCTGACAGTGTCCATGAGCCTGAGTGCCACAGTGTCCCTGGGCATGCTCTACATCCCCAAAGTCTATGTCATCATCTTCCACCCTGAGCAGAACGTTCAGAAGAGAAAGCGCAGTTTCAAAGCTGTGGTCCAAGCAGCCACTGTGTCCACTCATCTGTCTCAGAAGTCCAACGACAAACAGAACGGAGAGTCCAAGATTGAGCCAGACAGATCACAGTGAAACAAACTGGTCTAGATCCATGATTTATTATTCCACACTCTGCTGACACTGAGATGATCGGTGATCAGTGAAAAAACCTTCTTTACCTTAGGTTGAACTGTTTTTCCGAGAGTTTGTAACTATCACTTGAAACACCAGTGAAGGGTTTTTGGATGTTTTTTTCTTATCATTTTTACAAAGACTCTGCTGAACTTTTGAGCAAAAACAAATGAAATCAGAAATCTTTGGGTACACCTGAACCAAATCTGGAAGGAGGTAAGACCATCCTGAGTGGACAGCAACACGTTTCATGTCACATCAGTGTGAGGATGGAGTACGGTCTGTTTTTACTTCTCTGGAAAATCACAGAAAAAACATAAAGCTGGACTGCAGACAGCTCTCCACGAGTGAAGCCAAGATTTTAAGAGCTTCCACAGCCACTTGCTACAGCTCGTCCTTAAAAAGACGGGTCCAACTAGCACACTAAAATACACATTAGTTTTTTTCTTACATGTGCGCTCTCTTATTATGCTTGTTCATGTGCAAGTGTTCATTTGTGTAAAGTTTACACTCTTCAACGAGAACGTAACATCCCCTTTAACAGTTCCATTGAAACATGCAGCGCCCGCAACATCTTCCATCAAAATGGCAGAGTGAAAGACTGGAACTGAGAGGAAATGTTAAGAAAACATTAATGTTGGCTTCAAACCAACAAACAAGTTAGCGACCGAGTTTGAACTGTGTTTAATACGACTGTATTAACTTCTGCCACAGGTTAAATGTGTGCTGTGGTTAGTAAAAGAATGAAGACATCAATTCCATCCAGCTCCACCAGAGGCCAGACCTCTTCTGCACATGCTTTGGTTACAAAATATGTCACTTGTGTATCACATCAATGCCTGGTATTTTGGCTTCATCTTTTTACAATCAGCAAGATGGAGGCACATTGTCAATATTTATATACCTTTAATGTGAAAAATGCTGTTCAGTATAGATAATAAAAAAAAACCTTATATATAAATATATATATGATGACCTTTGCCCTACAGGAAGGTGTTAGTGTGTGTGGAATCCCAAAGGGCCAGAGGAGCTCTTTGTTTACCGACTCCAGTTGCACTGCATGGGTTGTGTTTAATGTGCATATGAATGTTCTGAAAAATTGTTTTATGGGATGTCGTGACTTTTCTCCTAACTGCACAGGAAGGAATAAGTCTATAAATGCACCAACACCTCCTGTTACTATTTATGACGAAGATCACTGGGAGACTACAATTAAATCACTGTGCATTAAGCACTCAGATGAGAATCACTAAATACCTAATCATTGATGCAACAAAGCATTTCATTTACGTTATTGTTGTGTACTGTTATGGTGATACCAGCTGGGTTTCATTGTGGAAACTGTGGATTTATGGGTGCAGACAGGAAACAAGTGATTGTGAACAGGATACATATGCTCAACTTGGTACTTTTACTTCTCTGAAACAATGTTTGGAATTTCCTTATATTGTTTTTTATTCAAATAAATCAGTATCTCCTCAAAGGTCAACCTGTAAAACAACATGCTAAATCACAGACAAGTTAGTGTACACCACTAAGAATCATGCCATTGTTTGCATTTGATTTAATTCAACAGAGATTAGATTACCTCCAAAGTTAATTATTTCTAGAACATTGTTTTCAGTGTGCTTTTCTACTTGATCACATTGTACAACTCAGGTTTAATAGAAACAGAAGTTCTGCGCCTGTGAGGGAAAACTCTGTTTGTACCGCCCCCTGCTGGCCAGCACACCTCAGTGGTTGTGAATAAAGGCACAGACAGGAGAAATGTTCTTGTTGACTCCACACAAACCTTAATTAAAAAAGCTCTCTGTTTATTTGTGTTGATTTACATCTGACAGGGCCATTCAAACTTGAACACCTACAGGAGTGTGCCAACATGTAGGGGTTTAAGGAAATGGTTTATAAATAAGTATGAAAAATAAATGGTTCTTTTTCAGAGAATGATTACAAAGGGTAACCACATTCAGTGGGTCCTTAAATCAGTCACCTATGTCCCTCATATTTACAGACACTCACATAACAACAGAAACAAAAAACAAAAAAAAAGCTCTACAAGATTTACATACACACGTTCATCAGTTCAAGTCAACATGAAAAAACAACACCAAAAATGTTGATGTCCTCAAAAAGCATGGCTTGTGTTTGCCGGATTATGGTCCGTTACAGCTTGAAAATAAAGCTGAAGTGTGGGGTCCTCTGAAGAACCAAGTAGCAGGATTGCTGCCAGGCTGGTTACCAGTCCCGCAGAAGTACAAACGTGTCGCACTTCGCACAGGGATCAGATCTCTGAGGCCTGAACTCACTCGAGGAAGTTGTCCAGAGTCAGGCAGGTTGCAACTTTTGGCGGAGGTCTGGCCACTTTTTTCCTTTTAGCTTTCACTAGCGGGCGAATCTCCGATAAAGGTGACTGTGGTGAAAAGAATAGTTAAAGAATGTTGTCGGCCGGGAAAATGATCAGTCCAAATCACAGCCAAGATGAACAGTTGACAGAGTATTTTTAATTTCTTGGGTGATGCCTTAACTAAAAAAAATCCCTGGATAAATATTTTTAATTTAGGGTTTGCTAGTTAGGCTGGAAAGACAAAGTCCCAATTAACAAATTGTATATATACAGTAAAAGCAATGTATCCATGTTGACAGCCAAGAGGGAAAGCCATCACAATATAGATTAACAGCTTTACCACTGAAAAAGGATAATTTAGCCATTGAAATCCTGTTTGAAATTATGTTTCCAGTGATAGAAAAAGGATACAGGTTGGATGAATTTTGTGCGTCCTCCTAAACCATCATAACCAGTTTTTACCTGAAACAGGAAAAACAGAAATGTTCATCAAACCTTCTAATAAGGATAAATTCCTCTTGAAAACATTTAAGCACAGGCTTGAGTACATACTGTCCCAAACTTCCTCTGTGGATCCAACATGCTACCAAATGTCTTCTTTCTGAAGAGGAGGGAGTTCTTCATAAAAGGATCCATAAATCCTTCTTCATCTTGAGCCTGATGAAGGAAAAAAATTGAAAGGAATGCAATTCAGATGTGAAAATGGAACTGTAAAGGGACATTGATACACCCACCTTACTATGAGCTGAACTCCTCTCAACATGTTTCTGAGCAGAAGATCTGTACAGAGGAAAAGATGGCATTTTACATCAGGAACAGTGTACGAGACTCTATGACTTTTCTGTTACAAAAAAAAGTTGAACGGTATCAGCTGTTGTTAAACTTACACTGGAGGGTTAAGCCGCATCTTCTTTGATGGGACCTGTGTTGGTCTCTTAGCCACATCCTCTGGCGTTGTGATGTCATAAGTCATGTTGAGGTCAATATCCTCATTACCTGAAGGCTGATGGAGATGAGGGTGCTTCAGCTCCATTGGGGCGGGGCTAAGATAGGAAAAGAAACTTCTCAGTAAATTCTACACTAGTGTGAATAATACCTTATGAAAGACAAGTCAGTACATGAAGATTTCTCTCCACTGCCTAGAAGACGCACCTTTCAAAAACAAGTCGACTCAAGGCTTCGTTTGTCCGAGTTGGGGTGCTGAGAGTCTTCTGAAGAAACTCTACTTTCTTTTTTAGACTCTGTGGATGCACAAATACAAAAGTATAAGCTAAATAATGAAAAAACAGAAATCCTAATATTGGAAGATCAACCACAATCTCACAGAAGTCAGAGTGCTGTGTAGAATGTGGATAAAAAAACCCAAAGTCATTTGAAGCCTTACTTATTCAAATAAGGAAAAATACAGAGTATTCACCTTGCTTATAATTAACATACACATCATCAGCATCAGCATACGCATCAATGATGGGATGGGGTTGTTCAAGTGCCCATGGCACAGTTAATTACAAATTTGTGAAGGCACCTAATCCTAAACAGTATGAAGAGGTTTGAAAAAACTTTAATTGCCATCAGACACTTTCACTTCAGGTGAGACCTTGCATAATTCAGCAAAAACATGCCCTTCTACATTTTGCTCAGATTCATTAAGTGTAGCTATGTAGAGGAACTCTGGATGCTTAATCGGCCTGATTGCAGTCCCAACCTGTTACCTATAGAAAACTTTCACAGTGTCATGACAAAAAGAACAACAGAGACCACAAAATGGCGAGCAGCTACACTGCTGTATCAAGAAAGAACAGGACATTAAAAACCCAGGATCATGTCTCCTGGGTCCCTAAACACTTAAATAGATGATGCTGAACAATGTTAAAAATACCCTTGTCCCAACTGTTCTGAAATGTTTTATCCTGGCATTAGAGTTAAGGTCAAGATAAGCTTCTTATAAAATAGAACAATTGCTCACTTTGATCTTATCCGTACAATTTTTAATTACTTAAAGACTCTTAATGGCAAATTCATGTATATCAACACATTACACAGAATCTTGTTTCTTATGGCCCTGAGGCTGTAAATACAGATTCTTTTTAAAGAAATGACCCTTACAGAGATCTCTTTGTCAGCGTTGGCCAGATCACCCTGCAAAGACTTCATATCCTCTTTGGTTTGATTCACCTCCAGTGAGGCCTTGTGCAACTGAAACAATAAACACAAAGTTTGATTTCAGATGTTTTACTTTCAAAAAATGGATTTTTTTGTGTAATACCAATTACTAACATAAAGTTACCTTGTTGTTTGAGGAGAGCACTTCTCTCTTCAGCTTCTCACACATATCATTTGATGATTTTAGGCTGCCTTTTAGATTATCATACTCTCTGGAAAAAGAAGAGAGCTATATTCACAAAAACAACAACAAAAACACTTGTTGAAAATGACTTAAAAATCCAAAGCTGCTGGACTGCTTACTTTTTGAGTGAGATGCAGTAGATGGAGAGCTGTTCAACCGCTGCCTGGCTGATGCCCATATCTGTGATCATTGACTCCACCTCAGCTCTCTGGCCCTGCAACAGCACCTCCAAGCTGAAGCAAAAGATATTCTATCAGAGCACAGCATCAGTGTATCATCTGTTACAATGAAGCAACAAAGCACTGCAGCAGTTGCTGCTTTAACCCTCAGTCACAGCTTTTTGCTGGATGTCTGTCTTCACTCCCAAACCCACTCTCACACGACAAAGATACGTGCTGGGTGATCCAAAAACAGGCTATTTCTTGTGCAGCTGCTGACTCCAAACTTGAATAATTACCTTTCAAAGGTTTTCAGTTTGGTCCTGAGTCGCCTGGCCTCCTCCTTTGCAGCCTGGGCATCATTGTGTTGTGACTCTAGGTATGTCATCTGTTTCTGCAAGAAAATAAAAAAATATGTATTGTTTATCAGAGAGTTATGAGTCAGCATAGACCATGGCTTCAACTGAAATTTACCAGGTAACTTACTCTGAGAGCAGAACAGAGCATGTCTTTCTCTGTGATCTCTTTCCTCACACTGTCCAGGTCTCTCCTCTGCTTGTCTACAGTGTCCTTTAAACCATCAACCACCTTCTGTTTGTCACGGAAGTCTCGCTCTAAAAATTGATCAGACAGGTGAAAAAGAGTACTCCTTTTTGAAAACATACATGCACAAAAAAACGCTGATACATTTCTTACCTTTGGTGCTTAAAAGGGCCCTTATCCTACCAAGCTCATTCTGTGAAAGGATGAAACACTCATTAATAAAAATGCACCATATATGCAGCTCAGTGAGATGTAAAGACAACAGACACTTTTGATGGCATCTTTCTGACTCTGAATGTCACAAATGTTAACACTTGATCAAGGCTTAATAACTGTTATGATGTTAAGGTGCTTGGATTCAAGTACCTGCAAGCTTTCTGGGTCCACTGTGTCCTCCTCCTCTCCACCAATGTCAAAGAACAGCTTACTGATAATGTGTCTAGTACTGACCTGTACGCAAAGGACATCAATATTTAACTTTCTATTGGATTGATTTAGTTTAACATGTCATACACGAAAGCAGTCAGGTTTCTACTTCACCTGTTTTCGACACTGTGGGCAGGTTTTAGTGGGGGCCTTCTGAAACCACTGGAGCAGGCTGTGAAGAAATAAAGAAACACCAGTTAAAGCAATCGCAGATACAGCCCATTAGTAGGTGGTTTTTTTGTTGATTAATTACCATTCATAGTGAAAAGTGTGCCCGCAGTGGATCGCAGCAACATCTTTAGAGTGATCGAAGAAATCCGAGCAAATTGTGCAATAAGCTCGGATAGGCATTTTACTAAGAGAGTATCACCCTGTCGTAAACAAAACAGAAATACACATTACTCGACGTAAGACGGGGTCATATCAGGACATTCATGAGGGAATACTATTAAGCACTTTTTGGTAGAGGTTGTAACGTTAACCATGATGTTACCAAACCCGGTAGAGGACCCATTTCAACAAACGTAACCCTTAGCAATGCTAACAAGGTTTAGCATTAATGTGCGATATCTCACTTACAAAACAAAAATAAATTAGTTACAGCGCCATCCTCGGCCGGAATCAACGATCCTTATTTCCTATGGGATTAAACTTAATTTAGTGGAAGCAGTGCCATTATATTGGCTCAATTCTTCACATAAACAATGCGATATTTCTCAGAGCTGCTGCTGTTTCCACTTCGCGCTGCACGTTCAAACGTAGCCCCGCCCCGAACACTGTGCGTTCAGGTGCTGCTCGGAAACTTTCGTACGATCCTATGCACACGTCAGTAAAGTAGGCAGTATACTTCACCCGTGTTCTTGCATTTACAATTTAGTAAACAGTTTATATTTTTATGCGAGAAATTACTTAAATATTATGAAGCCAATCAAACCAACTCTACCTTTCTCGGAGATTTATCACTTAATTTGTCGACTTTGTTCAGCTTAAAAATAACCGCTTTGAACTGAATAATTAAAACTTCACATTTTCTGCGCTATGATATATATATAGTATTATACCGAACCTCATTTATCACCAAATGAGATTTGGTCTGTGGTTTAACTTTCCTCAACGTGTGCAAACTTTACTGTCTCGTTTCTTTTTTCATTTGAATGCACCATCAGGATTAAAATGAATGAACAGATCAAAACATTGGTATTGTCTTTTTATTTAATAATTGATTAATACTAGGAACAATTTGTTACTTTTTTAGAGTTGGTTATATTTATTTCTACCTCGAATTTCCAAATTTTCTTCAGTTCTCCAAAAAGCTGTCAAACATTAAACTACATATCCCATAATTCCTTCTTCCGCAACCGAGCAGGGCATGTCGACTAGCAAAGAAAAGTACTTTTTCACTGTCTTGTCCTTGCTTGTTTGTTCTAGTCTGTTTCTTTGTCAGGCGAGCTGTGGAGCATTGTGAACATGTGTGTACGGCTCCGGAAATGAAAGGTAATGTTTGAGGAGATTCTTTAAATGTCATGTTTGTTCTTTGCAAGAGTTACGCGATGCACAACACTCAGCTAACAGTTAGCTTCTGATGCTGTTGATGATCTGCTGAAGTTATCGATCAGAGTTGCTTTTTAAGTCCAATATCATCATCATCATGTCTCAAAAGGAAGGATATTATTCAGAAAGATATATATAACCAAATAAACAGGGGGTCTGTGTTATACCAAATCAACAGTTACTAAGTTATTCCTATGATTTTATAACACAGTTTGTAGCACTGAGCTCGACAGTCGTGTAAAAATTGTCCTACAGCATCAAAAGGGTTAAAGCCAGACAGTAAAACTTAATGACTGATTCTATGGGAGTCTTCACATTATGAAAGTGACGTATGAGCATTGTCTGACCTTTGGTCTGTCTCTGTCACTTCAAGTAGAGCTGCAGACCCATAACCTGTAAAGATTTGTGCTCGTCTCTCCTGGTAGGTGTCTGTTCCTGCCGTAAGTAGCCACGATGGATGGAGAAGCCCGGAGGTCGGCTGTGTCTTGGGAGAATGGTACCCTGTCCCCCGGGGACCACCTCCGCTCCGACAGGGCCGACAGCCCCACGCCAGGTCTGGTTGAGGGAACTGAACCAGGTGAGTCGTATCCTCACAGGACTTCTTGTATATTGTGAGCTGGCTGATCCAAGACAAGCAACTTTGATGACAAGTCATGATCATCTAGGATCATCTGGCTGCAGAAAACTGAGATTCAACTTTGTCTGAGTCAATTGCGTTCAAAAATTTTGGGAAGAAAAGTGTCAAACGTCCCATTCTACCAAGATATTCACTGTCATGCCTGTCCCCCCTGTGATAGTTACTAAACATCCAGCATGTTTACAGTACAGGAGTACAGGGTTCACTGTAAATACACTTGGGCTGATCTTTCTACTGAGAGTTATCCAAAATAACATCTCTTGGTAAGAATCAGTATGGGATAAATTAACTTTTCCCTTTCCTCCCTTACTTTTAGTTGCATGAATCTTCATGAATAATAATAAAAAAGTTTTCATCTGGAGACAGAGGTGTTGCAAAGGATGTGTTTGTTTTGTCCCGGTATGTCAGAGATTAAAAATGCTAAATCATGATTCAAGTACTTATCTGTACCTACCTAATAGATGTAAAATAGTAACAGACTTGGTCACACCTGTCAGAAATAACAATCCTCAGTTTGAGAGGAAGGGGGGGAGAAAACACTTTCCAAAAAATAAACTTGCATATTTATCAAGCAAACCCACCTAGTTCAATTTATCTATCATCATCTGTTATTTGATTCTGGTAACCCATGTCCAGAGATCATAAAAACTTCTTTCAAAAGAAAAAAAAGTGTTTGATCTTACCACAGGGCGACTTTTATAAATGCCAAATAAATGGTATTTACACTTGTAATAGACAAGTAAAGCAGTGTTGAAAAATTTTTAGTTCCAAGGATTATTTTTGTGTATCCTTACATGGAAATTATCTGTTTTATTTTACATCATATGGATCTGAAGTTCACCGTTTGTTCAGTCTGTCTTGACCAGTTTAGTTTGTCCTCTTATTGGGTTGTTTCATCTGCTGCATGGAAGGCTGTGCTACATGGTTCAGTTGAAAGAGCCTATGATGAGCTCCAGTGACTAAAAGTAAATGCTACCGAGAAATATTACTCTAGAAAACCAGCCTGTTTCACCTTCCTGGAGTTTTTTTTCTCTCCTGGAGTTTTTTTTCTCTCCTTCTGATCAGTCTTCTTTTTTTGTTGTTTTTTGTTTTTTTTTAATAATACTTAAAGGAGGAAGAAATAAGCTGACTTGAGTAGACATCATGAAGTGATGATTTATGTCTTTGTTCTTTTTTGGACAAAGACAGAATGAAGGAAATATGCCTGAAGATGAAAACTCGATGGATTGTTTGCAGATGTTTGTCTGGTTTACTGTATCATAGGAGAAACTTAAACTTCATCTTTCTGTGGTGTCATCTGGTGAATTTTATTTCAGAACATTCAGGCCAAGTGATAACAGATTTTTTTTCAGTTACTGATTTGTCTCTTTCACTTCCAATGCATTATAATTATCCTCATATGACTGCAGGTGCTGGTCAGAAGAGTGCTATGTTTGTCCGTGCACAGTCTTTTGAGGATCTGACTGCTGAGACGGAGGAATTAATTCAGAGGGAGGCTCAACTGGAAAAGCCCATAGAGTCTGCAGAGGAGCTGGAGGTGCTGGTGGGAGAGAAAAGCATAGAGGAGCAGCACAACAACGAAGCTGCATCTGAGAGCAGGACTAAAGAGGAAGATGTTTCAAGTGAGGCGTGGAGAAGTCACAGAAAACACGTGTTTGTGCTGAGCGAGGCAGGAAAGCCAATCTACTCCCGTTACGGCACAGAGGAGGCTCTGTCCAGCACCATGGGGGTGATGATGGCCCTCGTGTCATTTGTTGAGGCCGAGAAGAACATCATTCGCTCCATTCACGCAGGTCAGAAAACACTCCATTAATTAAAAATTAAAAAGGGAAAATGCATTGCATAAAAATTTACTGAAGCTCTGTAAACATTTTATGTGTCAGATGGCTGCAAAGTGGTATTCCTCGCCAAGAGCCCACTTGTCCTTGTGGGTGTGTCCCGAACCTGTCAGTCAGATAAGGAGCTGCTGCGGGAGCTACAGTACATCTACTACCAGATCGTCAGCCTGCTCACCCTCACTCAGCTTAACCACATCTTCCAGCACAAGCAAAACTACGATCTGCGCCGCCTGCTGGCCGGCTCGGAGTATCTCACTGACAACCTGCTGCACCGGCTGGACCGAGATCCTGGTCTGCTGCTGAGCGCCGTCACCTGCCTTCCTCTGTCCAGCTCCACCAGGGATGTAGTGTCCTCGAGCCTACAGGCTGCTAAAGCCAAAAACCTGGTGTTCTCCATTCTGCTGGCAGGGGATCGCCTGGTTACTCTGGTGAGGAAGAAGGATCAGTTCCTGCACCACATAGACTTGAACTTGGTCTTCAACCTTGTAGGCTCCTCATCATCCTTTCGGGAGGGAGAGGGCTGGACGCCCATCTGTCTGCCAAAGTTCAACACTGCAGGATTTTTCCACGCTCACATTTCTTACCTGGAGCCAGCCTCTGATCTTTGCCTCATACTGGTTTCAACCGACAGGGAGGACTTTTTTAACATGTCCGACTGCAAACAGCGATTTCTTGAGAGGTTAAACAAGCGCAGCGCCTACCAGGCTCTGAAAGAAGCACTCAAATGTCCGAGCTACTGTGTGGAGCAGGTTGGCATCCCAGAGCTGAGGCACTTTCTGTACAAATCAAAGAGCTCAGGGCTGTACACCAGGTGGGTAGGATTTCCACTGGAACATATTCATATTTATCCTTGTACTGAGTCTATTGTGCAATTTTTAATACAGTGACATGCTGTAAGTGTTAAATGTCATTTTCTACTTATATTCGTTTGATTAACAGAGTCTAATGTCAACCCTGCTTTTTAATGAAGAATTCTTTTTGTGCTCTACAGCCCTGCATTTCCTGTAATTTACCAGACTGATGAGGAGCAGGAAAGGCTGATGGGATTGTACCAGGATCTTCACAGCCGCTTGCATCATCCAACCAGACCTCTACGCTCCTTGTATCGCTGCACTGAAAGTGAAAACCTGAATGCATGGGTAAGCCTGGCACTGTAAAATGAACCGCAACACCATTTATTTTTGTGTATTTTACAATAGGACATTACCCGTCACTTGATCAGTTGAGACACCAAATATTATGTAACTGATGCAAATGTACGTCTGGTCATCCAAAACTGTGTAAGTAAAAAAATATTGGATTACATGACATTGAATCAAAATCATCTCAAGTTTAGATAAACTCACTACATACACTCTCCACTTTTTTTCCTCCATGATGATGACTGACAGTCCAGCTCCTGTTTCCACAACTACGTCAAAATGAATCTAAGAAATCATTTTCTGCAGAAAGAAATACAGATCTGTCTTCTTGCTACTGAACTTTGTCAGCCAGTGTGGTGTCGCAGAGACATTGATGTGATTTAAATCAATTTGGTCCCTTCTGACCCAATCAGGGCGCTTAAATATAGCATTTAGAAATAACCTATTTTAGTGCTGATAATGCTCATTTTGTACGTCATAATCAGGCACATATCTAGAGGTGAGACTTTTTCAAGATCACATAGAAAGTCCTCACAGCCTCTTTCACTGGCTTTTGGAGTCCAAGAAATGTCTGTTAAATATGAAGAACATCATACCCATTACAAAAAATATTCTCCAACCTTGTTTTGGCAGGTAACAAGTGGCTTTGAGCTCTACCTCTGCTTTAGTCCTCTTGGGACAAAGGCCCTGGCCGTCTCTGCTGTCACCAAGTTGCTAAAGTGGATCAGGAAGGAGGAGGATCGCCTCTTCATTTTAAGTCCACTCACTTACTGAGTCTTGGCTCATGGAGCTTGTGCTAACAACATCACTGAATAACGCACTATCCAGTTCAGTGTTAAGAAAGGTTATGGGAGCTAAGCTTTATTGTTGCCTGTAAGTTCATAACTAACTTAAAGATTTATGACAAGGTGGATGCTGGGGCAGTCTTGGTGCTGAATGCTGTTTTTAGCTGGCTAGCTTTTACAACTTCAAATTCATGGGAGCAACAAATGGGAGAAGTTTGATGAGTATGGATGACAGAACAACAGACTGATGTCTGAATACTTTTAAAGGTGTGATGAATACATCATTATTTTACAGAAAGGAACCTATTGAGCCTCTCAGAATAAGATAAATGCTGCCTATGTTTTCAAATACTAGGCTTGATTTATACAAAAAAAAAATCAAGAATACATTTTAAATTAAAGAACTGGAACAAATTTGGGGACCCTCAGAAGAATGGTGTCTCATTATGTTGAAATATGGGTGCAGCACAGTCCTGCTTTCTCTTTATTTAATGACCAATTGCTGTATGAAACATTATCACCTTGATGCACTTTTTTATGCAAAAGGCACTCCATGAGAAATGTGTGTATAAATCTGTAACCTGTTTACTGCTGTCATTTTATTTGTAAGATGTGATAATGATGTAACTACATTATGTTCTCTAGTCTTAATGTGTCAATTAGATGTTTTCTTATTAACATGTAACGGTCACTATAACATGAATTACAGCTGAGAAAATGCTGTGTAATGTTTTATCACTTGTTTTTTTTAATCAAGGTTTGCTGCTTTCATTGGCTCCTGTATTGCCAAAGTAGTCTAATGTTGCCACATCTGCCTCCACTAATCATGCCTTAATTCCATGCCTTAAATTACATTTCTTCCCAAAGCCAATAAAAATTGTAATATTGTAGTTGCAGGATTATGGCTGCTTTGCAATTGAACAATTATTGTGTATAAATAAACAAACTGAGAATGCGAAAAGTCTCTTGACAGCTTCTGTTTGAATTTACTCGAGCATCACTGTCAGGTTTATAGACAAATGACCTCATATCTAGTTACTACCTGATTTATAACAGGATGTGTTTACAATGCACTGTCATTCATGCTATAAACTTACAGTGGACCATCACAGGACCAGTCAGTAGGCCTGCTGGTCTGTTGCCAAAACAATAAGGAAACACTTGAAGCATAATACAAGCGGTGGCATACAGCATGGTGGGGAAAGGGAGGAAATATCCTTAAATTGATTGCCAGATAGGTCAATTCTCAGTTCAGCTTTGTTTGATTTTTATAGCAAATTTCCTGTAAAACCAGTGCACTTCACTGAGACCCATGATTAGGTGTGTAAATGTGATATGAAGGTGGCAAGGTTGGTGGTAATAAATCAAATTAATGTGATACAAAAGTTCAAATGTCTACTTTTTGCCCTCAAAATTCAGACTTTTTATCTCATAGTTTTGATTTAATATGGGCAAAACAAAAAAGTTTTCATTTTTTTTGTTCTATAACTGGCGGAAATGGGCTTCCATAACTAAAAAGAGAGATGGACACGAAAAGATAACATTAGCTGCCTGCTTTTATACAGGTTTAACAGCCACAGCTACCACGAGCTTGTTGCCGCTAAGTCGATTAAAAGTCGTAAAATGTATGTAAAAGCAATAAAAATACGAATAACTGTTTCCAGTTTCTTGAAAACTTACGGAGTATCAGCACTAATATAGTCAATCATATACTAATATTGCATCACTCTATATTAATAGTTGAAGAAATATGCGGGGTTTCCTCCCATGAGTGGATGGTGAGTACATGTGTTGTGTTGGTGCTTGTGTTTATCTGTCTGACTGTGGAGGAGGGAGGAGCTGCAGCGACATCACTCACTGGAAGTTCAATCCGAAACCAACACATTCATAAGGTCTCAGGGTGTGATCAGACGAACGGACTCTGTTTATCTCATTATCCATTTTAAGCTGAATTGTTTTTGTTTCATTTGGCACAAATGCATTAAATCGTGTTGTCAGTACAGATTGTGATCTTCCTGCCTCTTCCCCGGAGTTTGACTGACACGAGATCTGTCTGTCTGTGGTTGTTTCCCTGAAGACGACTTTCTCCAACCTGTACAGGTAAACTCTTTCACATTCACACCTTCACTTTCTGATAGAAGAAATGAATTGACTTTGACCTGCCAGCTCTGATATCTCTCTGTTTCTTCCCGATAGAAAAAGTGACAAACAATCACAAGGTGAATGGCAAAACCTTTAAGGATATTCTGTTCGACAAAAGATTAAATTGTAATGAGCTGTTTGTGATCATTCATTCAATTCACTCAAACAGCATTTCTCAAGACTAAGAGTCAGTATAGGTTTATGTTATGACAAAGGGCTGTGGTGTTGGAACAAATTGTTTAAAGGCATATTTTGTATCAGATGATTTAGGAGGGGATGTTGAATTAATGTTCCACTTGTAAGATGAGTTGAATGTTTTGAAATGTGTTGTTCATAAAAGTTAAATGTGTTGTTCTTAGCAGACCAAAAGGCTGCAATGCACAAATATGCTATCATTTGTAATACTCAGAGCTATGTGACACTTCTTGTTTTGTCCAGCTGATGGAATTAAACACATTTTGACATGTGCATAGTAACAAGATTCAATTATAAAGGGAACTGACCAACAAAGACAAAACAGACAAACACAATTATCTAGCTCAAGGGGAAAAACATGCACAAGCACAGTGTGGCTTTAATCATGAATAATTTGACTCAACTATATTTTAATTAGTCTGATAACTATCATCTAAATAAACTAATCAAAATATATGAAAATTAAAAAAATGAACAAATAGATACTCTGTTCTTTCACTGGTTGGTTTCAGCAGTAGCTTTGGGTTTGAGAAACATTTTCCACCATTCAATCAATACACAAATCCTTGGGGTACTATTCTATTGACGATTGATTGTTTGTGCTGCAGATTGCTTCCTCATATCCCAGTGGAAATCTTTACAGTGATGAATGAAATAGAGGCGCTCTCCCTTACTCTAATTAACTGACACCAAAGTGCCTGTGTGCAAGGCACTGATTGAGTAAAGGTTTCTGCATTCTGCTGGCAAAACATGTCCCCACCATCCTCATTGTCGTCTCCCAGGGTTGTTGAAATACAAAATGGCAGGGAAGGTAAATTAGTGCATAAATAGTACAGCAACAACAACAAACTGGGGCAAAAATAAAGATGCAAACCCAGGAAGTAGATATTGGTGAATAAGGATATATATAAAAAATATTAACAATGTTTCAGAACCTCCAAACTCTGAATTGCCTTTTATATTGTCCTAACTCACAGTGACAAATATAGTGCAGATGGTAGTGTTACACCTTTCATTCATGATTCAAAATATCTGCATGCTGAACAGCCTCGAAATAGCACCATGCACCATGACTGGAAAGTCAATTTCAGCCATTTGCTTTATTAACCATGAACATGAAAGTGTCAATCAGTGCCATTACTATGTATACTCATGTCCTCCAACCCTAACCTCAGTTTTACATAGAGCTGCAAATGTTAAAATGTAACACTACATGAGTAGTATTCTGTGAATAATTGATGTGAACTTATAAGTCATCAAACTCTTTAACTTGAGTGTTTCTTTAAGGCTACTTACAGCAAGAATTATTTATATCCTTGAATTTTTTTAAAGAAATTTGGTTTACTGCTTCATAAAAAAAACTAAGTTGATGAGATTCTTCTGCACGAGCGGAGGAGCTGTTTCTTCTTCTGCCGGGACTTATTAAGGCACATGGAACCTTTTGACCACCAGTCCGTGCACATCTTTTCCCCTGAAAATCACGTTGTGGTTGTGACAGGAATGCAAAGTTGAGAGGCCGGGGCTCTTTAACACAGCCTCACCATGATGTTTCTGGTTAATGATCCACCAAACAGCTTCTGTTGAGGATGGGGAAAAGGCTCTGAGTTTGGAACAAGGTTTACATGAGGATGAGTCATGTACAATGCCAAGTTTGTGTTGATAGGATGGCGCAATAAAGCCTCATCATTTTGTCAGAGAAAAATAAAAGGGGTATGGGGTCAACCCGGGTAAACACAGACGGGCAGATGTGACTTGTGCAGGAAATCACATAAATTTGGTTTACTCAGTGGAAACCATGCTAACCTTCACAGAAATAGCTTTCTTTTGATCATGCAAACATTTCCTTTGATTGTTTGTGTCGAGTCAGAGGAAGCTTTAAACTGAATGACCACATGTGCTTTTATCATTATTTGGTACATGCGGCCAAAATGTTATTTCTCACATCAGATCATTCAACCACAACAGAGAGGAGTAAAGCTGAGGGAACAAAGAAGCACCATTTATATGAAAAAGACAATTTTTGTGTGTTGAGAGACTGTATACTTGGGAAATGAATGATGTAGTTTTTAAAATGCACAGGTGTGAGTAATAAAATAATCAGACTCACTTTATATGATGGCGTCAAGTCAAAAGACAAAAGAAAAAGCAGGGTCAGTCTGTAATTAAAGAAGCAGTTCAGACATAATGAAGACACATTTAACTTTTTTGGTATTAAGAGTCAGATGGAAAGGCTGACACCTCACTTTACATTTAACACGAATACAGGGCCATGAGATAAAGCTCAGTGTGAAGAAGATCTACAACCAAGAAAAACTGTTAAACAGAGAAATCACTGGTCTGGTTCACTATTCATTAAGGGATGATTACTTTTAGTTCTTAATGAATTAAAAAATCCCTGATTTAAATCATACTCATTGCTCATATACTTGTGCATACTTCTAAAAACTTGCCAAACTGTTTTTTTCCTAAGCTGTATAGTTTTTTAGCTACATTGATAAACACTCTCCCCTTTCTTATCTCTTCACTCAGGGATCTGCAGCTGGTGTCGGGATGTTTTTGTCTGCAGAGCAGACCTGGAGGTAACCCCACATCGACAGCACTGTTGCCCACCCTTATATCCAGGAGTGGAGATGGTCCACTGGACCACACAATGGGGGACGTACGCCTGGCTCCAGACTCTTCTGGCCTTTGCCCTGGCCAACTGTTCCTCACTTGCCCCCAGCCCCGTCAATTACTCTGTAGTTTACACCATGCCTTTTTTCCAGGCCAAGGGCCCCATCCAGAACATAGTCAACAACTCGTATTACCAGGAGGTGTATGTTGCCTCTCAGAATGTGATCGAAGCTGTCAACCGAAGCTTGGAGAAGGCGTGGGAGCTCCGCACAGGGCCAGTGGGAAGCCCAGAGTGTCAGATATGCAATTTGTGTGAAGTTGACAAAGATCCCAATTTCTTGGAGGACACAAACAATCAGGTCCTACTGTTGGACACTCTCTTCATGTATTTATACTCTTGTGGAAGTTCTCAGTATGGTGTGTGCTATTTTCACCAACTTACCTCAAATGGAGAGCCTCCTTCTCTTTCTAAGTGTTTGTACAGAAAGGATTCAAACTCTGCTGCCTACTGTCCTGACTGCGTGGCGAGCCCTCTGGGCACCAAAGTGACAATGGTTGAAGAGGGTCAAACAGTTTACTTCTTCGTTGCCACAACTGTCAATGACAGCGTGACCCAGCGTTATGGGAGGAAGTCTCTATCAGTGCGCCGACCCCTGGCAACAGAAGATGGCTTCTACAGTGACGTGCGTGGCCTGACAGTTCTCCCTGGCCTGCGTAGGACGTACCATATAGAATATGTCTACAGCTTCTTCACTCAGGAGTTTGTCTACTTCCTCTCAGTTCAGAGAGAAAGCCCTGATCAGGGCTCATCGCCATTTCAGACCCGTCTCGGCCGTCTCCCGAGGAATGAATGGGAGATGAAAAGGTATCGCGAGGTGATCCTCGAATGTCGCTTTGAACCAAAACGCCGTCGAAGGAATGTAGCCAGTGAACCTTATAAGGATGTGGTGTACAACGTGGTTCAAGCGGCCCATTTTGGTAAGGCTGGCAGGGAGCTGGCAGACGAGCTGGGGGCGGAGGAGGAAGATGACATCCTCTACGGGGTTTTTGCGGTTACTGATGACAATGGGGTCACCGAACAGGACTCGGCCCTGTGCGCCTTTCCCATGGACAACGTGAACAAAGCAATCGCAGATGGAGTAGATGACTGCTGTGAGTCCGGACCGGAGCAGCTTTCCAGAGGACTCTGCTATTTCCAGCCCTGTGAGAGCTGTCCACATGAGGTAAGACCTTCAGCTCATTCACAGCCAGTCCAGGTAATTAAATCAATGGCTTCTCAGGTCTGTGTGAGCTGAGGCTACAGGTGTGTCTCTATAAATCAAAAAATCATGGGAAAGTTTGTTTATGTCAGTAATTTAACTCAAAAAGTGAAGCTCATTACATAGACTCAGTACACACGTCAAAAATAATTTGGGCGTTTATTTCTTTCAAGTGTTTTCAAGTTTGTCTCATAGTTTGTGAATACCTGAAAGTCTCTATCTCATGAAATATGGATATATAAGCCCTCTGAAAAGTATTTTCATTGTTATTCATTCAGTTCCTGTTTTGGGTCTCTTAGGCATGATTTACTGCATCAGTGCAGTGACAAATGGGAGCAGTTGGCCTGTGATACTGCTGAAGTGCTATAGAAGCCCAGGTTGCTTCACTTGTTGGCATCATTGGGTCAAATGTCTCTTATCTTCTTCTTGACAATATCTCAATATCTTGATTTTGTCTTGGTTAAGAGCTTTCCGACTGAATGGTTGGATAGGTAAATGTTTACTACACTGTGTATTGCCAGTTATTGCCTTCAAATTGACTTCATGCAGTTTCAGCTCTGTCAGTGGAAGACCAGCAGAAGCAAAAACCAACCACAGAATAATAATAATTTAAAAAAGATCTCTCTCTCTCAAACTCAGGAGTAACTACCACAAAAAGGATGCTAAAAATACACTTAATGTCTAGAAACATATCGCAGGGTGCTAAGTTCAAAATACAAACTACCAACTGATGCAGAGGCCATGTTTGTGTTCAGGATCTACCAAATTAGTTTTGTGACCATGGACATTTTTTTTCTCCAATGTTGCTTGAGGAAGCAACAAAAACTGTACCAAAGCAGCTGAAAAAGAAAAGAACAGAAAAAAACCTTCAATAGGTCAGATAAATTTAGATAAGCACATATTGATTAGTTTACAACAAATTTCAGCTCTGCTAGATTAACAAAAAAAAAAAAAAAAAAAAAAACACACATGCTCCAATTAAACATGAGTGAATTTTCGATGTACTGTCAAGTGAAAAAATCTGTGATGTGTTCACCTGCAGTTCCTCCTGGTTTTAAAAAGAATGAAGGATGACAGTTTGATGGGTGTGATTAATGTAACACCCAGTACGCAATCAAAACACTTCATACTGTTGCACAGACATGCAACACTTTGAAAGTCGATTAAAGCAACAGTTTCCCTGCTGTGTCTCAGGACAAAGAAGTGAAAATAGCTTTTTTTATGTTCATCCCTGATGATGTCAACTGTTATCAGGCAAATAAATTGGATGTCAATAAATCAATTTGATATATGGAAGGAAAGAAAAAAATGAGCCTGTGACCGTAAACTTGAACCTCTTGCTCATTTAAACATGCTGCGTCTTGTTCGATTAAAACATGGCCAGGAGCATCGTTTTCAGGAGCCTTGGCTTCACTGGAAGGATTTCACACAACCTTTTGTGATTGATCAATTCATGATTCACGATCTTCAGAGTTACTTTTGGTGGAATTTGTTTCTTGGAAGCTGTTGCCAGGCTCACTGTTCCCCTCCCACCTCCAGCTCTAAGCTTGGTTAGCTAAGGATTAAGGATTTCTTCTAAAGAAGCTAATCTCAACTTTTCTCTATAGTCACTTATGGCAACAAGTCATGATGAGGATGTTTTAATATGATGACATCCAAATGAAATCTTACTCCTGGGGTTTGAATGACCATCTTTTGCTTTGTAAATGCTCCTTTTTAATGTGTCAGATCTTTTTTTTGCCTATGAATGGGACCTCAGGTACAATATTTTCATATCAGTCAATTGAGCAACTGGAGCTTCAACCAAGCTGAAACAGAACAGAAACAAAGCGGTCATAAGAGAACATGATGGTAAAAAAAGTCAATGTGCATGCTCACCCGTATTTAGGATCAAAATGATAAACACTGGAAGACAGCGAGCTGGAAAAGAGGGGAGTTTGCTTTGTGACATGTTTATTACATCATATGAGCGACTCTCCAGGTTTTGGAGGGAGAGGTTGTTCGCAAAACACCTCACCTGCAAAGAGTTGCAATCCACAGTTTGCTTTTTTCTGGATTATAAATCAGTCTCTTTTCAAATGCTAAATGTCTTGTTTATCATCCTGGAGGATTTTGAAAAATGTGCTTTGTTAAAGAAAACTGGCTTGATTCAAAAACAACTTTATCCTTGTTTAAGAAGATCTGGCTAGCTTTGGTTTTAGTGGTTAAGAAAATACACTATGGAAACCTTCAAGTTTTAAATAGATGAATACACACTCAGATATGCAATAAAAACATAAGACACACATGAGCTTGTTTCTTTCAGCTGCTGGTCTGAATATTGAGTCACTCTAAGATTTAAATCCAGGAGCCTCCATTCCTTAGAGGACTGTTACCTTCTCTACTTCTCCACACATTGGATTCCTTGATATAGAGCACTGTAGTTTTAATGAGAGCATCTTTGAAAAATGATTTATCCCATAGTCATTTTACTTGAAGAAATTTAGAGTTGACCCCTCTGAGGTGATTGTGTTTTTTCTCATGACAATACAAGGAGATGCATTATGTGTCTCAAAGCTCATCAAACATTCATGCTTTATAAATGAGTTTTTAAGGGTGAACAAAAACTTTTTGTAACATAAACAATGAAAGACGAGTGTATTTCGGTAGCTCTGCCATTCTCTTGATTGATTTCCACTTTTTGTCTTTCTTTTATTGCTGACAAAAATATTCTGCATGTGATTTCATTTGGTTTTATTGTACATGCATCAGTAACTCTAGATGTTTATTAAAAGACGGCTCCTATTCAGACACTCATTCTGCTTTGTGTCTCTGCCCACAAGGGAATCCTTCTGTCACCAATGAAGCACAATATCATTCATCATAGCTTGCATGATTGCAAAATGATCAGACTGTTAAGACACATTCAAGCAAATACCTCACCTCAGCCACGGCTACTTATTAAAAACTGTTACAGAGCAAGTATTTTTATTATTGCCTTAGAGTATGGGGTTTATCACAGATCATTGGTCTTAAGACTGAGCCATCCAGCTTTATTACATTAATCTAGATGCTGAAACATGGTTTGACACAGTTTAAGCTCCCTCTATTTGTCTGTACAGCAGCCTTAAGGGAAATATGATGTTGTAACATTTCTGCCTATAGCTATAGACTTGTGTCATCAAACTTTTAACGTCTGGATGACGTTAAATCAGTATTCTGAAGCTTTCTACTATTTCAAAGTTTTCAGCAGCAGGCAATAAGCTTTAATTTGAAACCACAGTGCTCGGATTATTCTGACATCTATCCAACATGAATTGAAACTTTTTCTGATATAAGAATAACATGTACATTGTTTATTTTTTCCTTAAAGCTGGCCAACCCTTTGATACGCAAAATCTGCTGTGCCATCAGAGGAAAGACATGACACTTGTTTGTCCCTATATTTGAAAGCACCTTTAACTCTTATGGATCCTACTATTAGTTAAAGTGTTTTGTGTCATTTTTCCATCTTTGTCTCATTTTTATTCTCTTCCCTGTCTGTGGATTTGTTCTTAGAGCATGGAGAACAATGCCACATGTAGAGACCATCCTACTATGGTGTCGAAGCCGTACTACAGAGTAGACCTCTTCAACAGGCAGATGACTGATGTCCTCCTCACATCTCTGCTGGTCACAACTATCGAGAACAAGACTGTGGCTCATATCGGCACTTCCACTGGACGCCTGCTGCAGGTATCAGGCATAATTAAATTAAATGTTTTTTCCTATCCGTGTACTTGTCTTCATGTGATAAACACATATAATGTGCTGATTATAATGCTCTGTTTTCTGTGTCTGTGTTGGCAGCTTGTATTGACAAGATCCAGCCCAATAATATTTGCCAATTACTCTCTGGTTGAGAACAAGAGAGTCTCTTCTATCGCGGCTGTCTACTCATCAGAGTATCTCCTGTTTGTTGTTGGAGATAAGGTAAACAACCAATCCCGTGTTGTGACATTAGAGAAGATTTTGACAGAGCTTATCAATATATAATATAATTTCCATATGAAGGAAACTCTTTGGGACCATTTTTAAAACCCCAGTTTAAAAGACATTACAGTTTAATTACATTGTAATTGTAAATGAGTTGAGTTTGACTGATAATCAATCCTTGTGTCCTCTAATTCCTTTGAGACCTGTACAGGTAATTCTCCTTCCAGCCTACGGCAGGATAGGCTGCGACTTCTGTGACCCAGATAATGAATTATTCACTCAACAAAATCAATGCAAGAAATGATGTAGCTCTGTAGTTTGGAGCAGGGTGCATGTGAGAGGCTGACACTGCATCAGTAATTACACAGGAACACTGTGTGAAATTGAGATCTATCGAAACAAAAAGAGGAAGCAATGCCTTCAATGTTTTTGAGGTTAAGACTATTAAGGCAGTGATGCTCTTGCAGTCACCTCCATCATTGAGACCATGTCATAGTATATGAATTGAAGAGATAAGCCCTTTTTTTTAGAATTAAGTCTTTTTTCACACAGGGTCATATATAATTATATTCTGGTATACAGTTTGTTTAAGACCTGAAAGGGCTGATGGTTTGGACCAATGAAAAGTCTTCTGCTGAATGAAGCCCTGTATCAACTTGCATTTCTTCTTGTTATGGGAGGAATGAATTATGAAGGAGTAATCTGAGGTCATTTCATTCTATGAATTATTCAAAGGCCCCTTTAGTAATGAGATAGCTCAGGGTAACCCTCCTCAAACATTGTTTTTGTGACCAAATAATTTGTTTTATCTCTCCCTCTAAGATGTTCCAGGTGCCTCAGAGAGGGCCAGGCTGTCAACACTTCCTCACTTGTGCTATGTGCCTGACAGCCCCCAAGTTTATGGGCTGTGGGTGGTGCTCTGGAGTGTGCTCCTGGGAGAGTGAGTGTCACAGTCGCTGGAGAAATGAGTCCTGCCCACCAGGAATCTCGGGGGTGAGATTTGTTCTGAAAGGCTGTGCGCAAACATGTCTCTGTGCCACTAAGTATTTCATTTTAAGGTGGCACTATATATTCTGCTTTATTGACGCAGTTTTTTCCACGGACTGCTCCCCCTGATGGTCAAACAGAGCTGATGGTGTGTGGATGGGAGTTCCAGTCTCCTTCGAGACCTGCCATCACCCCCAGGACCCACCTGGTCAGACTGGGTCAGACAGCCTGCACCGTGCTCCCAGTCAAAAGTAACATTACACAGTGAGTGGAATTGCAATGTTTATCAAAGTCTAGTTTAGACTTGATTTTGAAAACAACACGTTTGCATGTTCGTGCTGATGTAAAGAAGTTCACCAAAAAACTGAAATCCAAACAGTTATCTTAATTTGTCTTTTTGTTGAAGAGAAAATTGTTTCAATTATCTGGTTAAAAATGGTCTGTTCCAAAAGCAACCTCTCTGTACAGATCCTTTAAAATATCCTGTGGTATTATCTGTAGTGTTACTCTTCTACATTTAATCAGCTCTAGTTTGATTCAAGATAATATGAACCTTAGTACTGTTTTAGAAAAAATATCTTATTTCAAGATATGAAAGAACAGAAATTACTCCTAAATTTATCATAGAGAGAAACAGAATCTGCTAGCGGTGCAGGATTTTTTTTTCAAAGTTTTCGATGTAAAAATAGCATTTTTTTTTTTCCTAATCCAATTGGCAGATGTATTCACTGATTTCCCACAAATACCTTGAGAATCAATATTTTCCTGGACCTGTGAGGCGAACGTGTCTCATATTGAGTCTATTTGAACAACTTTTACAAAAGACAGAACATTTAAGACTTGATGAGATTTCAGACATTTCCATTTCTCAGGGGATTTGGTTGAGCACTTAAAAATCATTGCATGTGCAAATGGAAATCTCTGAATGGTACAAAGCTATTTGTGGGAACCTAATCTATACTTTTTTATCTTAATCCTTCATAAAGTACCAGTAAACTGATTCATTGGAAACAATCCTGACACAAGCAGACAATAATCTCTGTCTGAAAGCTGTATTTCTTTGGAGAAAGTAGTCTCTTGATGTTGCTCTGAGTTAAACGTTTTGTATTTGACCCAAAATGTAATTACTTGCTTCTCTTTAGCCTGGTGTGTAAGATTCGCACTAGGGGCACTGAGCTGTCAAAACCGGTCAATATTACCGTGGAGGTCCACGAGGGCAAGGTGGAGGGTCGTTACTCTATTGATGGGAGGGCAGAAGTGCCAGGTTTCACATTTGTGGTAATCTGTAATTTCTTCTTCTTATATTGTTTTTTGTCCATTAAACAAGCTTGAAGTATGTTAATCAGGTATGTAATACTCCAAAACAGTGTAAACTTAAACCTATACAAACTGTGCCATCAGACTCCAAACATCACAGAAATCCAGCCCAATTATGGACCTCGTGTTGGGGGAACTCTCATCACAGTGACTGGGCCTCACTTGGATGCTGGGAGAACCAGAAAAGTCACTCTCAACGATGTGCCCTGTCCCATAAAAAGGTGTGAAATCATGTCATTTTTCATGAAGTGATCAGTTGCTTTCAAAACACTTTCATTTTCTTGGTTAAGCAAACATGCTCCAGCATGTGAGTAAAACAAAAGTTTGCGATGCCTTTGAATCCCCAGGCTGACTCAGAGTGCTGTTTTTCTACAGTTCCTCCACTTTTATCTAAGTGAATACAGAGGCTTATTTCAAAGCTCAAATCTTCTTGATCTTCAACAGTTGTTCACTAACTTCTGTTTCATCCCAGAGTCACGAAACCCAAAGGCGATGTGTCCTCCATCATCTGTCTATCCCAGAAAATCTCGGAGGTGAGGGACGTTCCCCTGAGTGTTTTCATCGACAAGTCGCCTGTTCTCACAACAAAGGTGTTTTACTACAGAGAAAATCCAAAGATTACTGCTGTCCTGCCCAGCTGTAGTTTTGACAGGTAGGCCACTGAGAACGTGAGTGAAGTTAAGACCGATGTGCAGTTTGATGTAGAAAATATTGTTTTCACGAGAAAACATAGTTTAACATATTGAACCATCAGGGGACATGATATTAGCTCACACTAACACCCATCTGTGTCATAGGGGATCCAAGATTGTGATCGAGGGGGAGAACCTGGATTCTGTGTACCGCACCTTCATTCGCTTTAAACCTAATGAAAGTCATCTAAAACCTGTGACAAGGGTAAAGAATTAATCATGATGATGGAACAATGAAAATAGTTTTTTTCTGAAATTCACCTGAATTTTTCAATACAACAGTTTCCTTCACTCACAAATGCCTGAATTGTACTGTTCTGAGTCAGCATTGAAGTATGTTCATGTTGTTTTTTCAGGAGTGCATAGGGAAGTCCCTGCCAACAAGGATGGAGTGTCTCACTCCTGTGTTTCACAGAGACGAAACAGAAGAGGGAGAACTTTCCTTTGACATGGACGGAGCTTTGGGGCTTTGGAACAAAGAGTTCTCGTACCACCCTTATGGCGAGCCCATACCCTTTGAGACTGAGGGCCATGTGTTGAGTTTGTACCCTGGATTTGATGAGGTGTCATTACATGTAAGAGGGAGTTTTTAAAATGGTTATCATTTGATATCCCTGAATGAGTATTGATCTAATACCTTGTAATTCTTTGTTCACAGCATCAAAAGCTGAATCTGGTAAGCTCCTGTATGACCATCATTATGACAGTGGCAGGAGTTAACTGTGACGCTAAAGTGCTGGATAATGAAATCACCTGCAGGATACCCAAAAATATGACCATTCCCAGTGAAGGCCTGCCAGTGAAGGTAAAGACGGTGATGTACGGCTGATCAACCAGCATGTAACAGGAGATCAATCTAATCTGTGCATTTTATTTGATACACTGTGAAGCAGCAGTTAGAAGAGACTGGCAGAAAATAGAAAAATACACTGCAATACTGAAATCGATATGTGTCAGGGAAGAGCAAGATATTTAGCAAAATAAATGACTTTTTTTCCCTGTTACATAGTTTTTGCATCAGCGAAGCTTGAAGAAGGGTATTTTAGAAAAACTGATTCCAGTGTTATGCTTGTTTAATAGTGACCTATGATCTACTACCAGGGAGCAGTTCACTTCATTAACACAAGACACAGAGCTCAGCAACAGCCTGGCTTTGTCTGAATGCAAAAGTTTAAATGAGCGTGAGATTTACGCTTATCACTGGATCTGGTTTGTTGCTTTTCCTGTTCCAGGGACATTAATTGAGACACCCCTTGCAATTTAATCAGCTTCTGGAATCACAAAACAACATTTTTTCCAGACTGCTCTGGCTCATACCTTTCAACGAATTTTGCTCCCTGGTTCTTAGTGCAAACTGAAGTTTATTCATTACACTAAGAATCAAGAAGGCCGGCAGAAGAGACTTGTTTATGCAGTTCATGGTCATGATCTCATTATTGGCATAAAAGCCTATGAGCATGGGGTGGTATTAATTTCTCTGACCCTCAGCTACAAACAGAATAAGCATATTCAATACAGCTTCAACAAGTTCTTTAAATACTTAAGGCAATCCTAAAAATGATTACATTTTAATGTTAGTCTCCATCTGAACACCAACGTTACAACATTAAAGAAAGTAATCCTCAGCCTGAACAAATCCCTCAGACTCTGGGTTATTAAGTACGTGTTCTGTTTGAAATGAGCTTTTCTTTGACAAAATGATATTTTAATCTTCACTTTTGGTTTAATAAATATAGATGTGCGAAGAAAAAGAGTGATGCTTCTGTGACGTTAGTAATTTCCCGTGGCTTTGTTGGGCTTTTCTGTAGATCTCAATCAACGGACAGGTCCACAACGTTGGTATGGTGGTGAGGGTCAGCAACCACTACATGGTGGGCATCGTTCTGGGAATCCTGGCGGCTCTTGTGGCTGGAGCGGTGCTGGCCTTTGTCGTCATGAAACACTTGAGGAAGAAGAAAAAAGGTGGGCTCCTCTTTGCTCTGTGGACCTTGGTCACTCTTGTTTTCTTAACAGTAAGTCGCAGTGGGTGAGATTTTCAGACTGGATCACTCAAGTCTCTCAACCAGAACATCCCTGGTGTAGCATGAGATGTACACTAGTCCTGCCTCTGGGTTGATGATTAAAAAGTATTTTCAAATGTTTTTCAGCCTCCATGGTAGAGAGCCGTTTGTCTCACAGTGTGAACCGTTCTATTACAAATAACGTGGAGCTATCACCCGTTGGGGACTACAGGAGAGGTGATTAACCAAGCACTCAAGCCTACAGCTTATTCCTTTACAACTCACAGACTGTTTGAACTGTCATTAAAAAGCTCCTCTCTCTGACTCGTACCAGTAGTATCCCTGAATCCTCCGACCCCATTGGTGGGCCCTGTGGTGGGCCCCGTGGTGTTCCCCAGCCTGGCTTATGCTGCAGGCAGCATTGATCCTACCCTCACCCCCCTCATGCCTCCGGATAAAATCTCCATCTCCAGTTTCAGACCAGAGCTGCTGGAGGAGGTGAAGGATGTTCTTATTCCTGCTGAGATGTTGCTTGTGCAGCATCACCGAATCATAGGGAAAGGTATCAAACCCGATGATCTACCTGAAACTAAAAGCTGGCCATATAAAGCTTTATACATGTAATTTCATTCAAGCTGTATCCAGGTGTTATTTTTTTCTTTGATTATCTGCAGGTCACTTTGGGACTGTCTATCATGGTTATTTCACAGACCACAACAACAGAGAAATTCACTGTGCTGTCAAGTCATTAAACAGTGGGTAGTATCACACACACACACACACACACACACACACACACACACACACACGCACACACACACTCATACAAGTGCACAGAAAGACTCTGTTGCTCTATGCTCTAAATGAATAATTGCTGTCAGTATCCTCACTCCACAATAATTATGTATTCACATAGTAATAATTATTATATTTTTATATTTACAACAATTATATATTTATGTGTGTGTTATTAGGGATAACAGATGTTGAGGAGGTGGAGCAGTTTTTGAAGGAAGGCATCATAATGAAGGGTTTCCACCACTGCAATGTGCTCTCTCTGCTGGGCATCCTCTTGCCACATGAAGGGCTCCCTCTAGTGGTGCTACCGTACATGAAGCATGGAGACCTGCGTCACTTCATACGCTGCGAGAAGAGGGTGACACTCATTAAAGACCTGGAATTTAGTCAGAATTATACAATGCTTTCTAAAAACTTTTAATACTGAAATGTATCATTTCTGACTGATCTAAGTCAGTGTTTTTGTCACGTTTTTGTGGGGTGTCTTTAGAACCCGACTGTAAAGGATCTGATTGGGTTCGGGCTGCAGGTTGCCAAGGGGATGGAATATTTGGCTCAGAAGAAGTTTGTGCACAGAGACCTGGCAGCACGTAACTGCATGTAAGTTACCAAGGTGTGCAGAGGAAGAGGCATTAATTTTCCAAATGAGGCCTGAATTGCCCTTTGATTCTATATGATGCATTTTAGTCAAAACTTGTTACATCAGAGTGCTCACTTGTTATGTATCATAATGCTATTGTCCTCTTCATTTTTCTTTGTCGTAGGCTGGATGAGTCATACACCGTCAAGGTGGCAGACTTTGGCATGGCCAGAGATGTTTTTGACAAAGAGTATTACAGTGTTCAGGATCACAGGAAAGCAAAACTTCCTGTGAAGTGGATGGCTATTGAGAGTCTGAAGACACAGAAATTTACCTCCAAGTCTGATGTGGTGAGCAAATCAATATCAACTACTCTTTGACGTTAATGATGTAATAATTTGCTATGAAATAAAATGTATTCTGCTTTCAGTAAATATGAAATTACCCATCCAATTTTCAAATCAAACAAATCAAAATGTTTATTTTTGAGGCTTGTTAGAGCCTGATTTGCAACAATGATACAAAAACCTGATATGTAATTTTAAAAATATAATAACTAGTCCATCATGTAACAGATGCTGAGCCCAAAGTGTAATTACTTTTGTTCAAAATGCAACAACTTGTTACATTTGGGGTCAGTTATTAGATTTTGGGTTTTATCCTTTTTTTCACATTTTAGGCCAGAGACTTATGTTATATTAATGGCCAGTTATTACATTTCTTGATTAAATTTCAGGAAGTTGTTACATACTGTGCTCTCACAAGGCTCAGCAGGATAGTGATAATAATAATATAACACCTAGGGTTCAAAACTTTTGTAGTTTGTGCCAGAATTATTGAATTGGACCCAGTATGTAAGACCACACGACAGACAGAGTTAGTGATAAAAGGAAATTTGTAACAGGCAGCCTGATGAATGGAGTGGACCAAAGCAGAGTTTTCATGAGATTTCTGGCGCTGGCTGAACATAGGGATGAGAGGCTGTTAACAGGCAACAATCCAGGAGATCAGAGGCTGGGCATGAGTGGTGAGGTGCTGCGGCTCAGTGGACGCAGGCACCTGATGAAAACAGTGACAGATTGTGAGACACAGGTGAATCCACAAAGAGAACAGGTTAAAGCACACAAAAGAGTAACTGACAAAGAGCCAACAATATCACTTGGAGAGCAAAACAATCTGGCAGCTTGTGAGGAGAGGACCAGAGCTTAAGTGAGGCAGGAAGCCAGGAGCAGATGTGGAACAGGTGAGTGAAAGGAGAGTTCAGCGTCTGGAGAACACGCCAAGGTCCAGGAATAGTAGGAATAACAGACGTCCTTAAAACAGACTCAAACACAAAGACAGATCATGATATAAACATTTTGTTCTATGATTTTTTTTTTCTGAACTACTCGGTCGGTGAGGTCATCACTGTTCTCCAGTAAATGGTCAATTTTTTCATGCAGCACATTTTCTAGTTTTCTGACCACACAGTGTGCTTCCACATTGCATGCCAAGCTCACAACACATTCATACACTATTAGAAGAGGCTGACGTGCAAAATGACCATCAGTATCAACACATTTCTGGCATAGTCCTTGTGTGCTGAGTTGAAGTGTCTTGCCCAACGACTCTTTGGCATGTGGTCAGTCAGGCCTAGCATTGAACCCTGGACTACTGCCCTGGGAGACCCCCAATTAAACCAAACTTTTAGCTGGAGAGCAAACTCTCAAAGGCATGAGAGACTCAATCTTTTCCTTTTGATTTATGTTAATGAGTTTCTTTTTCTTGTGCCTTTAAATGTTAACACAGCACTGGTTGTGGGTTCCTCTCTGTACCAGTGAAACTCTACTTTCTGTTCCTCTCTTGATGCAGTGGTCTTTTGGTGTGCTGATGTGGGAAATGCTGACCAGAGGAGCAAGCCCCTACCCTGAAGTGGACCCTTATGATATAACACATTACCTACTGAAGGGCCGAAGGCTGCCACAGCCTCAGTACTGCCCAGACCCTCTGTAAGTTCTTTGAATACTTAATGATTTCTATTCCGTTATATTCAAAGATGGCCATGAATTCTCTTTAAAACTTTAAATAACAAAGCTCTGCTTCATTTTGACCCCTTATACTGCAGTAATGTTATGCAGACTCTCGCCAAAAGGTAGTGGAGGGAAAGGCGTGAGTGAGTGTGAACCTTGTGAATTGTCCACTACTTGGTCATCTTAGGCAATGCCGTTTGGAAGTTAATGTGTATTTTAACAAGACAACAAAGATAACTACCTCCCTCACACACACTGGACACACACATGCATCCCTGGAAAACCTCTTACACTAATGTTTTTGCATTTGTAATGATAAACCTCATGGTCAGGAAGCTTGTTGCAACAGCTCACAGATTTATAAAGTGCGAATCAACCGTTTATTTGCTCTGTGCACTCTGGCCTTTTCTTCTTTGAATAATAAAGGGTGAATGGGTGAGCTGACTAACTTCATTAACACTCTCATGTATTACCTCCTCAATGCAATGGGAACAAAGTGTGTTGTGATATGCTTCAACACTGAACTTAAAAATAGCGGGGACCAACGTTTTGTTGGCATCCCACACTTTCTGAAAAAGAAATAAAACAGGATGTTTTACTTATCAGAAGACAGGCCTCATTGTTTCTCACAGCGAAAAAAAAAAAAAGTTAATTTATTTTTCAAACTGCCAAAAAATGCTTTTTTGCTAGTTAAAGTTTAGAGCAACCTATCTTTCTAAGAACAGCATCTAATTATAAAAAGAACACTGGTATATGATCACATCAGTACACCATGTCCTCACACCTCTTTTGCAGCAAAGTTAATAACTGTCTGGTTATGAAAATGTCACTCACTGTTTGCTCGTGTGCACACAGAGCCCTCATGGAAACTCCATAATGAGAGAAAACAGTCATCAAGGTGGACTTTGCATGCAAACTGTATCTTATAAAGCACTAGTTTTTTAGATAGTTTAGGAACAACATGATGTGTGAGTTCCTGCTTATTTCTTCAATTAGTAAAAACTGCAGTTTTTATGCTAACAGATAACATTAAAGTGTTTCGTTTCAGTTCTTGTTCAGATGCAGACTGTTTTATTCCAGGTACAGCGTGATGCTTCAATGCTGGGATCCTGACCCTGAACTGCGCCCCAGCTTTGCAACATTGGTGTTAACTGTCTCTACAATTCTGTCGGGCCTGGAGGGAGAACACTACATCAGTCTGAACATCACCTACGTAAACCTGGACCAACCCCGGCCTTACCCCGCCCTCACTGAGTCCGCTGACGAATATGACTCCACGGATGTTGAAGACTCAGGCTCGGTCTCCTCCTGAGCTAATCAGACTTTATTCTGATGTCACAAGAACACAAAAAAGCCGCACAACCAGCTTCTCTGACAGAAACAACAGCAGTGTATGTTTCCAGTGTTTGCGTGTGTTTAAGTGTCTGTAAAATGTCTCCAGTGAGCTTAGAAGATTTTCAGGGAACCATGAAAGTGTGTACTTTTTTCCATGGCTGCTGGGTCAAGTCCTAAAAACATTTGGTTTCTCTCTGTGTGGTCTCTGCGACCAGATATCACAAATGAAACATGTAATCATTTTTAAGTTGTAATTTATAAACCAGAGCAACAAATTACTTCTTGTTGATACTTGTCACAGCTTTCATGAGAAGCTGTCTGGTTCAGCGTGCAGGTTCACTAGCTGGCTCACAAAAGAAAAAACAAATTCGTTCCTCAATATTCAGATTTGCATGAATGCTTCACATACAATTTATTCTTGCCCAACCTGAGTTATTGACATGAATCCAGAGAAATTGAAGAAAGCAATTCAAAGTTAGGTTTGTGCTACTCTGTGGCAATTCTTTTTAATTTCAGGGCTTTTACCACTGCAGCACCAAGAGAACAAATATCTGTGACTAATATTTGCTCAGATTTTAATCAAACAGAGCAGAGTACCTGACTTGTTGAGTCCTGCACAGAACTTATCATCGTTTCATCCCATAGTCAATCAAAAAGGCTAATCCACTGAAGTGCTTTGTGTTCTTGATGCCAAACACCACAAATTCCATTAAAATATTTATTTTTCTACCTACCAAGATAGATTAGACTCACTAGAGACTGTCACCATATTTTGGCATTAAATCCATGCTTTTGCTTTCAGTTGTTTAGCTGTGTACTATGAGTTCCCAATTTTCTGCAACCAGCTATTCTTTAACTTGTATTTCTGACACAGTTTTAGTGTAATAAAATAAGTATTTATTTGTTTATACATCTGTTTTCATGCTGTGGACTTGAAGTAAATGTCTGATCAACAACTCTTCCTTTTTCTGTCCCTCTTAACTCATTGTTTTTGCTGCAGTTTTCCTTTAGAGGGCAGTCTTCTGTCAGAAATAAGACTCCTGAAAATGTTCAACATAGATGCAGCTCCCTTTTTTGTGGATTCACCAACATTAAAAAGTGAATCCGAGGTTTCAACCTCATTTCTACAGTCTGCCCAGTAAGTGCTCTTGCAGTTTTATATTAATTAAAAGCACTGAGAGCAAACATTCATCACTCGAATTTCCTCGTCTTCCAAATATTCTGTCAGAAGACATTTGGCAGGAGCAAAAAACTGAATTTTCAAATGACTGAGCTAAAGTGACAGCCAACAGAGACAAACAATCTGCCAATCTTACAAATAAGCCAAACAAATGTTTTACCAACATACAGCAGCAACTCTCTGTGCTGTAAACAAACAGACACACAACAAGTGCACTTTACCCACAACAAAACTGGAGTTAATACAAACCAGGGAAATGAAATTCATAAAAATTTCTCTTTTGTCAAACTGCCAAGAACAATGGTCCATCCCCTCGTGGTGAGGCCTTTGATATGAGTGAGGAAAGTGAGCCTAGCTTTTGTTGTCAAAATGTGTGTTTGACTCTGTGTGTGTGTGTGTGTGACAGGCCACAGAGTGCAGAGCAGTGCCCACAGGATCCACATTAGAGGAGATCATCCTCCCTTTCTATCTCTCCCTTTCTCTCCTGTCCCTGCTGTATTGTGTGGGATATGAAAAGTGCAGGACCTGAAAAGAGTGCTGCTGTCAGCTGTGTGACCACCTCAAGCTTGTAGCTTCTCTCCTGAACTGAGTTCACACTAAATGCTTGTTGTATGGGGCTCTAAATGCCTGTCTCATGTAACTTGGATATTTTCTAATTTCTCATCCTCTTTTGTGCCTCTTTGTGTTCATTCATGTGTGAATATTAGGACACTACAATCAGATAGCTACTTAGTGCAGGGAGTATGTTTGGTTTTTGTCTATATATGTTCATAAGACATTGTCGAAGGGAGTATGAAGAAACAGTGTTGAAGTGCTGTGTCAAGTTTGCAGGAAGGGAAAGCAATCTGTGAGACTGGCCATCTGAGACTTTTTGAAAGCAGTGGGCTAATTATTTCCGTTGCTATGTGATGATGGCAGGCCCTCACAAATAATTGCTGGAGCCGAAAACCCGAGCTCTTGGATTCTGTTCCAGTGGGATATGTTACAAAAGAAGTCCTGTTAGAAACCCTATAGAACGAGTGAAAAAGAGATCCTTACGACATAGTACAATGTGCTGCAGGAAGCAACTGAAGGAACAGACAAACCACCAAGGTCTTGAAGATACTCAGCAATATTCTCCTTTCACTTGTGGTATTAAGCCCATGAACTTTAAACTCTCACCTTAGATACCACCAAGTCTTGTCTTTACAGTCCACCCTGAATCCAGCCATCCTCTGGAACAGAGTCAGTGTGCCATTAATGTTAAGCTGGTGGGGCCAAGCTATTTCAGGATACTGAAATAAGGCATCAGATAAGTACTTCTTAGTCTCAGAACGTCTAAAGACATCATATAAAGTTTAATTATTCATTTCAATTCTTTGAATTTTAAAACCTTACACTTTCAGACCCAAAATCAGCTGTGACAGATAACTGGATTCAGGAAACTTGAACAGAGATTATTATTTGATTTGGCACTTGGTTCCTCAGGTATTTTCATGGCAGGTAGAAACAGACATGAAGAGGAAATTTTTCTAGTGCATGTTAAACCATAACCAGTGCACGCAGCTTTCTACGAACCTAATGGCTGAGAAGAAATATTCTGATCACAAAGATGGCAGTAAAATGAGAATGATGTTTGTCTCAGTTGGTTGAATTATCTGTCCCTTGAAAGTGGAACAAATGTACTGGGTGCTTTTTCCAAAATTGAATGTTCCCAGTTGCCTCTTTGTATTGGAACAAGCACTTGTTTTTAGAAAATCACATTTCATGCATCAAATCTAGCCCAAGAGTTTTACGTTGTATTACTGTCAGAGTTTTATGAATTTTGGTAATGTCCCTTTTACAATCAGCACCAACAACAAGGTTAAGTTTGTCTTCTTCTCTAACTTTTTTACATGCTCACATACTTTCTCTGTTCTCTGGGGCAAATTTGTTTCCCCATTTTTCTTGAAATCTTGACTTCAGATGATCATAACTGGTATCTGGTTAGGTGTAGATGCACAAACAGAAACAAATACATCACCTACTTGCTCAGTTCAGTTGCAGTTTGGTGTGACCTGTCAGCCTGGATGAGTTTTCTGTTGACCATGGCAATATATCTGACAGGACATGACTGTAAAACAGTGCAGACCAAAACAATAATGCACATTTAAAAGACTCTTCACTGCTAATGATCAATGAGGAATCAGACTGTACTGCAAGAGCCTTGATAATCAAAAGCAACAAATCTGTCTTTTGTCAACTGAGCCAACATGCTCCCATCAACCTACTTCTGCTTTTTTGGACTTAAAAACTTAATTTCCTCTCTTGGGAAAACCAGTGTTTTTACCCTAAGATAAAAAGATAGATACATCAATATCATGAGAAAACTACCAGGATGTGATGGTTCATTAATGTTTGGGTTCATGTTTGCTCACATTTCCTTTATAAAACAGATAATCGCAAAGTGTGAAGTTTTGGGCTCATCAGGCTGTTGTAGAATGTACTCTTAGTTATGTTGAAATAAAATTAAGGAAAGATGAAATAACTCTATGGACTTGCAAGAAATGAATCTTTGAAATATTCTTCAAAGAATTCAAAATGTAATATCATATTATTAACAAAGGTACAGTATTTGTAACTACTTGATTTATGCTTGATCAGGGTATGATTTCCTGTGCAACCATTTTTTTAATCATCACATTGGTAAAGACCAGTATCCTTTAAGAAAGTGTAGACTTTCTTGTGTGTTAAAAGTTAAGCATTTTGCTTTTTATATTCAACTCTTCAACCATTTAGAACCACACTGTGTAAGTAACCTGCAGAAGTTTTTCCGTGTTTGACCTGGTGGTGATAGCAGGAGCTGTCCATCAGCAGCTGAGGCCTCTGAGCAGTCACGCTCAGTTCTGCTGCAGCGAGATGAGAGGAATGCAAACTGTTGTTAGGCTGATGTCAGTTCTCTGCAGGGGAAAGACTAAACTCCTTTGGGACTTCACTCCTGCATCTGTAATATAAGCTATAAATAATTAAAAATTTATACATCTTTCTATATATATTTTCTCTGGAAAAATCTAACTTTTTCACCATGCCCATGGAGGGGATGCTCTTTGTTAAGCTGCTACTGGAAGCTTCACCTGTGCCGGTGTTAATAGCTATTGATTTTACAGCATCATGCCTGAATTATTTCACCCAAAAAGGAGAGTTGGAGGTCAATACATTTTGCTGACGTTTACAGCGAGGACTTTGAATAGGCTTAAAGAAGATGAAGGGAGGAACTTTTATGGAAAATGTAAAAGGTCTGCCTACTTTAGAGTATTTCGATACATTCTCAGTCTACCTCAACTAAAAGACAAACTTTACAAGCAAATCCAGCTCAAATCTCAAATAATCCGTTCCCTCTGCTGTCATCTGTTTATGGCCTGCAAGTACATCATATTTTGGTGAATGTGCCAAGTCCCCTTGGCTGTTTTCAACAAAGACTCTCTGTTTTTTACTATAAATCACAATAATTAAAAATAAAATGAGATCAGCTCAACCTCTCACTACTCTGGCACTTGTGGACATATTGCTATGTCCTGATCGGACACGGAGCGGGGAAATAATGATTTCCTGCCCCTATTAATCTTTATCAAGCTGTGGCAGGCTTCTCAGCTGTCCTTACACAGCAGTAAATTGTAAAGAGGAGAGCAAAAAGCAGAGTTGTTCAAGTCCATTCACACCTCTATGCTTGAGTGCAGAGGGTGTTAAATAACTGGAGTGGGAATTGTGCACTAAAGTGGCCAGAGCACCTCCTAGAGTACGTAAATGATGAAAATATTTCATCAGCAGGGATGGTATGTCAACATTCATGGTTCCCAGGTGATATACTAATGATGTTTTGGGATCTTCCTACTTTCCTCTATCACAAAGTTCACATGTGCAGCTTTGGTTGATGCATCAACAACTGCAATTAGCTTAAATACAGCCATCTGTGGTTCTCTTCAGCAAAATATCAGTAATATGATCCCTTGTTTTTCTATTTTATTCCCTGGTGCTATCATCTAATGAAAGTCTTAAAATCTGCCCCACTCATTGCCAACACCAACTTTTTTTTTGTTCGAAACATTGAATATTTAAAGCCTCTCCATTCATTTCAGTCTCACACATTAACGCCATAGTCTATTTAAAAGAAAAAAGAAAAACATGGATTTAAACGAGTAAAGAAAGAGAGATGAATAAACAAAATGCAAATTTCCCCCTGCCATGTGGACGCTGACTCATGTTTTGATTTGAAGTGTGACATGCTTTCCTGTGCAGAGCGGCTCACGTCATCGGTGCAAACAGTTTAAGGGGGTTTTTATGAGTCAGACTGATGGCTGTGGTCTTAAGATGGTGTTAAACTGCAGGAAACTCTGCGTCACCAACCTGGCTTTATAGACTTCAGGTCAAACCAAGTTGTGATATTAAATTAAACATCGTAATAAACAAAAGAAGTACAAGAGATGTGTGTGCGCACAAGCACAACATCTTTGACCACAAAAACCAAACAATACACAACAAAAACAATTGCAAAGTATGAGGGAATCCAGGTAAGATCATGGCGACTGCATAATTCCTGAATAATTCAGACCCTGGAGCAAAATCTTCATTGAATGCGTTCTTGTTGAATCTCCTCCCCTCCATTAGTGGCCTCATTAAATAATAGAAAAGGTATTACAGCTGTCCTTCAGAGAAAGGCTTACCTCGAGGAATATTGAACAGAGAGGGTTGTGATTTGCACATCCATGAAGAGATACAGACACAGAGCTCCCCTGAACTGAACCCTGTATAGTCCACACTGGAGGTGCTCCTGTTTGAACAGTCTGAAAATCTAATTCCCGTGGTGGGCCTCTTGCACCTCCTTGGATCTGGGTTTTAAATAATTCAGGCTTTTCTGAAGGCCAAAGCAACTTCCACATACGACCATGATTGACCCAATAGTTTGCCGAAGTGGGTTTGAAGGCAACTTTTTGCTTGAAAATATTTGAGAATCATTACCTCAGATTGGCAATAATCTTTGAGATGGTTATCAGCCCAGGTGCTCAGTGGTCCCCAGCGTCCTTGATCCAAAGCTGAACTGAGCCCTGGCCGTGTTTATCTGCATGCTGGAGGACAGCAACACGAGGGATCGCTAAGAAAAAAAAAAACAATATTAGCATTTGTCTTCCCTGGGCAAATATAGATACACTGAGGAAGATTTTCATTTGAAACGTCTCAGCCTTGGAAACATTGAATTAATGATACCTTGCCTGAAGCTGAGGATGTTCAGAGAGTTCTGTTACCAACAATACTTGGAGCACCTACATTTAGTTTGGGGCTCAGCCACTTTTTCATCATGTTTTGTTGTCTTCTCCTTAAAAGAACAAAAAAAAAAAAAAAAAAAAAAAAAAAAAAAAAAAAAAAAAGAAAAGAAAGAAAGAAAAAAAACACAGAAAAGGAAATAAGAGACTTCTCCAGCTTATCATGAAGACAAACATCTCTAAATAAACTTTACAGTTACTATTGTAAAGACAACTTCTCATTTTCAAGGAAAAAAACCCAGTTTAAAAAATGACTCATTTTTACAAGAAACTTGTCGCACATTTGAACCCTGACACTCAGTCAGGAGCATCCAGACCTGATTCAGGTTCATGGCCTGTCAGTAAAAACCTGATTATCATCATAGGGTGGAGAACAAAGTACAAAATACAAAGTACAAGCTTTTCTTAAGCTTAAATGTATAGTATTTTATACTCACATTATTGAATCATTATTCCCAGTGATTCCCACTACACATACAGTACAATACAATGCAACTTTCATAATACACTGCCCCCCCCCCCCCCCCAAAAAAAGGGGGAAAAAAAGCATGCCACACTATTTCTCCAAAATAAAACAATCATGTAGCAGATGAGCCACAGCACAAGAACTGAGTATCAACTGTAAATCAACCTCAAATTTTCCCGAGCTTAATTTGTAGCCATTCACCATCCGTTTTTTGTTAACCTCCACAGCTCAGCTTTGTTAGGCCATCAATATAGAAATGACTCACCAAGAATAGCTTCCAGTGTGACAATAGTGTGGTACCAGCAGCTTGAGGCAGAGCTCAATTATGGCAGGCTTTGTGTGAGTCCTGCTCCTCCAGCCTGGTATTGTATTTCCTCAGCACATAGCAGAACTAATGATAAGCACATCATTTTGGACACCCTTGTGCCACGGGGTGTACAAGGTGATAACACTGGAACACAATGGTAGGCGTGAGAGGACCTAGTTGGCTCATCGGTGTAATTGTCACACTTGGTTAATGGGAGGTCTCAGCTATTGTGCTTCTTTACTTACTTTGACAGAATCTCTGTTCTCTTCCTTATCTCCCACATCCTTTATCTTAAAGGGAAGTGCTGATGGGATAGAAAGCCCCACTTCCTCCAGTAATTATGCTATCATAGGTTAACTGGTCACAGCACGATACTTGTGTAAAGTTATTAGGCTGGTTTGGGATCATGGAACAGGATTCAGCCTTGTATAAGTCAAATGAATCATTCAAACTGATGAACTGACTGAACAGAAATTAAGATTCTTGTTTTGCTCATTGCAAACACATCAGATACCCTTCAAAACATTAAAGAGTAGAGTGGGATAAATTGAGGCGTTTTTTAAAATTGTGCTGTCCACAAGGCAAGGGAAAGTGATACAGACGTAAAATTATTTTTGAATGTTTCCTGTCAGTGGAGATGCATCCATGACAAAAGGCAATGAAAATGCAACTTCTCGCCCCAGCCTACGGGTAAGTTGATCCACATCAGAAGGTAAATTGAGCCACTTTTACTTTTCACAGCTTAAATCTGAGCATCATTTTCAATCTAATCTAAAGGAAACATTAGATTTAACACTGTTGAAAATGACAAAAAATAAAAAAACAAACAAAAAAGGTAACTTTACTCAAATGTGAGGGACATAAATCAGGCTTGAGTTTTGATTCTCAACAAGGCCTACTTTCATACTCATACTAACTACTCCACATTCAGATAGGGAGCTAAGGGACAAGACAAAGTTTCAGTAAATAGTTCAGTGGTTATGATTTACATTTTTCAAATGGTTGACAAAGTTTTAACTTTTATTCTTGTGAGAGGTCCAAAACAACTCATGTTTTACATCACGCATTAAGATTATTTTTAAGAGCCTTTGATCACATTTTCCCCCCACAGAATATCACCAATAGCTTTGTTAAAATGATAAAGAGGTCATTGAATATTATACAAATTATCAGCACATAGATCTAAATGCATGACTTTATCTACCTTGGCTAACAGGGTCGTCACAAAATGTCTCCCACACTTGCTTCAGTGTGCACCAAAAAGATAAATAACCTCTTCCAGCCCTGTCTGATCAAAAGTATAGCTCCGACTAATTCCTCTTGAGTTTTATTTCAATTGCTATATGCTAGAGTCCTGTGTATTGACTTTTCAAGCACTTCAAGAAAAAAAAAAACTTTATACTTTTTTGCATCACATTTTCATATTTCAACTCTAATTAGAAGAACTTTTCAGAGCAGTATGAGAGCTGCATAACCAAACAGTCAGCACCAGCTGTATCTCTGCATGCAGAGAAACTAAAGCTGCTCTTTCCTCTAACCCCAAATGGAAAAATTTGATAATGAGGAAATGTTTTTTTTCATGCTGCCATATATACTGTATGAGGTCTACAGGTGTTCAATATTTTAGAGCTCACATCTCCACGGTTTCCATTTATCACCAGGTACTGTGTGTGTTTTTTTCTGCTGAGCTGACTCGCTGACAAGCCCAGGATGCGAGCATCGTAAAGAAAGCATCAATCATGCAAATCTTCTCCAGGGACCATCCAGTCTCTTAGCGCACTCTGCTCACCCACCATAATCAATAACCCACCAGTGAGCGTCACATCCAGAGACAGCGATCTGACTTCTATTTTATATGAGTGTGTTATGGCAGCATCATGCTGACATTCTCTCTCGCATCAGCATCCATTTTTAATCATGGTATCTGGCCTCGCTGCTGCTCGTCAAGTGCTTCAGCCTCCTGTCAGAGTTGGGGCTTGCAGAGAGAGAGATAAGAGCTCTTACTGCTGCTGTGTGGAAATAGATGTGCTGGAACAACTGCCTACCTCTCCTGGTCCATCTGTGGAGGGCCAGTGCAGGGTGACTGTTACGTAAGGCACACACAACAGGCCCACATTATGCTAAAAAGCCTTCACATCATCTGAATGTATGTCTAGAATTGTCTTAAACAAAGCATCATTAATCAGAGCGGGAGTCTGGCTGTGTGGCAGACTGTAATTTGCCTTTTTGGTTGACGTCTTGAGTCTGACAGTTTTTGCACAAAGCAGTTTTCAAATTTAATTGTTTGATTGTAGAGCAGAGATTTAGTTGTGAGGTTTTCTGGTAAATCATAATTACATCTGAGTAAAAATAGGAAGTGGTATGGCTGGTCTGCATTTACAGAAGTTCTGGAAAAGTGTCATGACAAAGTTTCCCTTTTGGTTTTTAGGGTCTGCAATACAAGGGTGACTCTGTTAATACTGGTTTATGTACTCACTTGAAATTTCCATGGTAAATTGAAAGATTTGGGAGATTTACTTGAACCTGTAATGAAATATCTGAGATATTGTGGTAAAGAAATTTCAAAAAGAAAGGTAAAATGATAAGGAAATGTTGTGATTAATCAAAGATAATTGTTCCTAATAATTTATAGCCCCAATTAGAATTTACTGTCAGAGTCAGTGCATGCAGAGACTCCTCCATTATGTTGTATTCGAAAGTTTTCTGGGCTCAACCCCACCAAAGCACACAAGTCGAGCTCTGCTGATGAATGCTGTAAAAATGACAAAAGAATCAGTGGCAGAATAATAATTTTACATTTAAAAAGTCACATTTGCAAAGAAAAATATGCTATTTCGTCTTGCGGGTCTATATAATACACATTTACAGCTTTACATGTTTTCAAGAACATCTAACTGAACCAAGAAGTCAAGGACTGACAAATAAATGAATGAATGAAATTCCAATTTATTGCTGATGATCAGCCACATTTCTAGTATTTCACTCAACTAACATTGTGCAGCCAACATCGCAGCACAATAAATTACTAATTGACTATAAAATGATACAAAAATTAATAAGAGAAACAGTCAATGTGTAAAGTAAAACTTTTACAAATAATATGCATCTGATCCAGATTCAAAGATCATTATATTGCATGGCAAAAAGTTTGAACAAGTATTTTTTTAAAGTCACTTTTCTGCTCCATGTAAAAACTTTATATTCATCAAAGTAAAATCCACATGAAAGATTTGTTTGAGCAAATCTAAATTCTTTATCATGAATAAATTAATGTGGATCAATGAATTGTGTGAACGGTGTCATATAAAAACCCTCCTATTGGATTTTCATCAATAAAAAGTAAGATTCCTTAGAGAAATGCTTTGGTGAGCTGCCTGCCTCATCATATACAGTGAAGATCAGGGTTAAAAGTTGCTTTATCTGTATCCACAGGTCGATTTAATGGTGTTTCAGTGGCTTTACAGCTGCTGGGGAGATTTCACAGGCACAGTTAGGGTCCAATTGTTCCCTCTGAAGCAGAGGTCACAGATCATTATGGGGTTGATTTGTAGTGTAATTTTGAGTTTACATCCAGAATGACAAAGTCGAGAGAAAAGAGATTATGCTGATCTTTGAGCACTAAAATAATGAGACGGAAAACCGAGTCTCTGGTTCCGTGCTTCAGCTGGAACCTTCCACAGGAAGAGAAGGTGTCGGAAAAGGGTTTGATATGAAAGTGTCCTTATTTTTTGGCGTCCCTTGAAAAACCATGCTGTTCTGATAACATTAGGCAGAACAGAGAGCAGAGTAAACAAAAGCTTAGTGCTTTCCAGTTTGTGTAATTAGTGTAGTTGGTACCCTGGAGCCTGACTGTAGTCCAAATATGCAACTTGAAACTCTACCCAGACAAGTGCGCTGATGACTCAGATTTGGACTCAGGTTTGGCTCTGGCTGAATTAGGACACTGAGGACTTGGGCTTATTTATCAATGAATTCTTGATAAATTCATCTTCATTTAATTTATTGTCATTTGTTTCTGGTATAAGGTCCTAGTAATAGAGCAGATTTTAGGATCCGGCACGTGTGTTGAATACCTGCACATTTACTTGCCATGTCATTCAGCAACTGTGTGTGGCAAGATGTTGAAGGAGATGCCACAGGTTTCTACTTGTTTTTTAATGTTTCACTGCTAATGCAGAACAACATGTTGGCTATGTCAACATACACTGAAGAAAAGATGACGACAAGGTCTTGCTTTAGTTTATGCTGTGATGTACTTTTAACTTCACAAACATGCTTTGTTTCAGTCGTCATAATATTTTATGTACTAAAAGGTACTTGAAGTTCTGCAAGGTGAGTTTCTTGTCTCCTGCTCTGGGGACTTTTCTAAGATTTGGACTCAGGCACTGGGACCCAACATGGAACAAAACTAAAAAGAAGGATCGACTTAACCCTATTTTTTTGGTGACTTGGACTCGACTTAAACTTGAACTATGGTGATGAGACTACAACACTGGTGCTTTCATTTATCTCGTACTGTACTGATATTTCTAAGAGGTAAGGTTGCTTTTTTGTAGATGACAAACAAAGTGAAAGTTCATCTTGAGCATATGCATGTGTCTTGCTATCTTAAACATACAGCTTTTGAATACTAGGGAAATAACTTTTAGACTATTTTTTGTACTCTGCAGTAGTCAGTTTATACTGTCTACAAACGTAGCAGACAAATCATTTTTTTTATCACCACCACGCCCAGAGGTGCATAGATGCTTGTACATTCTACATGTGTGTTTGATGACAAAATGACGCTAACTCAGCCAGAAAAATAGAGGTGACTATAATGCTGTACCTTTGTGTAAAGAGCAAGAAAGTGCAACCCGTTAATGTTTTCAATTTGTCACCTATCTTAATTTGGATTGCTGACACTTGTCCAACATAAGCAACTGTGTCTTTTGTTTTATAGAACAAAAAGACATTTGCCATCCTTCCTTGTGTATAACACGATATTCCTTTCATTCTTTTAACGATCATCCCTCATCTCCTGAACTAATGAAAACCTGAAGCTCCTCAATCCCTGCAATTGAAATTTGCATAATAATTACTACACAGTGGGGGAGGATAGCAAAACAAACCCCCCAGCCATTAAGTATCAGTTAGTGTACAGTAAAAATGGCTCATCTCCTTTTTTTACCCCACAGACACAGGTCTCTGCTTTCGGTCTTGTTGATTATAAAAGATACCAACAAGTGTCTGGAGAGATGTTTATGTCAACATGAAGTTTTCTCCAAAGGTTTCCCACCGCCTGTAGGAAGCAGAGAGACAGATACTGTACGAAGAGTCTGGTAAAAGCAAGTGTAGCACTGGCTGAGTTATCTGTTATTTTTTCACTGGCCGGACACTCTTCATGTGTAGCGCACAGATCGAGATAGGTAAGAGCTGATAGAGGCCTTTTGGATCCCTGCTGTTTATGAAGCATGAACAATAAAGGAAACAGTTCTTGTATTTTTCTTCTAATACAGTGAGAAAGAAAACTTTCTTCCTGGTAATGTAATTTGAGTTTTAATCTTTTCCTCACAAAAAACATGATTGAATTTTCTTGCATCTCAGTGAAAAAAACTGCTCTGCTTATTTCTTCAGGAGCTTGGTTAAAGACATTTAAATGTCACATCTGTTTTGTGCAAACTGACTGCTGACAACAAGACGACATTTGCCACCAAACAGGATCTTCTGTATCAACACTTGATTCAAGAAATGGAGCTAATACTTCAAGCATCACTGATTTTAAGAGGTCAAAGACTAAACAAAACCAAACAACAGGAAAAAGACAGCAGTGAGGAAAAGATTTACACAAAAAAACTAATCCTTAGGTTTGGAGACTCTTTGTCATTTCTTTAAATCATGATTCAGAGCTTTCCAGCATGTTGTAAGGTCCAAGTATAGCTGAGGTACAGGGAAGTTTGGCAGCGGATGAATGCCACATGACGTCCGTCTCAAGGATGATGGAACAGTTCCTTCAGGTTCACCATTGCAAGTATGGACAGATAATCTTGATCAGGCTTTTAAAAAAGCTTTACATCAAATGACTTTCACAATAAAGTGTGTTTATGCCTCTATCTAATTTTTTCGTATATTGATGCTGTGACTCACTGATAAAGTCAGTCGTGTCTGGTTAAAAGGTTGGGGGTTCAATCCTAGGTTTCTCTATCCACAGTGCTCTCGTGCAAGACATTTATGAAACCAGGAACTGTGGCTGTGCCGGGGATGTGTTTATGGGATGGATATCAAAGCAGCATCTGCCATCTGTGTATCAAAGCAGTGTGAATGTGACGTGCTGAAAAAGTGCTTTGAGTGTCAAATAACTATACAAAGCACGACATAAATAAAGTCTGTTTCATTTATAATCATCAGCATACATTGGTGAATTTTTAAAACCATAACCAATGACAGAGAATCTTCTACATTTATATAAAATGGTATTTATGTCCATTGTTGTGGGCTGTATCATTACATGAGTTGAGGTGCGAAGGATTCTTGGTTGCGTTGGTGCCTCTTCACTGATAAGTGAATCACTTCCTTTGGACGGCTATCAGCATAACCCTAACTTTAAGTTACAGATGACACCAGATGGACTGGCATGTATTGATGATTAATAACACCCATTTCACTGCACAGCAGGACAGGCAGACACTCCAGCTGCATTTTGCTTTGGGTGCTGTTTTAGAAGCGTTGTTTCTATCATCTCTGTTGCACCTAATGTTCCAGCTCTGTTGACACCTTGATTCACACAGTCTCACCTCCTTTCTCCCACTGAACACCCTCCTGTCAGTCATCGCAAAGATGAGTGTCTCTCAGCTTCACAGACACAACTGCCAATACATCATTCGAGTTTCAGGTTTCAGGTGCGTTCTCTGTGATAGATCAAAGCAATAAAGACAAGTTTTGCTGGTTGGTTGCTACATTTACATGTTGTTTTTTTCTTGAGCTAATTTAAAGTATTTGTCTGAACTTGTGCCTGTGGTAAATCAATACCTCACCTGCATTTTTCAAGGGGAAAGGACAGAGAGCTCTATCTTTTTAAAACGCACAACTTCAAAGATCTCCACTGTCTAAACAAAAAAGAGAATTAGTTATTGAGGAATTCTCACGGTGATAAATCGACAGAGAATACTCTCTTTATCCTCACTCAGCTCAAGGTGTTTTCAGAACCCTTTTTTCTACATTGTTTTGCTTTGCTTCAGTATTTTTCCAGTAATCGATCATTCCCAGCAGTGTGTGGCTGCTTTCAGGGAAAAGTTTATACAAACTGACCTGTATACTTCCTCTTCAGTGACACAAACAAAGCAACTTCTTTACAACACAGGGGTGTAAATAACGGAGAATTTAGCATTTTAAACTGCCACACATTTTACTTATAAAGGCAAAAACGGTTTCAGAGCTAAACCCACTGCTTTGCTGACCCTGCTCACAACGATGGAGGTAAAATATCCACGCGGAATTAAAATGTGCTGATTTACACACTCACATCCTTTGTTGTTATTATTTCTTTAGATGAATGAGTATTTGACAATGTCCACTTATCTGTGTTTTACAGTAAACAGAACAGAGTTTCTTGACAGAACAAAACATTCAGTTGTTTAAAAAGCAACAAGAATCAGACTCTATAGATTTTACAATATCAACAGAGCGTTCATCTGAGGCCGTGCCTTGTGAAAAGTCAAAATGATGAAATAGTGGAGTAATGCTCCCTGAAGCAGCTGCTACTTTTTCATTAAAATCATATTTCTGTTTCCTACCCACCAACACAAGTAATACAGAGAAAAATTGCAGAGGGATGAGTTTTAAGAAACTAGTTAATCAGGCACAGACAGTTAAAACTAATGCAGTCTCATAGCAACTCTAAAATAATCCTACCTTCATGATGGTTGCAACGCTCAATCGATCCTGACAGAAATAGTTTTCAGACTTTATGGAAACTCTGCCCCTTCCAACTTTACTTTACTTTGTCTGCCACATCCAGGACTGGTGGTAATAATTCTGTGATAACAGGTGGTGTAAGACAGTAAACAATGCTTTTACTGAGTCTAGACAAGAACTGGCATCTACAGTTGGAAGTCCAACCTGCTCCTCTTGTTAATTCAAAGATGCCTCAAGCACTTTGTAAATCTGGCTGCAGATGCGATTCTTACTGAGCAATGGGAGTTTGAATTTATCTGACTGCCTGCTACTCAGTTGCATAAGCCAAAAAAAATGAATAAATAATAATACAAGAAAACAAAAAATGTAATAATAACGCAATTCAAGCATCTACCTCAAACAGTTTGTGACAGCGAAGAGAATAAAACATTCGGTGATCACCAGACTGCAAGATGTTTGTACTCACCAGCTTGATTCATTTTGCCTTCCTTGTGTGTTTCTTATTCCACTTTTAATTGCTTGGTGGAAAAAGACAGGTTTGAAACATGACTTCACTTTAACAAAGACTAATCACCTTTGAGCACAGATGAAGAGCATGCAATTCAGCTGCAACACAAACATTTAATTCATGAAGTGAAGAAATAAATATCAGTACAGACCAAACACACTCTGCATGTTTTTATTCTGTTTTCTGGAATGATAATTTAATTGATAAATATTATTTCTGTGTCGGATGATGAGGTCGGCTGGGCATGTTGAACTGAAATGAATTTCGAATGATTTGTGTTTGTCATCATGCTGCAGTTATTGGCTGATGGTTGTTCTTCCAGAGAGATGAAATTCTGACTCACTGGGGCCTCGGGATTCTGCTTCCAGCAACAGAAAATCAAAGGGCTTGGACACATGCATTTTTCAGCGGAGAGAAAACACAGATCTGGATTGACTTCAACAGATATTACATTGTAGATGTGGAATATGAACACTGGCTTGTTATGAAGAATAGAAACATCTATTTTTAGGAACAACTTGGCCCATGTTATAGCTGCTGTGGTTCATATTTTCATGGGTGCAACTCTGCTGCTATCCTTCTGGTTCCATAACCCTTTGGTTTATAGGTTTTACTGAAGTAAACACACTGTTAACTATCTGCCAAGGACAGCACAGCTGAGAGACACATTTAGCCTCTAGCAGGTAAACAAAGCGGGGGATTTAGGCAGTGTCTGTACAAAGAGCCTGTCAAGTTCCTTAATTAAAAAACAATGTTTAATGCCAAATGCAGAGGCACCAGAGATGGTGCCAGACAAAAAAACAAAAAAATAAAAAAACCAAAAACACCGGAAAACATTCTGTTCATTTTTGGTAACTCATATCATGCCAGATCGACAGCGTCTGATCTCGAAGGTAATCTAACACAAAAATACACCACTAACCTGCTAAGATGGATATTTAGTGATGAATCAGGTGTAAAACTTAAGAAGCTGACTAAGATTATGGTTACACCACAAAATATGTCTTTGGAAAATATTTACGATAGACTTTTCATATCAATAATAACATGGGTGAGTTTCATTGGACAAATTAGAGAAATGACTTTCTAAAGAGGTCTGTTAGGGCCCAAATTCGAAACAATAACCTAAAATGTAACTGTGACCTGGAATAAAAAATAAAAATGTAATGAAACCCAAAATGTAACTGGTCGAAAATGTGACAAAAGTACTGAGCCAAAAATGTATTAACGTTTTGGGTCAGTTATCTCATTTTGAGTCTAACTACATTTCTTTTTTTCAATAACATTTCCGGCTCAGGACTTTTGTTAAATAATCATTGGTTATTACGTTTTAGGTTTTAATATAGTTTACATTTTTGGTCATTGTTACATCTTGGGCTTTTTCTTTTTTCTTTTTTAATCCCAGTGGAGCTTTTCATAGCAGTGTGAGGTTTGAGCTCATCAAATGTGATACTGCATCATTTTTAAGTGTGAACTTAATTCAGGAATTATTACAGTAAAAGCTGATGTCTTGTGAAGACTAAGATTTGAAAGTTGTGGTTTATTAATCTGAAACTGAAACGTAGACTCTCAACAAGTTGTGAAACATGACAGCTGAGAGTAAAAAGAAACCTTGAATGATTTATACCAGGACATGAATTCTTAGAGTACATGGTGGTTCGACCAAAAGTCCTGCAGAAAACCCAGTGGGATGAGTCCTGGGATTTGTCACTTTAAAGTCTCAGGACTGACTGGCAGATCAGATCATGGCAGGGGATGAGATCCTTGTCTCCTGTCACCACAGGATGGATGTAGTATGTAAAAAGACTGCACATGTCAAAAGTGTTCTCAGTGTGTCCTATTACACATTCATGTGTTTCCCACTTTATTGGTTCCTGTCCATCATTTCTGATTCTTGGTAATCTTCTGCCTTATGTGGATGACATTTATCAGATGATCCCTAGATTAAAACTGTACTGGCAGTCTTGGCTTTAAGGGTGGTACAATCAGATTGTTGACCCAGCTACCATCTTGTCAGGGCTCTAAATAGCTAACAGCTATTTTGATTGAATGATAACTTGTTCAAATTTCACACAGACATTTGTGGTTTTCAGAGGATCCCTACTAAAACAATGTAAAACACAATCCTGTCACTAGATCTGTCCATTTACAGCCACCATGCAAAGTCTCACCATGTCCTAACTCTTTCCTGTTCTGAATGTTTATTCATGACTTGTAAAAATTAATTGAGGCTGTGATAATACATCACAAATTAGCCGCTTGAATCATTGTGACCAAAAAAACCCCCTCATAACTCTCCATTATTTATGTTAAAGCTGCTGGTATGAGTTTCTCTTCTTCTCTGGAGATATAAAAAGAATTTCAGGAGCTACAGAGAAGATTGGATTATGAAGAAGTCTGGAAGTTTTGCTTTGTTTCCGGTGCGCTGCGGCCAAGATTCAAAGTTTTATTTCCACTCTCCATCTGTTCAGTGTAGTCCAGCATCTGTCTGAAAATGTTTTTCATTAGAAGGAGTTCCAATTTTTTTCTGCAAGGACTGCAGACAACCATCATTTCCGAACAAATACTTGTGTGGTTGAAAAACTGGACTATGTGTGTCCAGAGGAAACCTTTTAAAAGGTGTAAATACACAGTGTAAATTACACTTTTAAGACATTTATCTTGAAGCAACAAAAGTGATCTTCATTTTCTTCTTCTTCTCAGTTCACATTATGTTCAGCCTGAAGGACAATTTAGGATCCAAAAGAAACAGCCTGTTATGGGACTTACAATAAATTACAGAAACCCTCTTGATGAGCAGCTGGCAAAATATAGATAAAGAGAAAGACAAATTAATTTCTTCACCCAAGAAAACAAATAAGCATTAATATTCATGAGTTCATACAGCTTTTCCAGTGATCCGTCTGTCTGGTGACGATTTTCTTTTTCTGTACTAGGATGAGCCAAAATGTGACAAACAGATCCTTTATTTTCAGGACCAGCAGGTTCAGCACCATAGACAGCTCCACATCTCTGTGATCCAGGACTGTGTGAGTGAGAGAGAAAACCAAAGAAGGAACGTCTGCTCTCTTCATTCACTCAATCAGCTCACTATGCCTTTAACAGTGTTGTGGTTTTTCTATTGCCAGCTAAAATGTTACTGTTATTCAAGACAATCAGCTCAAGACAGTCAGCTGTGTTTACTCATGTTACTCAGTCCTCAAGGACTTCATTTCATCAAGGTAATAATCTCAATTTCATGTTAAAATTAAATTTTAAATGCCCTGTTGGAATATATTCACAAGGACACTCAGCCAAAGAGGTTTGACATCAGCATGCTGCAGGAAATAGGACCACAGGCAGAGAAAAAAACACAAATAATGTCCAAGCTTCTGCAGTGACACAGAGGGATCTTTTACAATTAAATCAATCAAACTACTGACCTTTTATTGGTGCATTCATTTGTTTCCTGATTTCTTATCTCCTTGTTGTTATGCTTTCAGATAAAGTCGGCCCACTCATCCATTCTCTATTTTATTCATGTACTGGCATATTTTGGATTCTGGAAATATGCTGAGAGTATGCAGATTTGTCCTCTCCTCTGAAAATAGACCTCTACTCTCCAAAAATGTTTGGCTGATTTGCCAGCTTGCATGCAATGTGCTTCCAGTCAGGTTATGTCAGAGCTAACTGTGCAAACGAGACAGAAACAGCTCTTGTGCTACAGATAGAGGCAAGGCCAGGGCTGTACAACATGCCTGTGTTAGCTGACACCTTTATGACAGAGTAATTCTACAAGTTGTCACTGTTACAAAACTAATTTAGTCTCGTCTAAGGGGCAAAGGAGAGGACCATGAATCAATTCACTTCCACAGTCGGGATGAGTCTAATAACTGAGATACAGCTTGGAATTGTGAACTGCATCCAAGTGTGACAGCCAATATTTGTCAAAAGGAAATACATTTTGATAGAAGACTCCTCTTACTCCATTCAACTGCTTTTTAACCAATTGCACCAAAGCACAAGTACAGATACTGTGCATTAATATATTCTCATGGTTGATGGTCTTGTATTTTTCAGAGACCAGGGACATCCTGGTATCTGACAAATCATTTGAGGACCCTCATGGGGCTCATTAAAAACCCCACAGCAACATCTTCATTGGATTCAGACTCTTAACACGAGATGATGGTTTAAACCTAAATTCTCCCAGCTGAGAGTCAATAATGAGTGATTAGATGGAGAACCCTGATTTTGCCATCAGTGTGACCTTTGTCATATTTGTTAAAGCTTACTAAAGAGCTAAAGTAGGTAGTAAATCTACGGCAATCATTGTGTGAAATTAGCAGTCAAGAAGCCCCTGTGAGTGCCGTAAAAATACACAGACAGCTTACCAGCCACCCTTTTTGAACTGCTGTGGCTCAGTGTGGGATTTGCCATCTGTAAATAAGACGGTTGGCAGTTTAATCCCAGGTCCCTCTGCCCACACGTGGACGTGAAGCTTGGGCAAAACATCTAACCCGAAAGTGCCCCTGGTGCTTTGCAGTGAGTATATGAGTGGTGCTCATAAAGTAAAAGTGTTTTGGGTGGTCAGAAGTCCTGAGTCAAGTCGCCATTTAGAAATTGTAGGAGAAAGTTACTAATTAAAACTGATGTTTTTATTTTGAGGAAATGTGCTGGCATTTCATCTCATTTGTCCTCACAGAAAAACAGGGCATTAGCTAGAAAGCCACAATAAAGTTGATGTTATGACAAGATGAAAACCCAGAAGAATAAGAAACACACAACCTGGCGACAGGGCGCTTGGTTTTGTTTGCTGTTGAGGGAAGGGCTGGCTGTAATTATTTTAAATGAGAGCTGTTCTTGTAGACACTCATATTGTAGGTGGTCATTTGTTCCACACACTGTCATGACTGCCTTGTTACTTGGACACAGCATATGTTTATTGTGCTGGTGTTTAACAAAGACTGAGTGGAAACCAGTGCAGCTCCTGGCTTAATGACACTGACAGCTCTAAACCTAATGTGACAGCACCAGCTACTTGAATGTACAAAATGTCACCAAAACTAAAGCAAAGAAGAACAAGCTGTGACAAATGTAAAACACAGACACAGCTCTCTTTACTCCACGGCCCACTGAAGCACAGCCTGAATGCGTATTTGGATATGGCTTTCTGCTCTCCTCTAAAGTCTTCAGTTGGTAAATAAAGCCAACAGCTGTGGCTACAGGGAACATCTGTTGGCTTAAATGAACAAACTCATCCAATTACCCCCACTAAGGCGGCCCAAGGCTTATATGCATGTGGAAATTACTGATGTGCAAGCGCATTGTTGAGGAAATGTTGTGCCTAAGTGTCAGAGATACATAATATTCTTTCATTTGTTAAAGTGTGAAAATCCTCCTGTGAATAAAAACTGGCTGGGTTGGTGAGAATATCATCTCTATCTTAAACACCTTTTGGGTGTTGCTGGTGAGATGTTTAAGATCACTGCAAGAGGGGCTGTACAGTAAATGTCCTTGATTATGTAAATCTATCACACGGCCCCAGCCTCCACGGTACAGCACGATTTGTTTGTCTCCTAAGATGCCCTTATTGTGGTGTGCTTGTTACCAAGGTAACTGCTGTTTTCACAATGATAATGTGTAGGATGCCAGCAGCTATGCCAGATTTTGGTTCAATATAGATAACCCAGGCTTTACTTGAACACTGCTGCAGATTTGTAGAAGACAGATATGTACTACAAATGGCTCCAGTTATAGTAAGGAACATTCAGCCAAGTCAGTTTTCCAGTGGAGGAATTTTTGCTCAAAATGGATCAGAAAAAAGATGTTTTGAGTGATTCTCTTAGAGGAACAAATCTTGTAAATAGGGGATTAGGATCAGTGTGACATACACTCTGTTTTGTGGGTGTTTGGGCAATCTGAACCTTAGGCAGAAATACACATCTGCTGAAATGCTGAATGTAGAAAGTGTCCATAATTAAATATATTTTCACTCAATACCACGTTGAAATATGCACAATATTGCATACGTTTACAGGACATAATAGTATATTAGTTTATCTGTTACCATATTCACACAAAAACAGCCTCTAAGCTAGCTGGTATTTCTCACTATTAGATCATCAAGTTAATTTTTTTCCACATGCGACACAAATGTGGACGCTTATGTAGATATTGTTGAAGGTTTTAGGTTATAAACGTAAACCCTCCTTTCTACTCTTCTTTGTAATATATGATGGGAGGATTACTGCCACCCTTAAATTTGCCTGTTAATACAGAGCCGTGATCAGGAAGGGAGGAGTTCAGCTTAGCACAAAGAGTGGGAGCAATAAACAGCAGCTTGCCTGACTCTCCCTTAAGTAAAGCCTGCCAACCCACTTATATGCTCACCAGTAAACATACTGCTCAACAAATACACAACACAAATGCAAAGGTGTGAAGTTGCTGGTAACCAGACTAATTAAAATCTTATGAACAATAATAATAATAATAATAATAATAATAATAATAATAATAATAATAATAATAATAAGAATAGTAATAATAATAACAATAATAATAGTAATCATCATCATCATCATCATCATCATCATCATCATCATTGTCACTATTATATAAAAAAGGGACATCTTTTTTCATAGACGGGGACATTTTGATGCTTTATCTATGTCTGTTGAGGAATTGTTTTTGATTTTACGGCTCTTGGTTTGGGCAGTTTCTTCAGTCTCATCAGCAGATCCCTCACTCTAACCGTTCATGTGATGCACCAAGAGATCTGACTTTTTTTTGTGAAACCCAAAAACTTCACATCGCTCAAACAGTGAAATCTCAAAAGTATAGAGGACAGCACAAAATGTAATGCAGGTTAAATAAAAGTTAAATTCGTGAACATTAAACTCAAAGTTGAAGCAGTTTTTTGCAGAATGGCAGAAATCTTCCATTCATTTCACTGGAGCAAAAAATGCGGAAAAATGCTTCAAGTTTTGAATAGTTCCAGGAATAGAAATTTGAAAAATACAAGCAAATATCTCTTGAACATGCTGAACATGAAAAAAAAAAGTTAAAATAAACAAAACCCATTGAAAAATCCTGCATACCCTGCCTTTAACAAGTTTTAAGTACTTGTTAGTTCCTTGACACTTTTACAAAGCAGCAAATTAAAATATTTTTCTTTTCCTTTTGTGAGTTAGACTGTGAGATTATTCAGCAGTTACTTTGCAAACAAAACAAACTAACAAGTCAAAACCTTTGGTGGTCTCTTGTCTCTGACTCTTTCATGTCTTAATTTTTTTTAGGGGCTTCATCCCCAGTATTTTGCCCATTTGTGTTTACAACCCATGCGTCATGACACCACTGCAGCAGTTGAAGACTGAACCAACAACAAGGTACTTACCCACAGAGGACGAGTGATTCACTGAATAATTCAGCTCAATCAGGCCAGTTTAAACATTAATAGGTGAGTAGGAGTTCTTCTTGGTGCCTCCCCTGGGACATACAGTAGTTGAGAAGACAGTAATTGCTAACTCTTGTCCAGCAGAGGTCTTTAATTAAAGGGCTGGAGAGTGCTGGATCTTCTTCGCCTGGTGACCTTTGGAGAGCTGCTGAAGGTGACAAGCAAAGTGTTCCTCCTGTGGCAAACTCTCTCAGCCCTGTTAAATTTACATGGAGGGAGACTGGTCTAACAACATTAAGGCTCATTAACTCAGTCAGGTACAATGTTTGAATCCATGCAAACTGCATTTTGTTAGGCGACCTCTAAGAAAGTCAAACATTTTCATAATGTTTGCAACATTGTTTCGATTAGTTCATCTATCATCATAGTTAATCACAGTTAATCTGCCCAAAAACTCTCTGAAGTACTGGAAAACGTCTCCACTTTAACATATTTCACATTCAATAAAAGAAAGAGATAGCTACACTGCCAGAACTTAAACCCAAACAAGTGTTTGTCAGAGATAAAAAAAATTAAAATGAGACATGAACTGCTTGTAAGGGTTAGAAGGGAAAAAATGTATTTGTCACTTTTCTTCAAATAAGAAAACACCAGCACATAAAACTTAAGAATTCTTTTTCCCTTAACCCATTGGAAGGTTTTTAAGCTTTTTAAAACTAATTCAGACATATATTTTTATCTATCAGGTGAATGGATTTCATATTAAGTCTACAAAGAAAGTTTCTAACTAAAAGAAATAAACATTTGCTTCAATGTCAGTTTATGCAGTGTGAGCTGCTGTTGATTCTTTTGATCTCAAAAGAATTAACAAAACAACCAAGAATCAAAATATTTTATGAGAAATAATGAATGATGAACAGGCTTTTGTTGCAGATAAGAAACTTGTCAGAGTAAGCCAGACCTCAGCAGAAGCAAAGGGATCTTTAGTTTTGCTGTTGGGGCTGGTGTGGTTTTCCTCCCTCTCTTCATGTCTGCAGGTACAACCCAAGCCTCCACTGCAGTGACTGGTGATTGAGCTCACCTGTAGCTGCTTGACAATTAGGAGAACAGGTATGAGAACAAGAAGGAGAAAACAGTTGGGAGCCAGTGATTCCTGGACTGCATGTGGGCATGTGTGATTTCTGCCAAGACTTCTTCAGCTGGAAGAGTGTTCAGCCTTTAACCTTGGCTTTTGATTTTCTTTTTTGTTTGCTTTTGTTTCTTTAAAGATCAGTTAATGAGTTCAGTTTCTATTTTGTTGGTGGTGTTATTTTAGTAGAAGCTTGTTTTATGTTTTTTATCTTTTTTTGTAAATAAATTCTTACCTTTCACATTAACTTAATTCTATTCCTATTTTGTCCTGGCCCAATTATTTGTTACTCCCCTGTATCATACCCTGAACACCTCTAGGGTCGTAACAATTGGAACGAACATTATCACATTCAGCTTAATCTGTGTTTTAGCCTTTAGCTCGTGCTCTATTTCTCTCCCATTGAGTTTTATTCTGCTCTTCTGTCCCTTTTCTGTCAGACAGTCCAGCTTCAGTGCCCAAGAAGAAAATGGCGAGTGTTTAAGAGGAGGGCATTTATCAAATGTTATTACTGCAAGAACACATTAAAATAATATTCTAGGCAGCTAATAAGTTAAGACCATGTTGGAAGCACTGAATAAAATATGAAAAGACCACAGGACTATCAGACCAGGAAACAATTATTAGACGGAATAGAAATAATTCAACTCCCTGTTCAACCCCACTGGTCTTGACTTTGTACATAAAATGTATGCATTGTATGAAGAAATTGTATGAATATTTCATGTTTATCTCAGATTACCCATTAGTATAATCCTTTAGGCCGCACAAATGGCAAGGATGATATGAAACAATTATGTTTAGCTCAAATGCACTTGCTTTGGAGTATCCAAAAAAATCTGGGCATGTTCTAAATTCATGCAGTCTGATCATGAAGTGTTCGCTAATATTACTATTCTTATCTGCAGTATGTGACAGCTGGACTTCACAGCAACAGGGCAACCACATTTAGCATTCAGTCCTGAGTGGTGTTTATGTAACTGTGTGGACTGACCTGAGTAATCATGCGGCAGAGTCATTAAACGGACAGAAGTAGCAATGAAGAGCCCTCAGCGCAGCCCTTCCCCCTTCTGAAACACCATTAGCACCACAATCACCACCTCCGCTCCACAGGTCTGCCTCCCATCAGATCCACAACCCACCCACCTTCCCACCCACCCCACACCTCCCTGCACTTTTGACCCTGCTGATGTCACATGTTTCCATGGCAGCATCGATAAAAGCCATCGCAATCTAAATCTAGTGTTTGGGGAGTCTATTGATTGTAATCACCCTCATGGTCATTCTGTCACTTCAGCCATAATCTTCATCTTGTCTTATTCCATATGTGGGCTCAAGAAGACACTCATCTCCTGTTGTTTCTGAGTGGCTACTTTATTACATAGGGTGAGCTGAGAGCCTCTTGTTAGTTGAGGAAGTCGTGAGGAAAAACGGATGCTTCGAGCTCTAGAGCCCTTGATTACAGACACTTGAGTTATGGTGTTCCTCACTGGTTTCATCGCATGACAGAGGACATGGCCTGAAATAGATAATTATAAGTGATCATTCCATGAATAAAATTTAAAAATAGAGAAAAATTTGAATAAATGAAATAATGATACTATGTATGATTGGTACAAAAAAATAACAATTTGACAATTAACATAATGACAAGAAAAATGTCGAGAAATTAACACGAGGTGGTTAAAACCATTTTCAGGATCTGTGTGGTCCATGTAGTTTTACAAGTCATTTTCAGCCAAAAGATCATGAGTTTTCTAATGCCAGATAAAAGATCCTAAATTATATTTCATATTCTGAGAAATGTGCTTATTCACACTCTTTCTCAGAGTATGATGGGAATATTGATAACACGGTGTCTCCATGGGTTATTTTTAAAGGGATAAGCCAGCCCTGCATAAATATGCATGATTTGAAAAGAGGCCTTCAAGCACATCTGATGCACATTGGGAGGCCGTATCTTATTCTTTTAATCTTCTCTCAGTTTTAGTAGAAACTGATTTTATGGTTGCGGAGTGAGTTTTTGTCTTTGTTCAGTCACATCCTAAGGACTAGTGTTCCTGCTGAGGTAGCCAGGCTTCCTGCAGATTGACTGTGCAGCATCTCAGCACAACTGTGCAGGTCTGCAGATAAGTTAAATAATTGATACATTCGTTCATGAAATCCTGAGAATGTGTCTATTTTGTATTTGAAAAATGTGTTTCGAGAATTACTTTGACATGTATCTACTTAACTGTTTTTGGCATCACTGTTGTAGGAGACAATACCAAAAGAACAAGTAAATAAGTGTTCTTTGAGAAGCCAGAATAATTGTTTAAGTTATAATAATATGCTACATTTAATTTTTTTTCATGGGCTAGTAACCAATAGGTCATTTTGCCCAATAGCAGATTTTGAAAAAAGCTAATCATGTTGACCAGCAAGAGCTTTGCAAGTCTTTGTTGTCTAATCAAACAACCTTGAATATGTGTCAAGAGAAATTAAATACTGATTACAATTATGTTGCTTCAGTTCAAAAACAGAACAAGTGATTTTCAGCTCGGACTGGCTATCAGCCTTTCATAAAAACCTGGAATAAAAAAGGAGCTGCACATTGTTTCTGAATTGTCCTGAATTGGATTAAGGACAGCTGAAAGTGTTGCCAAAATACTGCATTAAAGGAAGGATTTTTAAGTCCCTGTTCTTGAAAAAGCACCATATGCATTTCGTAATACATTAATCTATCATAGAGTTAGAAAATGGAGAGCATCCAAAGTGAGTCTCTGAGTGTCTCCATAATGCTATGCTTGTTATCAACTGTCTGTTGTCTTTTATAGGCGAGATGTTAATAACACAGCGTTGTGCATGCATGGAAGTGAGCTCTGTGCAAGAGACTTTTTCAGTTAATTTATTAATAATTTCATCATTCAGATATATTTTTCGCTACAACGAGGCAAAACATCACATATTCCTGAAGAGGCTCTGAGTGCATTTAAGGAAAGAGATAAAAAGGGGCTCTTACAGCGTACTACCATCCATGACTTTTGGCTTTATGAAGGCAGTCCATCCCAGTCAATGGAGAGTCTCTTATCTCAGTGGAAAAAACTAACAGACTTTCTGCCCACAAGGAGACGTCAACCACATCTCACCACCTACCAGCTGCTTGTGATGCAGACTCTGTGTGGGGTGCAACGTGCAGCAAGTGAGTTTGTGAGGCTTTATTCATATCTGAGCTTGGCCTAGAGTCACTGTTACAACATATCTCATCTCCTTACTATGAGGAGTTGTCTCGCCTTTCAGTTGTAGTGAGCATGCACCATTACTTTCTGAGCTTTTTCAGGGCTTTGTTTGTCTTTTCTAGTCTGTTCGATCTACAACTACACCCCAGGGTAGAGGGTGGACTGAGTCTCAGTTCAAACCCTCAGGTGGGTGTTGCCTGCACAAGCCTTCTTTAAGGCCCTGTGAGGACTCATGAGTGAAATATACTCACTTTTATATTTTTACCTTGTCGTAATCCACAATCTGAAATGAGATTATTGGTGCATGCATTGATTATTTCTAACTGCTATTTCTCAGTGACTATTTTCAACCAAACCATGGAATCCATTTATGGCACACAGACCACAGACCTTTGATAACACTTCACCAAACAGTAAACTTTAGCAGTGAGAAGTAAGGTCGGTCCTTTTCTCTGATGAAAACAATAGTTTGAATTTACTGGACACTGAAATTGGACTGTCAAAAACAAGAAGACCAGAAGAAAACTGAACAGCGATAGAACAGAGGTTAAGCTGTTTGAGATAATGTTCATCCCAATTCACATACAGCATTTATTCTGCAGTAATCTGTTTAAACCTGAGAGACTATCAATAAAATGAGGAGCCAGATCATGTTTGCTCTGCTTGGTGAGGTTGAATTTAATAGATGAGCACTGGTATGACATGTCCAGGATTCACGAACCTTCTTTACACTAAATTACGCTGAGTTCACAAAATTTGCTTATTGCACATTCCAAACAATATGGTTATATAACTATCAATAGATATGGTACCTTGTCTCTTTGTACCTGTTAAAAGTTTGTCTTGAACAATGAAAAGAAGACCTAAAAGATCATTTGCTTCAAAACAAACACACACCTTGATAAGAGTTATGTTTGCGACAGTGGGTGCTAGTGCTCATGGGAAACAAAGTCTTAGTTTCAGAAAAAGGCTGTTGATACTTGCCACAGGTGTCACTGTGATCAATGCCAGTGGTATAGCCTTCACAGATTAGACCCCTACAGCTGATGCCCTGATAAACCCTGATCACGCAAACAGGGAACCAACTCATTAGATCAGACACACCTTCAGCAAAACCTGTTTAATAAAAGATCTGTTGTTGCTTGTGATGCATCAAGCTGTATTAGTAAAACATATTTGGTAGAAATCAAATATAATATTCAAAAATTATACTTAGAAATCAGCCTCTTATATCCACTTACAAAATGAATACATGGATACTTGTCAATGGAGAAAGCCTTCCTGCATTTGCTATCCTCATACTGCAGCATGAACCACACATTTCAGTAAATGGCTGTGCAAAATGCATGTGTTGAAAGAAGAGAGAGAAGAAAAAGGAGAAGAACATGGTCATTATGCCCAAAAGAATTTGTATTAATAGACATTTGCCTTTAAGATCTGGACGAACAGGATCAGACTTGTTAAGTGCCACAGGAGCTTTTTTATTGCTGTGCTTTTACTATAAAGACATAAAGAAACTTTAGACGACTTCATCGTACAAATGAAAAAATGAAAGAAGATGATCGCAATAGTGGTGTGCAGTAACTGTAAAAGGGCACAAAAAACTCTGGAAAAACAGCAAAAAGAGATACACAAACCAGAGACCCATCAGTGTGCAGTATCTGGTTGTAGTTGTTCAGTCCTCTCAGACTCACTGTCTCGTGTCTGTACTGTATATAGGAAGTGTAGGAGACTTTTACACCCTCTTGTATGCCATCTATGCTCTCAGGGCTGTGGTAACATTCATGCACTGATGCACACTGGAGCCCTCACAGGTAGCAGGAGGTCCACTTGTTGAAAAGAGTAGCTCCTTGGGGAGTTGGCCTCCCAGTTAGTATTTATGCCATTCTTGCCACAAAGACATCTTCAGAGGATCACAAGGAGGCTTGGTAAAGATCAAACTTGGTACCTGAAGCCATCACCTTGCATGTTGCCATTTATGCATTGGTTCATCTTGACAGGTTGCTGGCACTTCACCTGCAGGGTGAAGAGTGTCAGTAGGACCAGTTTTGCAACACGATTTGTATGGATTTGAAGTAGTTTTGGAACAGGCACTGTAATGCTGAACATAATATATTGTTTGCTTTGCAGAAATTATACAACATAATCAAAGGTTTACAAAATGGGTGGTGCATTCAACGGTGCAGTTCAATATAATGCATCAGTCAGTCGGTCAGATAAAAATATGATAGCGGATTCTGTCATCAATATGCATATCAACTTAAATGTTTTGCTTTTTCTTTGAAAATAGATTGGCTTTTGAAGCAGTTTTTGTTTCGGATGGTGCAAAGGTGCTCAAACCCTTATGGTCTATCCAAGAGTTGGACACAGACTCATGGCAACAATTTGCCCTTTAGTCTCAGATATTACTTTGGCTTCTTTTCTTCTCTGGATCTACAGCCACTCGTTTCTACCTCATTATAAATGGTTGCGGTTTATATTTTAATAGCTTCAGGAATATTTTTTGGAAAGTTGGAGCAAGGAGTTAGGAGAAAAAGAAGGCCATTTAAAGTATTTTTATTTTTTGCTCCAGCTGTATTCCTCAACTTAAATATCATTTGAATAGATAGCTAACTATATCAGTTTAGATGTCAAAATATAATGATCATTGTCATCAAATCTTGAACTCTATTTCTTTTTTAATCGCTTCTGTATCCCTTAGGAAATATAATTTTCATATGTGCAATGGCACTAAAATTTTATAGTCAGCACCTAAAGTAGGTCAAGTTGCAGGTTTTAACATCAACTTACTTTGTATTGCCTGTGAGAAGAAAAACTGCCAATATTCAGTAATACTGCATTATTTATTTATTTATTTTTGTTATTGCAGTCTTCTATCAGTCTTCTATCATGACCTGATATTAATAGGTGTTCTGGAAATGGTGATTCATCAAAACAGACATTGGCTGGTTTTGCAACCAAAAGTATCTTTGGAGTAAAAGTAGCTGCTCTTTCACCTCCAACACCAGTCACTAAGCAGCTGGAGGGCCTGAGGGATAAACAGTGCTTGAGGCTGACAGAAAGAAGCTGAAGAAAGACAAAACTAGTCAGCTGGATAGTAATAATAGCAGAGAAGTCCGGAGTCTTTGAAAACTGTGTTTGCTTTAGGGTTTTTCATAGACCCTGCCTGAAACCAAGGAGTCAGAAAGCTAATGGGATTTGTTTTATATGTGGTTGTGCATGTGTGGCTTGTGGCAGAAATAAATGAGGAAAAAACAAAGCAATAAAAAAAAAGTTAGGCTGGATAACGGATGATGTTTTCCTGCAGCATGTGTGATGACTTAGCTGGGTCTTAACAATCTGCATTATGGATGCTTCTATGAGTCTGGTCTGTTCATGTGAAAATCCCGAGATAATCTCAAACAGACCGAAAGCAAGCAGAGGAAGCCTTTGATTCATGGCTCATTTCTGGGCAGTGAAACTATAATGATTTTATGCTTTGATGAGATAGAGAATCTATACTTCCTAATTCACTGGTAATAAAACCATTTTTTTAAACCATGACAGTATTGATTCCATTGGGTGGAGATGCATTTGTGGAAGTGCACGCATAGCTTAGCAGGCGACGTTTCATGATCCAGCACTGAGCAGCATGTTAGGGACTGATACTGCTCATCCAGGAGCAATTGTTGTAGCCTGGTTTCCACTTCCTTGGGCTTTTAGACTTTGAACTCAACATTTTCTCTTTTGACCAAGGGTCACCGAGCACACTAAGGCAACAGAAAAAGAAATTAAGCATTGAAACAGAAATATTTCATGCCAAGAAATGGGAAAGCATGAGACATGTTATGTGAGTAATAATAGCTTACCTCTTGCGTTGGCAAAACAAAATAAACTCCTGACAAGATGAGACCAAAGCCTGACGTAAAGTGAACTTTATACATGTGCCTTTTCTAACTTCTGATTGAAAATAAGATAGAATAATTTTAAAATCAATACCTGTGTCATCTTGTTTGTACACAAATGAACATCTCTTGCACACTGCCTGGCCAAAAAAAAAATCGCCCTTAGATTTAACTAAGCAAATGAGCAGGGCTTCTTGTTGGATAATTATTGGATGGGCGTGAAGCTTTCATCTGGCAACAATTTATTTAACCACTGATGATGTAATAAGTCACTTCTCATTTCTTAACCAACCATGGCAAAAGACACATCCTCTGATCATTGAAAAGGTGTTAATCCATGTAAGAAAAGTCAAATCATTGGCATGTGTCAAGCAGAGAAAAACTATAAGGAGATTACAGAAACTACTGAAATTGGGTCAGGAACTGTCTAACACATTATGAGGAAAGTCATGCAGGCTGATCAGTCCGGATTTATCCTGCTCCAGAGTGATGGGTGCATCAGGATAAGAAGAGAAGCAGGGGAAGTGATGCACCCATCATGCCTAGTGCCTACTGTACAAGCCTGTGGGGGCAGGGTTGCTGCAGTTGCTCAGGTCCAGGTTCAGCAACACTAAGTGCCCAAAGAATGAGGTCAGCTGACTACCTGAATATACTTAATGACCAGGTTATTCCATCAATGGATTTTTTCTTTCTTCACGGCACGGGCATATTCCAAGATGACAATGCCAGGATTCATGGGGCTCAAATTGTAAAAGAGTGGTTCAGGGAGCATGAGACATCTCTTTCACACATGGATTGACCACCACAGAGTCCAGATCTTAACCCCAATAAAAATCTTTGAGATGTTGCTGGAGAACACTGTGGTCAGTTGTCAGACTCTCCCATCATCAATACAAGATCTTGGTGAAAAACTAATGCAACACTGGATGGAAATAAATCTTGTAACATTGCTTGTAACAAGCTTATTGAAACAATGCCACAGCAAATGCACGCTGTTATCAAAGCTAAAGGTCAAAGGTCCAAACAAATATTAGAGTATGTGGCTTTTGTTTTAGTGTCAACTTATTTTTGGCCAGGCAGTGTGTTTTTGTTGGTAACGAGGTGTTAACCAAGGTTGTGTAGTGTGAGCTGTGTATTCTCCACTCATGTAACTCCACCAAAGACCATGCTGTAGTTGTCAATTTTATTGATGGATATTTTAACCCCCCAAACAGTGCTCATGGAGACATCTATGTTTTTTTTTTGTTTTTTTTTTGCCTTTGCTAACTTTAACTGTAGATTTACACTTTCAACTCTCAGGACTCTCGACCACTTTCACATGCTGCCCTGAAGCATTTGTGGATTCTTGAGCTATTCAGTTTCTCACTGAGACATTTGGTTGAGGGGAATTTGAGGTTTACTTTGCAGTTGGCTGACGGGTAAACATGCCTGACTGCATAGAGGACAATTGATGGGAATGGGTATACAGGGTGAGACAGCTGTCTCCTCACGCTTGTGAATAACAACAGATATGCATTGAAAAATAAGCATCGCTTGCCAGCATCACACCCAGCAGACTAACTGTAAAGGAGAGATGTACCTGCTGTGTGGGTGTGTACAATCTCTCTTCCAACTGTCTCATTTGATGCCAGTTTTGTTGAATAATCAACTATTTTTTTAATTTTCTGTCAATCACATGACCTGTGGTCCGTTAGTGGGATGAGAAGATTGTTTGTTTTGAACAACTTTATATCGCAGGTTTGGTTCCTGAAGCTAAACTGTTAAAATGCAGCACACTTGAGTCTTGTTTTTACCGAGCTACAAGATACTTGGTAAAATCATTTTTGTGTGTGTGTGTGTGTGTGTGTGTGTGTGTGTGTGTGTGTGTGTGTTAACCTGGGAGACCCATTGGATGTAATCTTCCTTATTCATACCCTCATCCAAGCTCTATGTGCTTGGGATTAACAAGCTTATAACAGTTTATTGATGGAGGAACAGCACTTCACTTCAGCATGCCCGCTTGCTGCTGGTAGATATGTATTTATAGATTTAAAAAAAAAAAATCTATCCTGGGCAGGGATTGTTAGACGTGTGGAGGCAAAATGAAAGATGCTTCTTCTCACCAAAATTCAATTTCTTTGATATCTTTAGAAATACAATCAGGGATCGCTTCTCCTTTCTTCTCTCACTCCCTCCCTCTCTTTCTCTCTCCCTCTCTCTTACCCTCTCCCTCTCTGTGAAAGATGGATCAGTAGAAATCAGTAAATCCTGTCTTTAGGGTATATGTTTGTGAAATAGGATTTTACGTGTTATTTGATACATTATCTTCAACACAATTTGCTCGTGCAGTGGTTCTACTTAAGGCCATATTGAACTTTGCTAACTGTAAAATGAATGTTTTGTGACATGGTCAGCTCTTCTAGAAGAATCCAGTATGGGCTGAAATCCATTCCCTGATCACGTTTGTGTTTTTTCCCCCTCATCTTTAATGAGACTCACGGGCATTGTATGTCTCAAAAAATAAAGCTGATAGATAAGCATGTTGGAATAATTCGCGGCTGCTTGTTGTTGTGCATAAAATCACCAATTACTTCTCATCCAATGTATTCTCATCACTGAGAGGGAAAGCAACCACAGACTGGTGTAGCTGGGCAAAGCAGGTGGGTATGTGTGTGTGTGTGTGTGTGGTTGAAAGATACTGAAGATACAGTTTGCAACTAGTCACCAGCCTCCACCAGCTACAGACCGTGTCTCATACGGTTTAAATACCCACCAGTTACTCCAGAAGTTGGTGCAGGTAAAACTCGCTGCTGTGCTGAAGCATCATTAAATGAGAAAGTGACAAAGGGCTGAGGCTGCATCAGCGATGCAATAACGGGGTTGGCAGAGCAGGAAAACAAGAGCACAGTGCTCACAGCACAAATGAACATCTCTGCTCTCACTGGAATTGCTGGTAATTAAGAGCAAAGAAAGTGTCCTTTTCAGAGGTCAACTCCCCTGCTCCCTATTTCCCCTTCACTGCTGAACTCCCACCATGGCATCATCAATACACACACACAGAGTCATTTCTTAATAGCTGCTCTCACAAAGATACTGTGAGTTGAATGTACTAATCCTCTGAAAAATAATTTCCCTATTCAGCCGAGGATAAAAAAATCTTTGCTGTTAAATTTTTTAAATCAGACGAGTACCGGTCTCTAAGTTGTTAATAGACTCCTTGGAAGAACAGAAATTTGGCTGCCCTCGCCAGAGATTCGAAACTACTTCATTTTAAAATCAACCTTATGTTCTTCCAAAGGAACAAAGTGCGTAAGAAATTGAAATGGGTGAAATGGCAGCATGTGTCAAAGCAAAGTCACTGGATTTAAAGCGACTTTCATTCTCCCATTCCCTGCACACCCATCCCCCAACACCCACCCACCCACCTACTGCCACCAGCTTTTACACACTCAAGCACACATACACATATTTTTCTCTTCCTCCCCTTGTGCCCCGTGCCTGTGCTCTCCACACTGTGTGACATTGCTTAAACAGTGAGACAAGATGAAATATTGTGAGATAGTTTAAACATTTTATTCAAGGAGCAGCAGATGGTTTTGACAGAGGCTAAACTCTCTCTGTGGCTCAAACTGGCTGGGAGCAGTTTGTGACATTATTGGACTGTGCTAACCTGCATGCATACACTTACACCTCCAGGCACACAAGTGTTGAAAGGAACAGACTTACAATTTGTGGGATTTGTCGTCGAACTGGTATTTTTTTATGTGTTGAGAATGAACCACAGCTAATCTTTGACCTTCAGTGTCATCTCGATCCCTCTTACTATAAACCACAGTCATTCTTACCTGTCCTACCATAACACATGAACATTCAACCGCAGGTATAGAGATTTAAAGAGAAATACATCAAAGTCAAGGTTGAGAGCATTGTGTAACCAGGCTACTTATTTGCAGCAGTGACAGCCTATCAAGATGTAGCATCCTGTTCCCAGGTTGCCAGGGCTGTGTCAGTAAACTTGTCACTTGATCTGTGAGCGCTGTTTTGCATTGTTGATATATCAAAATCATCTCTTGCTGGTACATATACATTTGGCACAAATTCATTTTTGCATCGCCGAAAGACCTTATGGAAACACAAGTTACTCTTTAAGTCAAAAAGTGAAATCAGGGAACCGACAAAGTCCTCTGAAAAATCTGCTTTTGTGAAATGAAACTAACAGAGACAGGAGGTGCATAATGGGCTGCCTGGACAAGCACTTTGTGGTGCAGTGCTATGAATGAAACTCTTACACAACATGAGGTATTGTGGAAAAGACACTTCTGCATATCATGGTTGAAAAATGAAGCCTGTTTCCCTCTAGGGAAAGAAAAAGTTTTCACACAGTTTGTTGAAATTCTATGTGGAAATAAAGTAAAAATATCACAGATAAAAAAATATTCTTCATCAATCTGACAAGCCTGACTAAGTTCCCTATGTCATCATATTTCTCTGCAAGGGTACACTTCACTCTTTCTCCTCCTGATCTGTTCTGACACTCTCTGGCAGCACATCAGTGGCAGCGTAGTGACGGCTGAGATGCTATTGGAATTCGATTCTCAGAGAAAGTATTGCCCTTCACCTCTGTAGCCTCTGCCATTGTGCAAACCTGATGTCCAAATCGCACAAACCTCTAACAGTGTTTCTCCATCCACTCTTTGCCTTATTGAAGTTGACTTTTTATTCCTTACCTTTGATCATTGTGGGAAAGCTTCTCATGTAACGTTGCCATGGAAACCACCTGTCTATGAACTACCTGTATTGGCAGATGGCTGTAATTCAAAGTATTTGTCAACTCACAACATCTAACTTTAACCGATTTATCTGTAGCATGCATTCACTCCTAAAGGTTTGAAACTGATTCTTTCTAGAATAATTAAAAGCTAAATTTCTCATCTTACAAATGCTGCTCACACATAACTATTTGATTTACAGCATAATTATTGAACTGGCCAAGAGTAATAACAGCTTTCACATCAATTTTAAGTTAAGACTTTAATATAATGCAGTCATTACACAGCCAGCCAATAATAATTTATTTTAACAGTTAAAAGTGTACAATGCATAATTGTTCCTCTTTATGAACAGAACTTATCTTTGCCCAACTTTATTCAACTTTAATTTAGTAAAGACTCAAATGGGCATTTTCATGTACAATTTTGCAGATGTGAATAAATTCAGCAGCAACACTGGGAGTCTAAATCCTGATTTCACATCTCCTGCAAAAGAAAATATTAAAAAAATATTAATATCAACAGGAAAGAGGGAAGAAGCATTTAATTCTGCAAAGGGTGTTTTGCTCACTTGCCATTAATGAACACCAAAGACTACTCAATCAGACTTGGAATTATCACCAATGTTATTGATGATTAGAACATGTGATGGTAAAAAAAAAAGTAATATTAGACTTATGCTACTGTGGGTATGGCAGAAGTTTCAGGCTAATGATGAATGAAAGCTGACAAAAAGAAGGTGTGTGACAAAAACAAAAAGAAGTGAATCAATACAAATAACCATGAACTTATTTGTTTTTGTCAGTTAATCAAATCTTGATAAAGATTTTCATGTGATAAGTGCTGCAATATGATGATATCAGTGCAAGAATGTGAAAGCTATTGTATTGTGCATCAGAAGTTGCCCAATCATTTTTAACCTATATTCAATGAATACACTACAAAGACAAGGTATTTATTGTTTAAACTGATAAAGTTGATTGTTTTTGTGCAAATGTTTGCTCATTTTGAAACTGATGCCTGCAACAAGTTAAAAAAAAGCTGGGACAAGGGCAACAAAAGACTGAGAAAGTTGAGGAATACTGGAAAAACACCTGTTTGGGTCATCCCACTGGTGAACAGGTTCATTGGAAATGGATAAGTGTCATGATTTGGAATGAAAGGAGCATCTCAAACGCTCAGTCCTTCACAAACTAAAATGGGGCCAAGTTCACCACTTTGAGAACAACTGGGCAAGTGAATAGTCCAACAGTTTAAGAACAATTTTTGCAGCAACAGCGACATATTCTGTCATCAAAGCCCCAGAGACATCCCTGTCTATTCTAGCAAGACAATACAGAGCCATGTGCATGTGTTACAACAGCATGGCTCTGTAGGACAAGAGTGTAGGTACGAGACTGATTTGCCTGCAGTCCAGACCTGTCGCCCACTGAAAACGTGTGACACGTCATAAAACACAAAATATGACAAATGAGCCCCAGGAAATGGACCATGGAGCAACTGAAGTTATACATCAAGCAAGAACGGGAAAGTCCACCACAAAACTCCACCAATTAGCATCCTCAGTTCACAAAACCTTCTTGAATGTTGTTAAAGGAAAGGTGATGAAACACAGCAGGAAACATGTCCCTGTCCCAGCCAATTTTGCAATTTGTTGATATCAAATTCATTAATGAGTGAATATTTGTAAAAACATGATAAAGTTTATCAGTTTGAACAGTGAATATCTTGTCTTTGTAGTATATGCAATTGAATATAGGTTAGAAAGGATAAGTAAATTATTGTATTCTGTTTTTATTTACAGTTCACTGTCCAACTTAATTAGAATATGGATCGTAAAAGTGCTCCCAAAACTAAAAGCCCAACCAGCACCCACATCCACTTAGTGCTTAACACTTAGGTAATCTTGATCTTACTGCCAGTTTAATGGCTCCCTAACCACAAACACTGCCAAATGTGCTCTCAGGAACACAAAACCAAGCGGGAGGTGTTGTTGCCAAGAAGCAAGTTGCAGGTTGAGTTGTTCTTGCTCCTGTTCCACCTGGATGCCCCTGATCTTCCACTTTGCTTTGAAAAGGGAAGCTTCCCAGTGATAGCTAAAACTGTGATGCCAGAAGTAACAGCTACACATGTGTTCTTTGGCTACGAGCAGAACTTTAACAGCACGGCAGTTAAAAACAACTATTACCACATGGCTGACCTGTTATCCGCCAGAGGCCCTGCAGATGGTCGCCTCTGAGCAATGAGCACCACTTCCTCCTCACAAGCCTGCCATTATAGGAACTTCCTATTTACAGTTCAGGACCAAGGAGCAATATGGGTAATCCACAAATCCATGGTTGAGAAGACGGATACAGGAACAGGAAGAGATTGTATGTCTTGCTGCAGTTTGGTTTGAAACATTGCACACATGAAGAGAGGAATGAAAACATGGGAGCAGTGCCTTATTGCATGATCATGGCAGCATGTTATGATTGTAATGGGTTCATACCAGTTTGGGATTCAATGAGGTTCTGCTCTGACTTCAGAATGTTTTTTAATGTTACAATATAAATCTAAAAAGAAATGTTTATAATACTGCTCTTAATCTTTAAGTCATTAGATTTTCAGCTGTATCAATTTGCCTGGCTCTAATAATTTTGGTGCCCAAACATCTGAATGATGAAGTTATAGCTCATCACCCAGTAGTGGTTGGTTTGCTAGCAGGATTTGGCAAAGGCATCAAGCTGAATAATGACTGCAGACACTGAAAATTAAATGAAGAATTTAGATGAATCAAGCAGCCAATCAGTGCATCGACTCCTGGTTTGAAAAGAAAAACACTTCAGAAAGGCGTTATAACTTATAAATATGTGTGCTTTTTTCAGATACTAGCCTTTGTTTAAAGACCATCTAAGTATGAAAATAAAGACAAATGGCTCTCAGACCTCCTCTCAGGAGATCAATGTTTGCAAAGTACAGAGTAAAGAGCCATCATTAGTGTCCAGTAGAGTTTGATAAAATGACAGATGATTAAAAAAACAATGAACTGCAGTGAGTTTATTGTCATCACTGTAAGATGTACTTGAGAGAATGGGAGACTATTGAAGACTTCAAATTCAAAAGGAAAGTTAACAGAGGGGTGATGGTGATCACAACCTTTGGGCATCATTTTTTAAAAAGCAATTGCATAGTCATGATTCTCAACACTGAAACAGTAATAGCCATCTAAAGATGTTTAATTCTCAATTACAGTAATTCGGTTTATGTTTTGTAAGGTTCAAAAACTCATTAAGATAAGAGCTAATTTAGTTTATACGCTTAATGTGTCATCGCAATGGGCCAGAAGCAACTCGTTTCTTCAATTTCTGTTTCAAGGTTTTAAAATTTGCCTAACTGTGATGTGCATTGAGATATTTATGTGGTTTTAGCTGTATGCAGGCTTCTCAGTTTGAATGACCTCTCAAGTTACATTTACACCTACCTGGATTGATAACTCTGCAGGAAGCGATGAATGAGATCACTGGGTTTGTTAACTATCTTTGTTAAATCACAGTTGTAACTCATGCTGCACTCACCTGATGATGAAGGATGTTTTTCAATTTTTCCGCTGCTATCTTCTCAAAGACTCCAATTATGTTATTATAACATTGTGGAGATTTAAATACATTAAGTTTGTGGTGCAGGAAAATGTATCCCTCTCAATCTCCCTCCTCTACATCCCCAGTTTTTTTGCTTCAGGTAATATGAACATTTATAACTTCTCACCGTAGAAACACTGTAGGAGTGGATCAGGTGCAAACACTTCACATCACTGTGGTTTAATCAGCTGATTGTGTAACTTGAGGCAAGTTATACATCCCCCACACACATTTGCTAAATGTCATACAAGTTGATTGATTACACTTTATTTCAGGGTGATTCATCCAAATAGTGAGTGACATTTGTCCTTGTTGGTAGTGTCCACTGAGCACTGCGTTCAACTTTACTCCAAAAACCTGTTATCATGACAAGGAATGGTCTCAAAAACTAAACTCATTGTTGGAATAATACCAGATTTTCTAAGCATAAACTTTTTTTATGCCATCATGCGGAAACAAAAAACCAGTAAAGACCCATGTAAACACAGTGTACACAAGTTTGAAGGTGATTAAGAGGCTTTTTTTTTATCAGGGTGGCCCTCAGTAGGGGACCAGGGGCTTTTTCTGAGAGGAACAATCTATGTTTTGATGCTTATTCTTTATGCTTTGGGCACCTTATGTTCCACAAACTGAAATACATTTTAAGATGTATTGTAATTCATCTAGTAATGTGTCTTCACCTCCCTCTCTCTTTTTCCTCTCTCAAGCATTTACAGTTCATCTCTTTCCGTCTCACTCACAGACTATTATCTGTATTATGGTTGCATTAAAGTATACTGTGTGATCACAAAGTTTATATTGTTAATTAAAGAACAATAAAATTAGTTTGGTAAGTTACTCCAGGGGTGTACTTCTACCTCAAACTTCTTTTTGGTAAAATAAGGGAGTTGTCTGTTTCTTCCTCCTGACCTAGACTCTGTGGCATTTCCCCTGCTGTTAGTTGAGTCAGTGGTTCATGCAGTTAGTGAAGCTAAGGAAAAAGAAAGGTTAGAAAGTAAACTTTGTGGTCTGAATGTGAGTTTATATTCAGTATTGTATTTGTGGCTGCAGCCATAAAGGTGAGGTTAAGACTGTTGCCTCTTAAAATATAGTGCCCTGCTGTCTACACAACTTATGCCTTAAGCCGGCCAAGGCCACTTAGTAGATATCCACTGTCTGTTTATAAATTTGTGGTCCTTCGACACCAGGTGTAAGAGTTGATAATGTCTAAAGCTCTTAACAGGAACGAAAGTAATGGATTAATTTGTTACAACACTAAGTATCATTTGGTGATAATGTGGACGCCTTTGCTTTTGGCACCAAAGGAATTTTTCATCCTACTTCCTTGCACCCAACAGGATTACACACTGGCAAGTCTCCGATCTCGTTGTATGATCTCAGTCTGGCAGATGGACCCAGAGAGCCTGGCAAGAGACGCAGCAGATGACTTTTAAAGTAGAACAGCAGAACTGGAGGGAACAGTTTAAATGCAGAGAGGAGTCCTCAAGCTTTCCTTCATGTAAAAGGTGAAAGGTAAAAGACAGCAATCAGCATAAAAAGAATACAGAAGGCTATTATTTCAGCCAAGCAGTCTACAACAACTAAACTTCCATCAGTCATGCATAAGAATACCTACAGGACTGAAAACAGGCTGCCTCTTTTGATCATGCTGACATAAAGTTTTATAGAGCACCATCTTTCCATACAGTTTGCATGAGCCAGCAGTATAAACTTCTTTGTGTAACTTTTGTCTCACTTTTTCACTTTGTGGTAGCTATTTTAATAAAACACTTGTATCATGTTGACAACTCCTACCACATCACTGTTTGAAAATCCTTCACAGGAAGCCTGAGATCTGTTTACAAGAGAGTGTCAGACGATCTGACTGTTCCAGGGTCTTTGTCTTCACAAGCTGGAAGGAAGAATAGCTTCTTCCTTCAGCTTGATGCTGAATCTGTGCTTTACTGAGGGTATACTTAAAAGTCCATGCAGATCCATAGGGGGTTGGTTTGGGTGCTTGGGTAGGCGTCAAATCTTCATCCTTGAATTAGGTCAAGGGGAGTTTATTTCTTATGTTAAGCCAAGCAATATTTCTTTTGTTTGACTTCATTTTAACAGGAACACACTGACAATCCCATTCAATCCCAGATGGTGCTTTAGTAACACAGTATATGACCGGTCAAACCTTTTCAAGTGGTCATTTTTAGAAGTTGAGGCCACGTTTTGCAGCTCTCATGTGGAAGGTGGGGTTTGAACCAAGCAGCAAACTATGGTCTTAGAGGTGGGGTCTACAGGATTTTTCGCTACTGTTTGTAAACACAACTTGGGCTCCTCCTCCATGGCTCAGTGCCAGTGGCAGCATATGCCTGCTGCCTCCGACTATGACTACATAAACACACTCACCAGCAGGGAGCACCTTCAGCATCATGTTTCTACATAGGGGAGACTCATGAGCTGCACACATGAATCCCTGCAAGTAAATGGGGTATCCTACAAACATTGTATCATTCTTTCCCTGTGTGTTACCCTATTGCAGCCGTTCAGAATCAGCAAAGTCACTTGCTCACTGGGCTTACTGTGATTATCTGGGGTCACCACACCTCTTCCCTGAGTCAACCAAAACATCAACATACAAGAAGAGGAGGGTTGAGGCAGACACGGACACTAACACATGTATAGAGGCCCCCTAATGACGACTGAGCAGGATTAAACCTGTAATAATGGTCATTTTGTTTTATAGGAAAATCCTTCTGACCCTACCTCTAAAACTTGAAGCTGCTGCAGAATTGTTAAAAACTGCAGGTCCTTGAGTGCTCGCTTGGGCTGCAGGAACACTGGAAACCACATCCATACCAAATCAAGAAAGATGATTTTTTTACCTCAAAACAAGCATGTTTACAGCCTGATTTTGAATACTCCTATTGCCCAAAAGGCCAAGCATGCAAATGGTTTAGAGTTCAGAAAGAAACACAATTATTGACTGAGATTCAATGTTTTGTTTTTAATTTCTAATAATAGTGTAAAGAAATAATTAAAAGTGCAACATAAACACTGTCATTTTCTTTTTTTATTGCCCTCCACATTTTGCTGTTAAATGTTCTAGCAACTTTGAAAAACAGTAACAACGTCAACAAAAACAATACTATTATTTTTTCAGATAATTCACTACTGATGAACATTTTTCAAATTTTGTGAAGTCCACCCTCTCTCTGTGGCAGACGATCAAATGAATCCTGTCTTGCTTTGTCACCACAGTGACCATGAGTTTTCATTCATATAATCCAGACCGAGACCTCAAAGGCTTTGACAAAAATGAGCTTACTGTGTTATTTCAGAGGAGACAGAAATAGCACTGTGAATATTGGCAAGAACTGATACAGTACCTGCCACGAATAAACAGGCATGAAGACATTTGAACAGCTCTTCTACTTGGCTGGACGCCTGAGCTCATTCCCATGGGCTTCGGTACTTCCATGTTCAGTTCTGACCCACACACCTTCAGAAAGGTAATAAAGCTCTGATAGAAGAGGAAGAGTTAATGATACACTCGTGGATCAGCTTTTCATTTCTATGAACCAAACTCTATCGTTTGATTCAATTGCATCCTTAAATTCTTCACATCTAAAAGATGATAGTGGTACAAACACTCAGGGATTTTTTTGCCCTTTTTTAATTTTAAATGACAAAAGCTAGTGAACATTAACATTGTGCCATTCCTATGGGACCGACATTATTTAGAGCAGAAATTCTTCAAAAGCACTCTTATATATTGAGCAAAAGAGCAAAATATAGATCCTATACAGCCCACCATTAGCAGCCTCTCTGGGGTTTAATTTTAATTTCAATAATACTACAACTTAATATGATGTAGGATGTTAAGAAAATCCTGCTCAGGGGGGAGTGGATTCATCCATTGGCTTAAAAGAGGCCTCTGAGTGCTGTTACGGGCTGTTGTGGGAAATTTCATCCACCCTGTGGGTAAATGTGAAAGGCAATAACAGGGTCCATGCCATGAAATCATTGAAATTTATACAATGTTTCCTCCAAGGAATAACAATAAATGTAACTGTATGCTGACACCATCAGAAAGACAGACACAGGAAGAGAGGGAAAAAAAACCAAAACGTTTTACAGGGTAAACCATCTACGACACACTCATGTGCACTACCCATCAAAATATAAACCCCATAATCTGCGGATGCCTCCAGCACTGACCTTTTAAATTTGGCAGTATAGTGTCAGCTCTCTGTGGAGGTGATGTGAAATCATGCTGTGCTCACCATGATTTCACTTTTCAGAAAAGTTCCTCTTGGAAATCTTGTTTAAGGAGATGCTGTAATCCACAGTTTGTATCCATTTATTTATTTATTACCCAAGGAGTCAGCCATCCCCTCCTGGTCAATCATCAGAAGGAGCTGGACATATTACGGTAATGCATCATCGTTAGTATTGTAGCACAATCTGAGAAGAGGAACAAAGAGAGCCTGGTAAGAAGGAAGATAGTTTATTGTTTAAATTATTTGATGAAGCAAAAATAAATTCCTACTTTAAAAAAACAATATAAAATGGGCTTAAAACATACACCATAACATACATAAACAGCCCAAAGAAAATACCATATGCAGAGGGACCCATCTTGGATCCAAACATCTTATTGTTATAATGTAATATTTGATCATGGTTGTGCTGTTGTACGTCACTGTCAGCTGGTAAAGATGGGTCTTAATTTACTATTTATTTACTCAAACCATTGTGAATAATGTAAATCTGTAGAGTTAATAGTATGTTTTTTCCCCCTTTTTTCCTCTGCTGTGTATAAGAAGTATCAGAAGTATAACATGCTGTAAAGTGGGAATACATGTGATCAAATAATAATGCCTTCTTACACATAGTACTTTAATAAATGATCTTAGCCACATTTCACTTCTGGTGGAGAAAAAAATGCTTTGTAGCTGGTGACTGATTATAAAATCTTCTTTCCCCCATCACCTCCTCAATATGTTCACAAACACAGAAAAATAACCCCACTGATCACTCGTTGTCATGGCAACTCCAGCTTGAGCACTGTGATGCTACTAGGCCATAGTTGTCACTGCAATATCAGTGAAGAAACAGCACTGTCTGTCTGTGACCAGAAGTACTAGTAGTGCTTTAAGAGAAGCTTAGGATGGTATTTGAGAACTGAAAAACAACAGAGACTTGAGAAGCATCAAGAAAAAAAGGTCATGTACGAATCATGTTATTTAGATAGAGTGAGGGGAGATAAACACACATCATAGCCCATACTTAACAGGAGGAGTTACTGTGATAACCACAATGATAAACTGTCATTTTTTCCTGTAAGACCTTGTGATGCTGAACATGCCTTTGAGCAAACTAACAACCACAGATGTAAAGAGTGAAATCACAGGTCTTTGAACCCACTGCTGCATGCCGAGGAACTGTGGCTCTGCCCTCAAGAACACATATCCCCAGCTGTCACTTCTGTCCCAGTGCTGAGAGATGACAGCTGAGTCTACATTGTGCAATAACTACTGCTTGGTTCATTACATCATTGATATTGTCGTGACAGAAGACAAAGTGACTGGCTCTGCTGAACATATCACACATCATTCTGTGCACACTTTTCAACTGTCCTCATATACAAAGCTATCAGTATCTTGAATCGACATGCCAGTCTGCTGTAACTAACTCTCTAACTGTTGGCATTTTAATTAAAAAAAAATCAGATCATTAACTCACTCATTTTGTTTCCAGGATGACTTTTGGCTGATCTGTTTTGTGTAATTCAACATGGGTTGGAATAAGATGACACTGAAACGTCAGTTCAGGAGTGATTTCAGTTTAACAGAAACTTTTTAGAGGTAGAAATGATGCCCAGTGAGAACTAGTTAAAGAGCTAGTATTATAGTTACTGCAATTTTAACACAGGTAAAAGGTAAAAATACAAGGTATCAATGCTAAACTTGCAAGTTCACAAACTGCCACATGCAATCCCTGAATCTGTCTGTAAACCGCTGCTTAAAATGGTGTGTTATGAGAAATAAATCAATAAATCAATAATGATAACAAAAAGAATCATGCATTTCAGACCGAAGTTAAGATGAGAGTTTTTTAAAATATCAGTGAGAAAAATAAAGATGCTTTCAACCTGTGAACTAGAGGGGTGTGCCTGCATTTCCCTTCAGCAAATGCAGGATGTTGAAGTTTTTCCTTGCAGTGTTGAGATGCTGAGCATTAATTATGTCTAGAACTCCTGAAGGGGTACGAAAGAGACAATACTTATGGGCAATACAGCCAAAAAATCATTTAGTGCCCCCCCAAATTCTCTCGGTGTGGGGTGGCAGCTTTTCTTAACGGCATCATGAAGTACTAACACACACCTTCAGGCCAGTGTCTCCTCTCAAGTGTGTCAGTTTGTTTGGCCCCTGATCCTCCTGCAGCAGCTTCCTCCTTCACTAACGGCATCTTTCACTTCTTTGAGAAGGCCCTGGTTTAAGTAAAATATCTGAGGTATGAGCAAAGTTTGTGTTTTTGGTAGGAAACAAGAGTCTCTTTTTATCCTCTTACCTCTGAGGATTTGAAGACCAAGAGGATGAAAGAAATTAAATCAGAAGAAATTTAAGTTGGCGACGCAATTCCTGTTCGTCACATGGACTGCCAAGCACAAAGAAGAAGGAGAACTTCTGTCTCAAGCAATACTTGAGTAAAAGTTCAAGTGTCTTTCCAAAAAATTACTTTGGTAGAAGTTAAAGTCACATTTTAGAATCGTACTGAACTCTCACAACTTTGGAAACCAGCTTCTTCTGAAGATAAACAGACAGATTGACCGTTTTAGGGAGGTAAAGAGAAGGAGAGCCAGTCACTTTTGATTATAATAAAAGTTTAATTTTTTGATATTGAGGAAGTTGAAAAAGTTTAAGCTTCCACAATAAATTCCGTTTTCAAAATTCTAACTTCTAATTTCTTGAAAAATGCTTTTACTCACATAATATATAAGTACATAATGCTGATACAACAACGGTGATTAATTGCATTTTTTGAGTAACAAAAATGTATTAATTCATCTGGCAACCTTTATTCTGTCACATGAAAATTTGGTTTGCATGGACATTTTACGCCATTATTTGTTTAAAGAGTTGATTGTTTTGTTTGCTTTCATTCATGAAAAACACACTGTGTTATCCTATAGACTTCCAAGCATGACTACTATGTATATTATAAACAATACTAACAATGTTATAATATATGACACCAGAAGAATCTATGTCTTCTCATAAGCCTGTTACTTTATCTGATTCCATAAGCTACCATGGGGGCTGTAGAGCAGAGGTTGAGTGGTGAAGTGCTTCACACTGTTGTGTCACAGCAAGAACGTTGCTAGTCTCATACCTCGAACTGGGTTGAGTTCGTATTCTACCCCTGTGTGAGTTCTCTTTGTATAAACTAGCTTTCTTCTTAAGTCCAAAAACATTCTCATCAGGTTATGTGGTCTCTCTAAATGGCCCAGAGTTGTGAGTGCTTGCGTGACTTTTCTCCATCCTTTAAAAACCCTTTAATGTAGGTTTGCCTGCCCTGGGCAGCGCCAAATGACACCTCCTTTTACTTTTTATTTATCTTTTAATTATTTTTTAAACTTTTAATACCACCCCTATCCAAGGATCCTTGCTGTTTCATGTCTACTGGTCTGGTTGACCTCCTCAGTTAACTTTAAAGCAAATTGAGGATATTGAAGCAGGGTATCAAGGCCAATTAGAAAAAAAAAAGTTAAAAAAGGCTCAGTTAGAGCATCAGCCTCTCTAGCTGACTCACTCAAGGAGTGACCTCTCTGTGCTGTGATGCTCTTTTACTGTTCATCATCACAGTGACCAGGCATGGCTAGCACAGGACAGCTGAAGGAGCAAGCTTGGCAGGAGCAGTAAGTGGCCAGTATGGCAGCCTGGCTTCTCTAAATGGTTGCAGATGGCACCCAACGACACCAGGGTCGACATTCAGTCTGTGTCCCACCAAAAATACCCAGCCTGGGTGAAAGGCTGCATCTTCTTCTGCCTCAGCAGATTTCTACACATGTGGGAGAGGAGGCAGCATTGTCCGGAGGAGGAATGTGGTTCTGTGTTGCAGGAGGTGACAGAACAGAGACAGCTGCCAGTTTCATGCTTGGCAGGTACACAATTTGAAAATGAAGTATTAGCAACTTACTTTGCATAAAGACACATTTCCAGAAACATAACCACGAGTTTCCAGTTTGTGATTAAGGTGCTGAAATCTTTTGACCTGTGCTGTCATTGGTTAAAACATATGTAGGACATCTTATAGCATCTGTCACATCAAGGGAAAACCATCTGTTTATTGAGTACAGTGTTTTCACGTCTTGGTTGTATGCAAGCATATATGGTTCCTTTCATGCTTCATTTGTAATGTGTGTGGACATATGGACCCTTGGGGGTTTGGATAAGTCAACAGTGCTCGAGTTTATTTTCATCTCAAACCACTTTTAAGCCCAGCTGCAATATTTGACTGTTTAAACATTTACACTGATAAAAATAATAAAATAAAGAACATGAGTTATCCACCTGAGTTACTTTCCTGAGAAGTTTATATTCTGTATCAACAACTCAAAACGTTGTTAAATCATCTTCTCTGCAAAGACATGCTGTGGTTTACTGCTTTAACTTTCAGACTTACTCAATTTGCAAGGCCTAATCAAACTGTTTAAGGCACAAAGGAGAAAAATAAGGAACAGAAATGATTTCAAAACCTGAACTGATAAAAACAAACTTCCCTGATGCCAGCCGATTTTGATTGGGGACCTCTATATTTGATAGTTCCTGTTAAACAAGTCGGAGCAGGTCAGAGTGATCTGGAGGATCAGACAGTTCTGACATATCTGCCGGCAATACTCACAGTTAACAATGTGATTCACCGCCCAGTGACTGATTGGAAGGTGGGTTTGTGTCAAAAATGCTCCACAATGTATGATTATGATAGATTTCCTGTTTAGGGTGATAGCAATGGGATCAGCAGGAGAGCTATCTTTTCTGAACAGTGATAACAGTGATGCAGACTTTTAGAGGAGGGGCTCTGGAATATGAAAGATTTTGGCTCTGCAAATGTGTAAAATAGGAAATATATATTTTTTAAAAGACGTCACACAAGTCTGCACATTAATCTTTGGGAGCCCAGCTTTTATTGCTGTAGAAATCAGCCATTTACAGATTTGTCCAAATAATGTCAGCTGGTTATCCTCTTTTCCTTCTCTCTCCCACTATGATGCATTCATGCTTATATTCCTTTCATGCTGATCCTGTGTTGTTCTTCATTCATTTCTCTACATTTGAAGTGTTTTTTCTCTTTTCAGTACTCCATATTTTACTCCACTGCTGGCGTCAAACCATGTAGTGCTTTCTGTTCACTCTGCAGTGAAGTGAGCCTCTTGGCGCTCTCTTGAACTGGTGAAAGTGGAGAACACTTCTGTTTATGTCCAAACGTAAAGTACACCCTGCTTTTTGTTTCAGCTTGTTTCACTTTTCTTGTACTGAGAAGAACTTTAGTTTAATTTACAATTATCCACGGAAAAGATGTTTTTACTGCATGACAGACAAGTGCAATCTCCTTGTTTATCAGTCTACATGCTTCATAAAGGCTCATTTCATTGACATAGGCTCTATGTAAAACACGCTGAGGGTTTGCTCAGATTACTTCTGACCCTTCTCCTCCAGTTTGCGCCCTCCTATCCGCCATGCGCCCTGGATACCCATATCCCTCCTCCTCTCCTCTCCTCCTCTCTCCTCCTCAGCGCTTGGAGCTCGACGCGCGCAGACACAACAGATGGTACAGTACTACAGGCTGCAGGAGCGCAATAATTCTATGCACAAGTACTTTTATTCCTCAGAACTTCACCGAATAGTCTAGAGAATAAAGAGAAGGGGGTTCTCTGAGGACACGCGCGACTTTGTCAGTAACTGGATCCTACGGTTTAAGAGGCGACATTTGGTGTCAGGGTAAGTTGTGATGCTTTTTTGAATAACGTGAGCCGTTCATATTTGGGATTCAATGAACTCAGAACTGTGCGAAGAGAAGAAAAGCCATAAGTGAATGACTCTACATATTGTCTCTCTTTTATCGGTAGAGCAGTAATTCTTGTTTATTCACAAAATCTAACATAAACGTGTTATATAATATTCAACATAATGACGAACAATAGACTTGTGAGAGCGCGCTAGCGTCAATTAAACCCGTCATCGTATCACACGCTTTCACTAAAATGTTTCCTTCAAAACTACGACAATTTTTTTCAGTCAGATCTTAATTTCTCTGTAAGAGAAGATTCAAATAATATAAAATGAAAAGATTTTTATTCAAGCGGCCAAAATCAACTTTAAGGTTGCAGCACTGGTGTAGGTGTGAATTATGAATGAACAGAAACATCTTTCCAATCATTCTGAATCCCTGGAGTAACACAATCTTTGAGCTGTTTATTCTTGGGCTTTCAGCAGCAGCAGCACAGACTCTTCACTGGCTTAGTGACTTCTGTTTATCCCCCTTTAGGCAAACTTTAATGTGTAAAACTATACAGACACTTCCATGTCAGAGGTCAGTAATGCTCTCTGACATTGTCTGCAGCAGTTTTTCATCTCTTGTGAGAAGTGGCCTGGGTTAAAGATGCCTCAAAACAGGGCAACCAAAGGCAGGCTTATCATAGCTACACAGTGGATGAATGAAGAAACAAACATGCATGTGACATACTAATCATTATATCTCCTTGGTGTAAAATGTGTCACAGTTTGTAGGTATCCATTAACCAAGACATGCAAATCACTTAGTTTTAGAATTTATGCTCTGGTGAGCTTTGTTAAATAGAAAATTAATTAGCTTTCGGGACACCACACAGAAGGTGTTTCCCGTTTAGCAAATGCTGAAGTACACCAGGGCTTACTCCTATTACCATCATGCGGTGATGATGCTTTTTACCGTCACAGTGTGAGAGACAGTGACACTAATCTCTTTGAACTCTTGCATGCACCCAGCCTCAGAGGAACATGAAAGAGCAGGCACTCTGACATTTAGCTCAAGTATTTAATAAGACTCAGAAAAATCAAGTCTGCCTTTTGACATTCATGATTATTGAGTTGCTTCTTTCAGATAGACTCATGTCCGTGCCAGTCCAGCTTCATACTGCAGGAATCAAAATTCCCCTTTTAAGCATTTTGCGTGAAAAGAAAAGCTGCACATCCTCCTGCCCTGTCGTAATGGTCCTAAAAAATGTTTGATGTGCAAAGGGTCACAGTGAGCTGTATGTAATGATTTTCTTTGAACCAGAGGAGGTCCAGACCTGTGGCAGACCCCAGGTGGGCTTGTGGAAGCAGTAGCTACAGGAAAGCACTTCGGATTACCACATGGGCTCATAATTTGTTCAGAATTAGATCTCCTGGGAAAGCTGCTGCAACTTTGTGTTGCATCCACTCTCAATTCTGTGAGCTACTGTAACGAGTGACTTGTGGAAATGAAAGGATATCTTTGAAAAATGCAACTTCAAAAGTAGAAACTGGTGAAGTAATTAGGGCAATAATGTTGTGAATTAATGGAAATCAATACTCGGAAGACACAAGAGTAGGTTCACTTGTATAAATAGATGTGGGGATCAATCTCTGGAAGTCTGCTCATTTAGATCTATGCTTTCTTGAAAGCACCTGAGCATTCCAATACAGAGTGTTTTTATTTCCATCTGCTTTTACGACTCCTGTGGCTCTCTTTGCACATTCCTGTACATGTTGTACTGAGCAAGTATCCAGTGTTTCTTACATGCATGTGGCTTATTCTGCTCATTAAAGATTTTATGAGACCTTTGGAAGTCCTGAGCCTCCATTACCCCTGTGTTAGAGATATATGACAAAATTCATTCACTATGAAGGCTTTAAGTCAAGGAGTGAGCCATGCTGATTCTATGACAGCCCAACACACTCATGGCTGTAATACTGGAGCACAGATTACTTATTGCATAAAGAATGAGTAGCGGGCTTCAGAGATTATCTGTTATCTGTGATCATCTATCTTTGATTGCTCAAATTTTGGAATCAGACCTGTGAACTCAGCAACTCTTACTGAAAAAAAAACTTGTTTATCCAGGTTTGTAATTTTTTGCTCACCTTTTATTCATAAATCTCCGAAGAGCATGCACATCTCTTCAGAGTACCCATTATTACATTAAAGTAGAAGAAATATCACCAGAAGGGGTGACTGCTGCTGTCATTACTGGATAGAATTATTGATGGAGATGCTTCATGAATACTTTTTATGACATGTCCCCAGTATGAGAAGTGAAAATATATTGGCTATTTAGATGTAGGATTTATATCATGCAATATATAGAGTTTAATAGCTTAAATCAGGGAGGACACCCCTGTGGCATGAAATTGTTGAATGTGAAGTAATGAGACTGAACTGGCTCTTTTTATGAGAGCTTCAGTGTGTGGACTGTGAGTGTAGCCTTCTGCTTTGAAGAGTGGAATCAAAAGCGTGTGGATACTCAGCCACTGCAGAGGCTGACTGTTCTATTGACTTTATATAACCCACATATGAGGTAAAGCTTATTCTGATTTTCACCTTCACAATGGTTTTCATTTTAATTGTTTTATGATCCAATCACCAAAAACTCAAGCATTGAGGAAATAAAGTACTTTCTTGTTAATTAGAAACACATCCAAACAGCAAGCAGACGCATTCAGTTTTATTAATTTGATGTCATGCACATTTGTTGTGAACACTTTCAGCAGTGTAAACCACATCTCGTGATCTTGTTAGTTAGTTTCTAATGAATTGTGTTCAGAAGTAAATCCTGCCATCATTATTTCTGAAGCAGTGTGGAATATTAATCAGCCTCATTAACACTTTTACAGTTTTACTGCTGCTGCCTGACCATTTCACACAGGCCAAACTGTCCTCACATGACTCAAGTAGGACAGATTAGGAGATGCTATAAAGTCAAAGAATAACTGCAGCAACATATGGGTTATTTTTTGTTCCTGTGCGTGGATCAATACCCTGCTGTGAGGTGTGAGTAAAAACCAGCAGCACACAACGCTACATAAATCCTGCAGTGATACCTGTAGCAGCCGTTAAGCAGCTGTACCATGCAGCAGCTGACATTAAGCTGCTAATCTGAATATTGAAGATAAAATTGCTCGTGTTTGTGACAGAGCTGACGGATGCATTAAAAATGAACACAGTGGATTCAAACATTACTGACTGATTATCAGCAGCCTTGTTATAACAGACCATCCAGGCACACTGAGCCCTGCTCTCAGTCTGTTACTCATTAATCACTGGGTGTCAGTAAATCTTTGCTTCCACGTCCAATCCTTATTAAGATCAGCTTTAATCTGCTAACGCACTTAACAGCAGCTATTTTTCCTCAGTTGCACAAATTCTGAAAGAGGGCTGCCAAAGTTAATGCAACAACACATTAAAGCAAATTCCATTCAACACCACACATTTCTGGGGGTGCACAATTATACACTGATAATGACCCTTAGTCTGTTCTGTAGTTTGAGAAATAAGGAAGTGGTGCAGCAGTTCGATTGCAGATGGTGAGCAGAGGTAGACTCCTTAATGGGAGATAGATAACAAACCAGGCAAATTCAGCTTCAAAGTCATCCCAGACGGTTTCCTTGACTTGGCCAGTTATTTGCAATTAGTGTTGATGTGAACTTAGTTACCACGAGAGCTGAGTCGAGGCTCAAATACCAATTGGAGTCAAGCACACGGCCGATGCAGAGAGCTCTTCTCCTCCTTTCAGAAGTTGCACTTGAGTTTTTGATGAAAAAGAAAAAAGAAAAAAATCCAGTGTGGCATCTTTCTCCTCAATGTGAGGTTAGATTGCAGTGTCAGTGTGTGAGATAATTTGCCTTAAGTGTAACTGACCTGGGGGACATTATTTAACTGAACAGTACAGTTGTACAATGTGTCTGTAGGTCCAGGGTTTTGTGCTGAGCTGCTTGACACACAAAATACTGTAAAATCAGTAAACCTGTACAAGAGGAAAGTTGTGCTACTTTGACTCTTCAATGATACGGTCAGGTCTTTATGCATATATTTTGTTGCTTATTGGGAAGGTGTATTCCGTTCATTTAACATTTCAAGCAGGTAGTGCCTTGGAAGGAACTCTGAAGAATTTTATGGACAGGATTCATCTTTTTGAATTGTTGCAATGAAAACAAACAAATTTGTCTATTTTGATGCAAATAAAGATGTTAAGTTTAAGGACCATTTAAAGAGATAAAGAAAAGTCTACTTAAGAAGTGAGTGGTGGTTTAAACAAGAATCATTTGTAAGCCCAAACTAATAATAATACTTGTTTTTACGACCTGAAGTCATGCTCCTGTTACAATGTAGGGATGCCATTAAAATACTGCGAAAAAGCTGCTGTGCTGTGAACTGCCAAAAATGTCTAAATTTGGTGAATCTTTTCAAAATGACCTCAGATTGTGATATTCACTGACTTAACACACTTTCTGATCGATTTTCTTCAGAACAGTTAGAGAACAAATGAGTCTAGAAAAGAGCAGCTTCAGTGTTTCAGCCAGAGTGAGTGATATCACAAAAGGTACCATTATTTCTGTCCATACATTCCTTTCTGCTGCTTTATTGTCTTTGCCCACAAATCCAATCGTCAAAAACAATGCAGTCCCGGATTGACTGCCTCGTGCTGGAAATAATGGAGCCCAATATTTATTCATGACCAAACGTGTGTCTTCTACCAACATTTGGTTCTTTTATTGCAGACTCACAAATCTTGTTTTCCATTTTAACTGTGTGTTAAAGAAAGGTGTGTGTGTGTGTGTGTGTGTGTGTGTGTGTGTGTGAGTGTGAGTGAACTGGCGACTTCAGCGAATAAACTCACCAGGAGAGCCAGCTGTGATTTATCAGTCTCCCAGCCAGAATATTTAGTCCAGGCCGGCTTCTTTTTGTGGCAACAATCCAGGGACAAGTTGCTGACACTGCCTCTGTCATTAATTATTATGGGTTACATCTGAGGGGGCATGTAACAGCAGTTAAGTTTTAATGACATGGCATACTGCTTGTCCTGAGCTTGAACTCCTGTTGTGGGAACAATTTTGTCAGTTTGATGACTTAAAAATAGGGTTGTTGTTGTTGTTGTTATTGTTGTCAAGAACTAATCACTGAGACAGGGGGAGCCAGAAAAAGTGTCCTTGAACCTCATCTGTAGTGAAAAAGTTAAAGTGGCACTTTGCAGCTTAAAAGGACTTTACTACCTTACAAACATTAATAAAATCCTTGAAGGGGAATTTTAAATGGAAGACTAGTATTTCACCTCAGCGCTGATTCATACTGTCCTTGCAGACATTTTCATCAACTGGCAGGTTGCCTCTGCAAAGGCATGCAATGGCATTACCACAGTCTCACAGCAGTGGATCTACAGTATGTGGGGCACTATACTGTCATCACCACTTAGGTTGTCACCCCTATTCCCTGCTCTTTCATTTTCTCATACACAATAGAAGGTAATAAAGGGTTGAAGTGGAAAGGGTCGGATGATGAAAGGTGTTTTTATTGTTTTCCAGTGTTTGCTGACTGTGTTCTCAAGAAACAGGTGACATTTTCCATGATATTTCAATGGGAAAGGTAATTTCTCAGGTGACATTTAATGCATCAGCTGAAATCTGCAGCAAGGCTCTGCTCTATGCAGAATAAAACTGATGAAATGTGTTGAAATTTCAGGTAATTCAGACTAACACAAACCTATGCAGTGTAATGGTCGACTGCAAAAGCCTATTGAAATTTCTTATATCCAACAAAAACAAGAAACTCCAAGTATCTGTCTGTTATATTTCACATATTTTACTAAATTCTCTGTCTAGTAAATATTACAACCCTCCGTGTTCTTCTTGTCTCTGATGCACATTACACAGGTGAAGGACATTGGAAATCTATTTTAATTAAATAAGCATGAAAGAGCCTGAAGAGAACCGGCAGTTGCATGACTTCAATCGATGCTGCGCTCTCATGCTCTGGTAGTTTGTCACTTTGGTGAAGCTGGTGCAGATGTGCTTTGTGTTGACCCTTGAATAAAGACTTAATGATGCTTTGCTGCTGGCCTGCAGTTATTTACCAAAGCACCTTTTTTAGACACTTAGATGTTGGAGCGCATTAGAGGGTATACTGACTTCAAAATCAGCGTGTTTAGTGTCGTTGAGTGGGGTTTAAGCATAATGGCAAGCTCAGCTCTGGCAGTTTCCAAAGGTGCAACAGTGCAGCTTTGGCTTCTGGCAAAACAGGAAGAGGGGGAGGACAGGGGGAAGGGGCTTGTTAATCAGGCAAGCAACTCTGCAATAGACTGTGTGCAGTTTAACAGAACGTGAAAGGTTCTGAGTCACACGCACACACATACAAAAAATAAGTGCAAGGATATGTTTTTGCCCTGAGCAACTGAAATTAATCATTTTAGTCTAGCTGGCTTTATTACTCAAAGGACACTGAATAACATAGAAAGGTTACTGGCAATCAAAAACTAGTGATTGAACAGATTAAGTGTTGTTCAGAGTGAAAAACAAAGCATTTATCTTTATCTCGAAGAAACCGAGTTGTTTGGGCCGTAGGTTGGGCGAGTTTGCGCATGCTCTGCAGGGACGTCTATTTATTAACATTAAAATTAAGTGTGATAATATTGTCTGTCTCTATAAATGTACCACATAAGGAGGTCTTGATCTTGTCCTTCGTCACAAGCATGGATCATAACCACTGATCATAATCATGGATCAAAACTAGCAACCCCAGTGTTATACTGTCCTTCAATGGACCCTTGAGGAGGCCTACATGCTCCCTAATTGAAACCTGCACTGCAAAAACTGAAATCTAAGCAAGTCATTATGTCTTATTTGTAGTAAAAATTGTCTTATTGTTCTTAATTTGAGCCACATTCACCAGACCAGGTCATAAAAATGTCTTATTTCAAGTTTTTTAAAGACAAAAATGAGGTGTAAATTGCTTGTAACAAGTCAAAAAAATCTGCCAATGGGATAAGACGAATTCGCCTGGGAAGTTTCTTGAAATTAGAAAGATGTCTTAAAACAAGAATCTTTTATCTTATCCCATTGGCAGAATTTTTTTACTTGGTAGAAGCAATTGATGCCTCATTTTTGTCTTTAAAAAACTTGAAATGAGACATTTTTATGACCTTGTCTAGTAAATGTGGCTCAAATCAAGAATAGTGAGACAAATTTTACTAAAAATAAGACACAATGACTTGCTTAGATTTCAGTTTTTGCAGTGTGGTTTGATGATGCTGTCTTAAATGCTAAGGTACCTCTCCACAAATCAACATCATCATTCTACTTCTCCATTGCAAGCCGGGGTTTAAGTCTCTGAGGCCCCAGACCTACAGCATCATGCAGCTGTTGAAGAAAACCTAGAAGTAACCCATGCACAGCCCTGACCATCGCTGTCACACTATCAATTTGTCAAAAAAAGAATGAATTAATCAGATCTGAACAGGAATACAAACAGAAACTTGGATTTCAGCATCATAAACAATTGAAAACCCTTTGACAGAGTCAGATCACTCAGTGGTTAGGACTCAAGTTGTCTGCAATGACTGACTGGGCCTCATTTGCTGATGACCTGAACATCTTTTACACTATACACTGCCTGGCCAGAAAACAACAGCTGCCACCAAAAACTAAGGTCTCTCACTCTGATATTTTGTCCTTAAGCTTTGATTACTGCATGGCATTGTTTCTATAAGCTTGGATTAGCGACTCCAGACCATAGCACTGCCCCTACAGACTTGTACAGTAGGCACTTAGTATGATGGGTGCATCACTTCTTCTGCCTCTCTTTTTACCCTGATGCACCCATCACTCTGGAACAGGGTAAATCTGGACTCATCAGACCACATGACCTTCTTCCATTCATTCAGAGTCCAATCTTTATGCTCCCTAGTAAACTGAAGCCTTTTTTCCAGTAAGCCTCACTGGTTAGGGATTTTCTTAAGGCTACACAGCCAACCAATAGCTTGAGTTCCTTTCTCATTATGTGAAAAGCTCTTCTATTGTTTTTCTTTGATTTGATTTCGCCAAATGTTTCAGTGATTGCCAATCACGATCGTTGAGGATTTTTTTCCGACCTCATTTCTTCCTGGAAGATGATGGTTCCTCACCATCCTTCTAGTTTTTAATAATGTTGGGACAGTTCTTAGACCAATTTTAGTAGTTTCTGCAATCGCCTTAGATGTTTTCTCTACTTGAAGCCTGCCAATGATTTAACCCTCCTTAAACAGATCAACATATTTTATATGACCAAAAGATGTGTCTTTCACCATGGTTATTTAAGAAATAAAAAGTTATTCATCGCATCAGCTGGGGCTTAATAACTTGTTCCCAGCTGAAATATGCATGCAGAACCATGCAGTAATTATCCCATTAGTGGCTTGTATTTATTTGCTAAGTTAAATCCAGGTAGGGACTTTTTGTTTTTTTGGCCAAGCAGTGTATTTAACACCATAAATGGCACAGAAGAAGTGTGAGGCACAACTAGCAACCATCTCCACCCCAGAACAACTACACTTTGTGCCTTTTCAGATACAGATGCAGCCTGTGCCTGCTGTTGGTAATGGGAAGAGACATCCAATTTCCAAGTTCACCCTGAACGTAGCATAATCCTCTGCATGAACCCAACCAGAAAGTCAAAAAAAACTTTCACACTGTCAAGATGTTTCCTTTAAAGGCCAAAAGAAAGGTTGTTGTCAGGCAAAGGGTGTTGCAAGAGAAGTGGGAGAGTGATTATTTTTATCTAGTTTAAGGGGAATTACATCTGCCTCAGATGTGAAGAGAAAGTTGCTGTTATAGAGGAGTATAACCTCATGTGGAATCATTCATCTAAACATGCAGAGAAGGAGATGAGCAGATAACAATGAGCTGCACAACTCAAAAAAAGAGCTGTCAATGCATCGAATTGTATTGCAGGGAGCATGAAAGAAAGTGATTTATGTCTTCAAGCCACCCTGAGGGTTTCAACTGTCACCTCTCTCAGAGCAAATGTGGCCCTGCTGTCTGAGAGGAAGCACTCTCTGGTTTCTAGCAGTAAGCATTAGGCTGGAAAAGTCAAATATGATTTTAAAGTTGTTCATGTTTGAACAGCCATCGAACAGCTGAACGTTTTCTTCATTGGCTCCAAGTTAATTTAAGTCTGAGACCCCTGCTCTACTCCAATGACATCACCAGCTCCTCACCAATCACGGCTTACCTCAAATACTCAGACATAAATGCCATGATTGCACTTTTTAAGGGCAATAACTCTGTTTAAAGTTACCAGGACTTTATCTCCCACTTTTCTTAATAGTGTGCAGTCAGTTTCTTTCAGCTAAAGTATCAGAAAACAAAAACAAAAACAGAAAAACAACAACAACAAAAACTAGCTACCAACTCCTCCTGAACTCTTAGTCCAGCCCTCAACCCTTTCTGCATCAACAACAACAATGTTGAAATGTTGATCTGCTTCAAATATCTCAGAATTACTTTTGACTATAAGCTTAACTGTAAATAACACACCCACAACATAAAAAAGTCTGTCTGCCATCTGCAAACTTAGCGTGCCTTTTGCTGAGCCCCCAACATTTGTTATTTCTCTGTAAAAGCTTTATCCAGACCACTCTTCTGTACTGTTCCCCCTGCCAGTATACACTAACTGTCTCCAACAAGACACCCTATTTTTCCACTTTTCTTTTATCAGGACATTGATAGAGATCCCTAGTCTTTAAATGGGCTGAGTAAGCCAGAGCCTTTTCATGCCTGCACTACTCAACAAAACAGCCCAGTAACTCTTAGGTGTATGTGTTTATATTTAAATGGGAGTGAATGTGTAATTTCTGAGTTTGTGTGCATTTTTCGGTCATCATGTGTGTGGAAATAAGGTACTGCTTAGGTGCTGGGGCTACAGAGGTTCATCTGTCTGTGATTAACTGACGGGAAAAACCTACACCAATAAACTTAATGTCTTTTTAAACAGAGTGTAAAAACATAAAGTACAATTAGATCTGCTTTTAACTGATGTGAACTTGAATGTATGTGGTTCATAAGTTAAGCTTTAACATCCATGAGTCATCTGTTTTGTATGTGTGTGTGTGTGTGTATGTGTGTGTGTGTGTGTGTGTGTGTGTGTGTGTGTGTGTGTGTGTGTGTGTGTGTGCGCGCGCGTGTGTGTGTGTGTGTGTGTGTGTGTGCGTGCCCATTTGAATGGATGTCAAACACTGATTCTCTTTTAGCTCTGTTTTTATTCCTGTCATTTCCCAAAGGGCTTGTATGGTCATTTAGCTGCCAAATGTGCAACAGCTAGCTGCTAAGTATGTCTGTCTTCTGTGGGATGCTAAGCTGATAGTGTACAGTGGGCTTTTAGAGCTTTTCTCTGAAACAGTTTCCTGCTGAGGCTGAAAAAACAGTGTTTTGAGAGCGTAAAGTGTGAACCACTTGAGAAAAGTTGTGGGCCGGATGGATAAACAAAACACTGAGACTTGCTAATAAAAAACTTCATGGAGCCAAGAGGCGCTGCAGATTTAGGTAGTAGTATTCTGTATCTTTCTGTGAGGGCTTTAACATGGCTTGACATTATTCCTTCTTTAAGATGTTGTCAGGGAGATGTAAAGACTGCCATCTTTATGGCCTTGAGATATTTCACCGCAACCCTTGTGACTTTTACAGCCTTGGTCAAAGGAAAATGAAAGAGAAACATAAAACCACTGCTGATACTTTCTGTGTCTTTGCTCATGTGATTCGCAGCGAAAGATGATATTTAATACAATAATTTATAGCCATATGCTTTTCATTTTAAAGCTTTGAAATTTAATTTCACATTTCCATTTATCGCATGAAATGCACCACACATTGAAAGAGATGAAATTCTACGCTGAGAGATGATTGGCAAACATTAATGAGCAGATCAAATACAATTCATATAAAACAAGTGACCGTACTCCCCGTGCGTGAAAGACACAATGGTTGTATGATTCATGTGGTACAGAAATTAATGTTGATCCTTTTTGCCATTTGAATACATTAACAAATCCTCCAAAATATAAAATGAAAAAATAATCTTCTAAATTTAGCAATCTGCAGCACACAACATAAACCCTCCTCCAAATCAAATGATGCGTTTCTCTGCATTGAACTGAAGCGGTACTGTACTATGATGCCACACTGAAGGACTTTGTAACCAAGGCAACAGACAACAGGCGCAGAGAATGGTCAGATTAGCCGCTGAAGTGTGAAGAGGAAGCATTTCAGATTTTACATAAAGCAACATCACTGGGCTTCCTTACATCTACACGGTGTGTCAAAAGCTGAAATAACCCTTTTACCTTATTAAAGATTCCTTCTAGCTTCCTTTATTTCTGTCCTCTTAATTCATCTGTTTAACATGTCGCAAAAAGAGTTCGTCTCATCACCAGGTTTGTACTTTCGTCCATAAATTCAGACATTTTTCATATTTTGTGTGCACAAAAAGGGGGATTTGAACACAGGCTCAAAGGCACACATGTAGCTGATCACAAGCTGGGATGAGCTAATCATGTACCTCAGGAAAAGAGCTTGGTGGAGGTGGATGCCTCCATTAGCGACGGAGATTCACACCTCAGTCATTCATCTCACTACCTCCCACTAAGCTGACCTCTGTCACATGTTCTGAGTCACCTGGCTCCATGCCACTCCTCCCGGCTTGTTCTTTTACCATAGTACATCAGCCTCTCTTCCTATCTATCCCCATTAAGCACACCAGAACACCAAGAGCAGGCAAAGTGCATCACTACCCAGACATGGCAAGAATAAACAGAAGACACAATATTTGGTAAAGACTGCCACCACTGACCGGCAGGAGGCTTCTTGGATATGCTTTTTTCTTTCATGTGGGATGGAAAGAAGCATGAGCTGAGCTTTGTAGTGTAAAGTAGGTTTTTATTGAGCAGTAAGTCTGGTATTTCACACAAAATCACTTCTACAAGGCCAAGGATGCATCAGAGAACCATCTACTTGGCTCTCAGAGTTTCTGTTTTATTTATTTATCATTTCGACTCTTCTTCTGGTCTGTGGATACTGAACTGCCTCCATTCAGCATTGAGTTTAATGTGTCCTCAGTCAAAGAGAGCCTTTTGGGCCCTCGGTCTCAAGTTATACCTGGAACTTTTGTAAATGGAAGTGTAATTATTAGGTGGCCCCTTTTTGTATTTATTCCAAGTTCACAGAACATTTACTGCTCAGGTTCACTCATCCCACTATCATCTATAAACAGATTTAATTTGTTCCTACACACTGTTGCCTGTGTTGTCAAGATTAAATTTGGTTTTATGTCTTGCTCAAGGACGCTTGTGCATATGACTGCAAACGCTGAAATCAAACCTCCACCCTTCCAAGTGGGACACAACTGCTTTTACTGCTGAGCCAAAGTTGCTCAACGACAGTCCGGTATTAACATCATGAGGACGAAACTGATTGTACATAATAAAGCTCCAATAAAGCTACATCACTACGAGAAGCTTTTTGGTTGAAATAGATTCAAATGAACACTAAAAATAGTTTATTAGGGCATCTCATGTTAAATTTTGACCTTGAAAACAGCATCTGAGATAGCAAACCCAGACTTCTTAAAATCCATCTTCCCAGGATCCTCCCATGTATTGATGTTGTGTTTCTTCATTGAATCAGCTCAGATAAAGCACAAAACACATAAATTAAAACCACAACCTGAATCCCAGGATTAAACTTGGACAACTTAAACATACAGTCTAAGATCATTGCTGCTGTTGGTTTCTTGTATCAGATCTGTAGCGAAGTATATAATCCACATGTCCAGTATCACTGACTTTCTTCCTCTTATGTTTCCTGTTAAAAAGCACACTTCTCTTGGTTTCACCTGCTTGTGCAACGTTTTGCATGTGTGGGGGATTAAACAACGGCTTCCTTCATCAAATATTCTAAAGCTGCCTTTTCTTGTCAGAGACTGATCTGTGTTTTCATGAAAAAGAGTTCCCTAAGGGAAGCACTTAATACATTTGAGCCATACAGTGCAGATACTAAGATGCTGTCAAGGCTGGGATCGTGAAAGTGAAATGTTTTTCACTGAAAAGTTTTAGATAGTTGCGGCTGGCAAGAATGTGCCAGAAATTCTAACAAAATATTGACTAAAGATAACACTCAATCCACAGAATGCACGTTCAGTCTGGGTAGGGATTGATCATTTATGAAAGCTGGCATTGTTTGTCTTGTTTCTCTTTTTCTCTCTCTTTCTTTTTTCTTGTTATTTCTGGGCTTCAATGACCAAGACAGCCATGTATTTCAAACTCTATATTGACAGACTTGAGTGTTACATGGAGTAACTGAATGGCTATGGCCTCACTAATGTCAAAATCATATCTAACTTACACCCTTGCATCTTTGTGTCCATGCATGCATGTAACCATCCATTTGAAATATGGGAAAGCATAATTCTCCCCTTTAAAGTCAAATGTAACCCCTCATGGTGCCAAGCTAAGACATCAAGGCAAATTTCCTTGTATGCATGAGACACAGGAGGTCCAAGAAAGTCTAATACTGATGACTAACAAGGCAGCAGACACACTTGTGGCAGAACAGAGAGGGAGGAAATCAACTACTAACACTAACACATTGTAACACAATCTACTGCTCAAGCCACTTGACTCCAAAAACCATTCATTGAGGCCAAATGTGCTAAAAAACAACAACATTGTGTTAGGAGTCATAGTTGGACTGCAGCTCAACTCCAGTTTGGATCTTACTATCTTCCTTTTGAGCTGGACAAATGTTATCACACAGTGAGTGTGGACATGCTTGGATGCCTAGAACAATTTAAGCATTAGGGATAGAGTGAGCTACGTGACATTTTCTGGGCAGTGTTACATTTGCATGTGATCAACAGGAAATGTAGCCAGCATGAGGAGCTGGCTTACTTGACTCTTGTGCGAGCAGGTGGGGCAGACTGGTGGGCCTGCAGTGCTGTGATTCAGTGGGGATTATAACGGACATGTGCAGGACAGCTCAAGCCCCCCCCCCCCCCCCCCCCCCCCCCCCCCCCCCCACCGGGTCTGTGCTTAAACTGGGCTGTGACACATATGTACTTTTACTTGTCTGAAGCTCCTCACAACAGGTTAAGTTTCGTCTTCACCTGTTTGTTAGACACCATTTTTGTCCCCCCTGTATGACAACTTCGTAACCATAGCAACAGGGCTGTTATCCTCCTTTTTTAAAATCTAATTTTTAAGCTGCTGCAGCCCTATTCACTTGTATCTGTACAAGCCACTCATCTGTGTCTCCAGCATCTGTTTACCTGCACATAGTGTGAAATGCAGCTGCTCCTCTCCACTGTAATTTGTAAACAGCTACAAATGCAGTGCGAGCTGGCCTCTCTTGCTTAGAATCCAAAAGAACACAGCAACGACACCATCCCACTTTTCATGAACATTCTGTCAGGAGAGATTACACATCCCTCATCATGCTGTTTTTCCCCCCCTGGAGAGAGGAGCGTAAATATAGAAAGGCAGTGGAAGGTATTACAGGAAAGACTTGTGTTACGAGCAAGGAGTCTGCAGTTCCTTGTGTGTGATTTAAGGCAGAAAACGAAGCCTTAGAAACACTGCTTTTGTTTTCCTCAGCAAACAGGGTTACAGTTATTCCAACACCCCAATTTTTTGGATTGTGCTGGTTTTTCTTTGTTAGTAATCCAGGGAGTATTCTCTTTTTGCAGCCAAAGCTTTGTAAGTCCTGCTCTTAAAGGAGGCAAGTTACCAGTCTCAACCATGACTTAATCAGGGGGTTAGATTCAGATTCACTTTATCCTGTCTGCGCTGCATCATGAGAAAAAGAGAGAATAAAAAACCTCAGCTAAAATGTTGCATATTAATGCCAGCAGCTTTGTTTTACAGGGTGTCTGTCAAGTTGTTTCTGATCTAATTAATGACTAAGAAGCAATTTACTGATGGCTCATTAGTGCACACAAACTCTGCCAATGGGTCATTATATAAGCTAACAGCTACAGTAACTTTCACTATGGTGCTTTATATTCAATGTAATTACTCCAGGTGTTTTGTTTATGTAACAGAGATCATTCTCAAAAGCTTCTTTCTGGAGATATAATGCACCAGTAAAAGGACCCCCCCACGCACACTCAAACACACACGCGCACACAATCCCACCACCACCACCATACATACACACGCTTTCTTCTGCTCAGCTCTGCTCAGTGCTGAAAGAGAGCATGGCTGTCAGATCAAGGTACGCTACTTTAGACACTTCTTCAAAATCTCGTCTGCCACATACACGCATAATGATCAGCCCTCTGCCTTGAAATGTTCTCCTCAGCTTTTTGTTCAGATTCTTTACTGAAATTAACTTACCACCAAGTGCATAAAAACAATCCAGTGCAGTCATTTTTCCATCCAATTTTGAAATTATAACTAAGAACTTTAAAAATGACTTACACAACATGGGAATTATGTGTCATGCTGTCCTTGTGCTGTGCTGAGCCTCACTGGGTGCCAGAACGAGAAAAAAAAAATGCCATGAGCTTATCAGTACCCAAAGATTTGTACGCTTTGCACTGGGATTTGTAATCCTTAGCCACAGATTTGCAAACTGTGTGCACGATCTAAACCTGCAGCAACAAAAGATATCTCGGCATGGAGATGATTATCAATAACTATCTGGTGGCCATGCATTATTAATGTCACCGGACTCCATTGCATTATGACTGTGTGCATACAATTTACTTCTTTGTGGATACAGGAACAACTCTGTGGCAATGGATATGCAAACCAGATTTGCTCAAAGCCTCTTCTTTATGGACTTAGCATCTGGAGCTGCGTGGTGTTGGTTTTATCATACCCATGAGACTACCATTAAAATTTGAAGTGTATCGGAGCATATTAGGGCAGAGCTAAATCCAACCATTGAAAGTCCTAGTATGGATAGAAAGTAATTGTTGACATCTGCTCACTGTTTGCACTGCAGAATAAGCAGACCACTAAGGTCAAAGCATGCTCACTGGTTTTCTCCCTCTAAAGCATCCTCTCTTGAATTTAAGTGAAAAGCTATTATTTGCATCTATGTTGAAGAGCAACTGTGCATTTACATTACTTAATCATGAACACCAGTATTCGAAATACATGTAAGAATATTGGAAAAATTAATTAAGTCAATCCAGCTGGACCCTCTGAGAGAGAATTGCTCAAACAGTTCAATACAGGCTGTGAATCATTACAAAAAAAACAAAAACAAAAAAACTTTTGGACCCAAATATTTTTATACTGTATGTAACAGCACTGAATATGAGAAGACACTGCAACATATCTGACACTTCTCTAAAGTGGTCTTATCACTCTGATTTTAAGCTTTAATTCTTATTCTTGGATTCCATTTGAGTAGATTTGCATGATTCAGAGGTCATTAAAATTCTCCATTTGCTTCCGTGGTAAAGCCTCCTCTGAAAAAGGCAGTGGTATTCCCTTGCATCCCTTTCCCTGAAAAGGCACTTTCTTCTGATTGGTTCTCTAACTGCATGGATATCCAGGGCAAGTGGAAGTCAGACATTATCTTGATTCATTACAGTAAATCTTCAGTATTTACAGGGCTGCATACCAATGAAGTATTTCACAATGAAATGAACTGGTCAGCATATGACAAGTTGTCTTTTTTCAACTGAATAGAAGTCTTTTTTAAGGTATTCATGTTGGAAGAGTAAGTCAGTGACAGCAAACCAAAGGGTTGAAAAGGGAAAACCACATGTTCCAAAACTTGAGAATCCCAGAAGATCAATTTATGGTTGGTTCTTTGTTCAATTTAGACATCAGACACTGAACATGAATGTTACCAGCGGGATCAAAAGAATGATGTTGTGCATCTCGCTGTCAACTTATCTATTGCTGGAAAAAAAAAATCACACACAACCACTGCTATCATGAATTATTACTTAGCACATCTATCTCACTAAAAAACTGTTTTTTTCTGTATGTACTTTGATGTAAGTTTGAATTCTGATGGATTTGAATTTGACATTTTGTATACCTGGTTATCATGTACAAGTGTTAGTACCATACAACAAGGCCTGTGGATAACGCCTTTTCTGCACTAATTTCCTGACACATAAAACCAAACCTGATGTCCCTATATTTGTGAGCTGTCGAGAAAAATGGAAAAATTTCACCACAAAAATGGTGAGGTTGTGAATAGAAAGCTAGGTTGTGTATTGATGCCTCACACCTTTAATTTCACTGAGCCAAAACATCTAATTACTGACAGACATTTCAAGTCATTGTAATCATTGTAATCATCTAAACCAGCAGTGCTATTTTCTGCTTCACAGTGGCAGGCTTTTTCAATATAAACCTGACAGCAAAAGATAAAAGTGAGACTGTGTTCACAAGACTACTGGAAAAACTTACACAAATTTTGAGGGTGGGCAACATGTCAAAATTCAAACAGCCTACATTTCTACCTTGACTTTAATCAGACTTTTTTTTGCCAGCTCCCCCATCTGTTGTGAAGACCCATAACACAGTGTTGAGTGGGCATTATCTCCTGTCCATGTTGTCCCACCCTATCAGGAAGAATACAAAAATAACCATCAACCATATGGCAATCACATTGTAGTTAAGATATGTAAATGAACAACTAACAAGAATGGACCAAGATTGAAGACATGAATGAATACAAAAACATATTAATTAAAAAACAAAATGCTTGACGGTAAATCATGCATTGATTTCCTCCTGGTAATATAATTGATTTTCTTTTTTTTTTTTTGTGCTTGTTAAGATGACGATAATAGTCAGTGAACTTACTGAACATACACTGCAAGTTAGGCTACCTTGTATTCTTATTATATCTGTGTCAGATGTCAAGAGTGGTGTTACACAGGGCTTTTGTTAATCTTTTTCTCAGCCAACTACGCTTTTCCTCATTTTTATGATATCTTTTATTCTTTGTGAACCTGTTAAAAAGTTTTTTTCTGAGGGATAGGATTTGAAGAGGATGCAAAAAATTCACGTTTTTATCATTCCTTACTTTGCTGGAGGCACCAGCAGTTACAGCCCCTGTTTCATGGTGTTGATAATTCTCACATCATAGTGTGTCTCGGAGCCAACAATTTGCACGTGCATTAGCATATTATTACTAAATGCATGTGAAGGTTATAGGTTATCGTTTTAGAAATGATGGGTTCATGGGTACTTTATGGTAGGATTATTACAAAGCTTAAACTGACTGTACTAAAGATATTCAATAAATGCTTGATTCTAAAATGTGCTGTGCCATTAAATAGAAACAGCTGAAAAAATGCAAGAAAAGCTCCATTAACTAACATCAACATATATATTATTGTTCTATTCTCTAGGCTTTCCTCCAAAGCATCAAGCAAAAGAAAGAAACATCTCTTTGATTTCACATCAAGCTCTTGGACAACAACAGCTCTGCAGCAGTCCAACCCCCCAGTTTCAATCCCCTCACAGAACCTTGAAGCAAACCTGTAGTAAACAGCAGCATGGTGCTGTCCACATGAAGTCTTTTCCTGTTTTCCTGTGGTTTTATTTGTTCTTTTGAATGATACAAGCAAAAACATGTAGATGGGTGTTGAGATTCAACTTGTGTGGTTAGTCTTCAGAATCTCGAAGCTGGTAATCTACAAAAAATCCTGAGTGGATTCCAAACATCTAAAGTGTATCGTTGATGAAAAAAGAAAAATCTACCACTGTTTAAAATACATCAGTTTTCACTGCCTCTGTACTATTTGATCAGGCCTGCCTTTACAGCATACCCGCTTTTGCTGACTCACTGCCAGGGTGTGTATAACCAGTTGACCAAAAGCAGAGCGGAGGCAGATGAAGCAGTTTAGGTGAATTTATTTAACCAGGAGATGAGGGGGAATGACACCAGAATCTGATGTGACGCGGTGCAGGCAGGTGAGAGTACAGAGTGAGAGTGTGGCAGCACTGGGGGTCAGCCAGTTGAACACAGGTAAATCACGATGAGTAACTAGAGTCCTAGTCAAAACTTAAACTCAGAAGAGTCTGCCACTGTAGCAGACCACCACCAGACTCCTCTCTCAGCAGAGCTTAAGTGCAGGGGTTGATGAGCCTGATGGGGAACAGGTGTGTAGGTGCAGGAGGAGCAGGTGCAGGAGAGTTAAGCTGAATGACTAAATGCACTCCAAAGGACCTGTAAATCTTGGTGGTTGGTCACAAAATTAAGACAACAGATCTCTAGTGCTTCTTTGTATCTCAACTGTTCCCTGACTTGAATCTTGATGTCCTGCAGTTATAGGTTGTTAGCTTTCCATTTCTTTTCTCATGCATAATTAAGATAACTTTCAGCCTCATTTTTTCTACTACAGGGCATATTTCAAAGAATTTTGTTGAAAAGTGCAGCCTTTGCACTGCTCTACTCTCTACAGATTGACTTTTTCACTGGCAAAGAGACATCACATAAAATGAATCTATTCCATGCAGAATCTTACATCTTCATCAAGGATGAATTGCCTTTGAGCGATGAATTCATCATAGTTCATTCACTTTCAGTCATAGAGCACTTCACACAAAACCCTGCAGAATTGCCTAGGTTTTTAAGATTCAAGCTCTGGGTGCTGGAGCGACATCCCGCCCTCCCTTCCCAAACACACAAACACACACATTTACACACAACTGTCAAAGGCATTGTCATGCACTCAACTTCCTATTTTTAGTTCGGTGAAACGATAAAACAAGATGCCTCCTCTACTCAATGGAGAACAGAGCTGTGAAAATGAATGAGATGAGAGAATAAAAAATGAAGCTAGCATGAAATTCTGCTCAGAGATACAGCAGAAACTAATGAGAGCATTAGACACAATCTGTTTACTCAGTGAGGGAAAACACAGCAGCCTATGAGTACAAGGAAACTGTGCTAGAAAAGAATTATTGTCATTTTTGAGTTGAGAGTGTAAATGTGTTTTTGAGGGAGCCTGTGGAGATGAATTTCTTCTCTGCTAGAATGATTCAGGTACCACTCTCTGATAACATGTTTATTTATCATCAAGTTTGAACTGTTTGTAACCCAAAGAAATAACCCAATCTGAAAAACTGGTGTCTACAAACTTTAAAACAAAACAACAGGCTCAGAAAAGTAGGCACATCCTGTATGAATGATCACAGCCAATACCAATCACAGTGATCTACCACACTCTTGTTACAAGCATGCTGCACCTCTGTACAACTTCACAAGAGAGCAAGCATCTCAAGATAGAGGTGCATGATGGCAATTAACCAGCCATTCAACCTGTAAAGCCATCAGCGACCAGCCAGTCTTGTCACATATTTCTGATCCTGTGCCATTCTCAGCTCATCACACACAGCCAGCGTGTGTCATGCCAAGCATACAGTGACACAAACACCAACGCAACAGTCACTCAAACACCAACTCGCAGTGTCTATCAGCAATGGCAAAAAGCACTGACCTGCTGCACTTGCTCCTCTTGTCATAAAAACATACCAGAACACTCTGAACCTGCTGAGGACTCATACATATAAGACAGCTGTGTGTAACTGAACAAAGACAGCCTGTAATGTTCTTTTCACACCCTGGTGACAACACAGAGGGCCACAGCATCCCTCTACAAATTATGCTGCTCAGCCTGCTGGTTGAGCCAGTTCCACAGCTTCTTCTCCATCATTTCACCCTGTACCTGTAAATGCACATGACATGACGTGTCAAAAACACACAGGTTTGTTTTTTTCTGTAGCCTGTGAATCCATCAAAGTCACAGGTTAGATGAAATATACATCTGGTTCAACTATTATCACTGGAATTTCAAGAGTAATTCTTTACACTACTTGTTTCAAGTAAAAGTCATATTAGTACTGCAATGCCTTACTGGTAACACATTCCTGCCCAACACTGACAGTGACTCACAATCGCACAGATACAACAACCACCTGTTGACAGTCAGCATACCCACAAAGTGAAAAAATAAACTGTGGTTTTACTTTTTTGATCTGATGTGAATGTTGTAAGATGCAATCAGTGCATCATGAGCTTGTTGTTCAGGCTGATGATTCTTGGGCATTTCACAGACACTTTCTGTTTCAACCCTCTATCCCAGCTTCCTGTAGTGGAGACAAGCTGAGCACTGGGAAATGTGCTTGCATCCATTACCCCTCTGTTGTCTAACCATTTGACTGCTCTGATTTCTGCACTGTCAACAACAGCCTGTTGCTCTTCAAATGTCAGTCTTTTCCTTCCTCTTCATGTCTGTGTCTGCGCCGAAAGAGCAGCCTTACAGGTGACTTCGTCTCACAGTCCCGAGAGCTGATATCCCTTTGTTTGCAAGAGCAACAAACAAATTCAAGGATGAAAACCAGTTGTTAAAGTACTGTAGATGATTTACAGCACTGTGGATAACTTTTACAAACTGTGGCACAATGTTTCCACTTACCACAGCGTCTGGTTGGCCTGGTGCAGGATCAGTTTTCCCTAAACATATGTCAGATGAATGCACCAGGCCTTCACAAAGCACAAAGGTTTTGTATCCTCATATGCAGGGATTCTTTGAGATGTGCTGCTTCAGACTTGATCAGACTTTGGATTAAGATTGTTTTGACTGTGTTCAGAAGTCTACTGGGCTGACTTCATCCTACCTAAGAGTTGGCACCTCCCTGCTCCAGACAGTGCTGAGTTTAACACACCTGATGATTTTGAAGGTAGACACCATGGGTGTCAAAGATCCTGGCACAAACCAGAGGTGACAGAGCTTTTTCTCAAAGCTCGTTTTTTTGCACTGGTCTTGAACGCTTGTTGATCAGGACATCCTGTTTTTATTTAGTTTGCTCTGATTTGTTGTATATCAGTCAGCTAATAGTAGGACAGTATGTAGTTACCAGTGGACATGCTAAATAAACTTCTGACAGAGTGAGACAGGATCTCTACAGTTTAAATAAAGCAAAGAAAATTTTATAAGTTTGTGGCCTGAGTTTATTTAAAGCTTTTAAAGACAGCCAAAAGCTGACAGCAGCAGCTGCCAACATGCAGTCTAAAGCAAGGCTCATGATAGTCCTTTCTCTTTCCTTCTCTTGATGTTTGAAGTTAGGGCTAATGTATGGGTAGCAGGAAGTTGAAGAAAGAGACGCCAACTATAACTTAACTTAAAGAGAAAAGGGCTCTTGTCCAACTTGAAGGGGCACTGCTCGAGCGTTTCATTCTTTCAAAGTCATTGAAACAAATTATACAATCATGTGATAGGAAGAGGACTGGATTAGAGTCAGGCCGGTGATTTCAAAACTATGTTTGATTATAATCCACTAGATTTAAGAATCTGCATGTTTACAACTCCCCAGCCACACAATTTAACAGAGACTTAAAGGTCAGTGTGAAAATCTGAAGTCAACTCAGTTGTAAAGTTTAATTAATTGCAAGTATACCCTCAACTTGACATAAGCTTTGTGACTGTAATTTTGTCATCTTTACGTGTTGTGGGTAATGTTGGGTATGACTGGTCTAACATAGATGAAGCTGCCTTCTGCAAGTTTAGCTGCAGTGGAACATAATGACCCCAAGTCCAGGACAAGAAAGAGTTGATTCAACAGCAGAGGGAGGGTCGCCATTTCCTTTGCTCTCAACGTTGATCAATATCCCCCTGATAGTTTTATAAATGGGCTTTCTTGAAATTACTGCTCATAACTGTCTCTTTTGCATTGTCAATTCCATTGTCAGCACTCCGAAGAGACTTTCAATTAGTGTGAGCTCAACATTAAAACTGAGTCTGCTTTATTTATCCCTTTCTTCAGATGATATTTCACGTAATGTCGATTTTATGTGCGGCAATTAAGTTGCCGTCCACTGATGCGGCAAGGAGGAACTGAAAGCTAATGAGATTGGCAATGCCAAGCCTTCTGTGTCAGAAATGAGACTCCGAGCCATTGGATCTTCTCATGAGGACAAGAAGCCCGAGGAGACACTGTGGAAAAAAAGGAACTTTAACTAACCAGAAGAGCTGCGTTAAATCCACTGTGTAAATAAACTCCTTGAAATTTTCACATAGCACTATTATCTAGCATGATTCTGACAGGTTAGGGTTGTATGAAACAAAATAATGAGCTCATAAAACTATAGTTCTACTCCAGATCATGCTTGTACTTCAGTGACAGAAATGACAGTCAAGAGGGCAACTCAACAAGAATGAAGCAACCATTTTCAGCTCTCCACCAAGTAGCCGCAGTTTGGGTTGTAAAGTTCACCTCCTCTGTGCGCACATACGGGACGTGGCTCAAACCCGCATTTCTCAAACCCTAATGTCTATGTAATTCTTGTGGTCTAATTGTTTACTGGACAAAGAGTCAAAAGGTACTCCTTTATTCATTAAGCTATAGAAAAATGCAGCCCCTGCAGTGTCATCAGCATTACATTTACAGTAGAGAAGTCCCTGGAAGACGATACAACCAACACCAACCCAATAATCATTTACCTCTTTATGTATGTAAGTATCTGCTTCAAATCAACACATGTAGCTTACGCTGTGAACCTTAGGCATCTTTGCAATATTTTCCAGTTTATTAGACAAACGTTATTTAGTAAAATGAAAACTTTATAAGCTAGGCAGAAGCACCAGAATATTCTTTAAGGGATTTTTAAGCACTGTTTTGAGGGAATTTGGCTTTATTTCTAAATAATAAAAGAGGAGCTTGGCCTCTGAAAAAAAGAAACCCTACATATTTATTCTTGATTCATCTTCTAGTGAGATAAAATTTAATTATAAAAAATCTAAATTAAGAATTAACAGATTACTCTTCCTGGTGAAATTTGGCCTCCATAGACCCTACAGCTCTTATTTAAAGTTTTTTTCCTCCTCTTAGTTATGTTTTTATTGTTTAACTTTGGTCTTATCATTTCCTGAGGATGGGCTGCACATTGTTATAGTGTTCAGTCTGTTGCCTTAAACAAGATGTTTCATGGGTCATTTAACAGCCTTTTATTGTATGTAAGGTTTCCTCACCATGCTGTCTGCCCGTCAAGTTAATTGGTTGCTGTAAATTTCCTGAGGGTGTAGTTGTGTTTGGATGTTTGACCCTGTTGTCCACAATGTAACCCACCGCTCATGTATTTAAGGCTGGGACTTGTTAGAGTCCCTTGCGATCCCAATTGGAGAAAGCAGTACAGTTTATGAAAGGATAGAGGAATACATTTGCAGTCAGTAAACTTGTGAATAAGAAGCATGAGTTCTCACATTTGACCTGACATCTTCATCCAACTACATCCAAGTCTGTAAATGCTTCTAAGGTAATGCTATTTATATAATATAATAATACAATATAATAATATAATATATATTAAAATCCCTTGTTTTTCTTTATTTGTTAAAGTTGTAGAAATGTAGAAATAGGAGTATTCAGCAATATCTTGTATGCAGTATATTAAGCATTCAGGTTCTGGATCAAAATGCTGCTTTTACTCATCTCCACCTTAGGTGAAGCTCCAGAGGCGAGGCTGGCTGATGTAATGCATGATAACTAGGATCTCGATTTGTACTTTTTTAACCATCAAAATCTCATCAATGCTAATTTATTTGAATGCCTCTTATCAAATACGTTCATAGTTTTTGCTGTTCTGTGCTGCTGTTGGGAAGCAGGCAGCATCAGTGGAGAAAAAAAAACAAGCTTTACTTCCTGTCTGTGTGTTTTCCTCCTCTGTGACTGCTCTCGCTGTTTTCCACACCGCTTTTACCTGCTTCATATGAATGTAGTGAATAGTAGATACTGCACTGTGTCTACTGTTTTTGAGTGTTGTCTGTAGCATGACTGTTCTGTTTGGCTGTTATCTAGTTCACCAGTTTCAGAAAGCTGAAGTACAGCTGAACTACAGGAAAAACCACTTCTGTGTAACCCAGGTATGATTTTGAGGAAAGTAAATAAGTGGTTTATATTGACTTCAATGAACTTTGTAGAAATTATGTGATATTGTAGTTGTAATGCTGACTCACCCCAATAGGAGGCAGTAATTCACCTAAAACTGAGTACTACCTGCACAGAAAAAGAAGACAAACGGCATCCGTTCTGTGCATTGTGGAGAAACAGTATAGCGTGTAGACTGGCTGATAATTTCTGTGAGTTTTTTTCTACACTATTTTGCTGTTTCACCCACACTACAAGAAATCCTTAGGCAGTGCCCATAAAGTAGGTGATGTTGAAAGCAGCCCTGTCCTTGTCAGTTTTTTCTGTCACAGCAGAAGCAAGAAATAAGGATGGCAATATAAATGGTGAGAAACAAGAGAACACAAAACCTGTGAGAAACAAACATTCAACAAAGGAGCATTGGTTTACTTATGATCAGAATTTAGGACTGAAGCACGGAACATTTGGCCAGTTTAACTGTGTCCAGAAACACATGCTGTATCTCAAAACGTGTACTTCCACTTACTATTTTGAGTGTCTAAGTGCGTTCACACAGACAGTATGAAAAAACATAACATACTTTGATTTCTCAGCTGGCTCCCTCAAAACAGTCAAAACATTGAGAGTGGAACGCCAAACACTTCTCGACCTAAATGGTTGCCATCTTGGCTACGCAGTGGAAGGAGCAGGAATGATCAAATGTTGGTTGATGGTTGCAATGAAGAACTATCTGAAGTTCACCTGTAAATTAGTGTGAAATGAGATTACGGTTGCTGGTATGTGTGAAGTTGATTTGAGACAACTCTACCTCTAGAAAAAAAAATTATGCACTTCTCTATTAAATACAATGTGTAAGCAGTGCACTTCATACTAGTGTACTAACGGAAGTATCCAGTTTGAAATGCAGCAACAGTTACTGTGTACACTCAAGGTGACAGGACACAGGTGTGACAAAGATGCAATTCAGACTGAAGAGATGCAATCAAAGAGGAGGGAAACACACAAGGGCAGGAAGTGTAACTCAACTATTCTCAGGGAGTAAGAACTAAAATACAATACAGGAAATACTCAACAGCAAACAGAAACAGACACAGAAAACAAACAGGAAATAAAACACAGGACGTGAGATGGAATAAGAAAGACTGTAAAAACAGCTTCGCTGCTTCTTCAGCAAGGAAGCGAGAACATCACATGATAAACTAATCTGTTTTGGCTTTAACTAGAAAACTGTGACAACAGCTCTTGCAGATAGGGAAAGACATATGTTTCTATCTGAGTTGTATGTATTTTCGCTGCTATACGGACATGCTTGTATGAGCGCAGACATGCACTTATGTCTCTGCTCACACGCACACATTCCCTGAGGGCGAATTGTCTGTAATGGTTTCATCAAATAAGCTTTTGTTCTCACACACTCTCTATAGGGGAGGCACTTATGAGTTATCTTACCTGAAGAGTAAAATGAAGTACAAAATAGGCTGCTCAGGTCATACTGAAGTATCCTCAGGCATCCACAGTGGAGGTCAAAAATAGCTGTGCAGCCATGGTTGGACTCCAGAGAAAAACATTAGGCGTTCCACTGGGACTCAGTCATAGTTGTTCAGTTTCAGGTTCTTTTGCTGGATACACTGAATCTGATCTCAACATCACTTACCTTTGGTTTTGTTATTGACCATGTGTTTTTTCATTGATTAAACATTTATGCTTTGTGATTTATGCCAGGTTTGGAGCTGTAGCAGTATGTTACGGTACAGTTGCGCTGATGGTTGGATTGAAAAATCAGTTCATAACACCACATGCTACGAAATGTGCATTTTTGAAATGTACTTTGAGATTTTAACTCTAAAATTTCTGTGAGCTTGATTATCCATTTTAATTTTCTTGATCTGCATGACATCACACACTATGGCAGTGAGCCGCAACTGAAAAAAACCCTTCATTTTACAATGATGTAACAGTAATTACCACAATCTGTCCCACAATCCAAAAACATACTGATAAGGTGAGTTGATTTGCAGAAAGTATATGTAAATGTGAGTGTAAAAATAATGGATGAATGTGGTGACAGTGATTCAAAGGTTGTTTGATGGCGTAGTGCTATATTATTAGCAGGAAGAGCAACAAAAACAGTGCTGTTGTGACTTTCTCAAGGCCCACCCCTTTATTCAGCTATAGTACCTCAGGTTTTGAAAAAAATAGTCAAATTACCTGATGCATGATGGCGATATTTCAAGTGATTAACAATAAATTTGATTGGCTTTATTGATTTCTTCAGTGCATTAAGAAAAAAAAAAAAAAAAAAAAAAAAGAGGGTATAAATGTCAAGAAATGTTTTCCCAAGTTTTTCTTGAACTCTACATCACTGAACTAGTCTCAGTAGTGTCGTTCCTCATCCAGCCAAGAATGAGAAATATGCGGCAAGACCTTGCTCTGAATGCACATGGGCACAAAGAGTATTACTGTTTTTATTTTCCAAAGGAATGATTGGGGTCCCTGACCTTAACTGATGACATATACCAGGTAGAAAACGATACATCAAATCCTCCCAATTTGTTTGGGATTTGCCATGTGTAAGACTGTAACAGACCCCAGACAGCAATGCTGCACACTGAACTGGGGTTAGTGGAAAGCTTAGGAGACAAGACTTGTAATTATTACTGCAGTGCCATAGCTGACACGCTTCTGCTCATCGCACAGTGTTAAGGAAGTACCCTGGGACACACTGGCTCCTTCGTTCAAGAAAGACATAAACCGACGGCCCATTGAGACACAGTATGGGAAAGGAGCCTGTCACTCATGAAGAAATAATTCAGCTGTGTGTGTGCATCCACTGTAAAAACCCTTGCCACCAGCTCTTTTCTGATCCTACTTCACACATGCTGCTCATTGATTCAACTTTTTATGCCTTAATTTACTTTCTATTTGCCGTTATTTTCCGGCTCTGCTCCCTTCGTTGTTGAACTTTAAGCTCCTCTGGCCCTGCAGAGGTTAAAATAGCAAGCCTCGCACACAGCACTGCAAGTTTAATTAGTGTTGTGAAACTCTGCTGAGACTGCGCATGCAAACCTTGATGTCAACATTTCCAAGGAACTGTTTCCTTTATAGTCGATATGAAAACACAATGTTTGTGAGGCACAGCAATGAGGTAATATGATGATGTTGCAGAATATTATTTCTTCCTCTCTAAAGTTCTTCCAACAATACATTAAATGACTGAACTGAATATAATGAGATAATAGGAATAAAAGCAGTAGTAAGGAAAAATGTATAGTGAGTGAATGGTGATGTGAGTCAGAATCCAATTAGGGTGAGACAAGCCTGATGAACAAGTCACTAAAAGTCATTAAAATTACAAGTCGTTAAAATACAAACCTACTTGTGTTTCTCAGTCAATTCATATTGATGTTTATTTCTACCCTCATTTTTTTTCCTCAGAGCTCCACACTAAAGATCTGCTCATGTAAAATAGACAAAAAACAAAACTATTAATATTTTGCCCCCATTACCTTTGCTGCTGCGGCCAAGGATCTTGCTCCACTCCTTGCAACTCTCGGGGATTGTTTACTCGCAGCTGCTTTCACATCTGTGCCCAGTACCTACCATTGTCTCTGACTCTCAATGAGCCTAAGATGAAACCTTTTTTTCTCACAATGTTTCCCAATGTGGGGTGCAATCAGAAACCATTTACCTCACATTCAGACAGCTGTGATGGTAATAGAACTACAAAGCAGGAAAACGCAATCAGTTGAACATTGTTATTTGCCTTGTTTCAGAAATAAAGTGGCTTATTTGGACCTACTTTTCTACATCGGTACACCCATCTGTGTATTCTTTGATGCTTGAATTGTCTCCACTTTAAACTGATATACTTTGTAAAGCACTCAGAGTGTTGTTTCATCTTTATAACAATGATTTCAACAATGGTCTATTCACACAGCAGATACAATCTTTTGTTTTGGCATATCTGGTATGAAGAAGTATCACATTAATTCATGTTTAATAGCAACTTCTCCACATAATTTTTTTTTTCTGTCCAGGAGTAGGAGGGTGAAAAGGAAGCTGCTCCAGTGAGGGGCAAAAATAAAATGACTTAATAACCTTGGGCGGGACATTTGGATTAGGCCATAATTTTATTTTCACAGTATCAGGGGAAAACTGTACGCTGAATGAATGAACTGATAAGGTGTGTAACTTACCTGTCAGTTTGGCTGAAGTCAGAGCTAATAACAAGGTAGTTTTGAGTGGCAGCACCTTGAAGTCCCCAGACTCTGAGTGCACTGAAGTCAACCTTGGTAAAGCCACTAAAACCACAGGCAGCTCCCATAGAGGAATTTAAGGTTCACAGACAGGTCATCACCTTCGTTAACCCACCATTAACCTTCTCACCAGGGAATGCGGACCATTTGGCGTATTACCAAAACCCACATGGCGAGCTGACATTTCAGCTGATAGAGAAATAGAAAAGGCTTTACCCACATCTAGTGACTCCTACAGAAAATACAACGCATCTTAGCCCACAGTGATGCTAAGAGATTAAAGGACAAGTATAGTGTATAGTGCACAATAACAAAGGTAATTTAACAGACTGTCTGGACTGATTGAAATGTTACAACTCTTCAAAAAGAGCAAAATTAGCTTGAAGGTAAGAAACATTGCACTTTCATAGCCCTCTACTAAACACAGCTCCCTGTCCCGCAAAGGAGACATCTGTTGTCACAATTTTCCTCATTATTTATACTTCCAGAAAGATGGCCTGAACCTCCATGAAGTAAACCTCTGGAAACAGAATGTGGGGTCCAAAATGACACATATTTCCTCCACATTGGATGAACCGTTATCCATTTGGAGAGCCATGTCTTGAAAAGAGCTCAGCAGCCGTGTAGCTTAAGGTGTATTAGACCGTGTTGCTTACTCATAAATCATGAAGAAAAGAAGAAAACCATTCGACTGCAGTTTCAGGTCTCACCAAGGCCAGGGGGTAACTAGTTAACCTCTAAACTGGGATAGTGAAAGTGTGCATGGCAGGCTCCACCACTTGGCCCAGACTGATGTGTTAGCTGAATGTGCACCATGGTGCAGTGGTAAATGCTGTTGCCTCATAGCAAACAGGTTTCTTGTTTGAATCCTCAGTCGGGCAGATGCCCATAATTGGTCTACAAGTTTTCCCTGTGCATGCATTGCTTCTCTATGTGTGTACAGCATACATTCAAAAGCAAGCTCATCAGGTTGTGTTTCTCTACGTTTCTCTAAGGTTTGACTGTGTGCATGACTGTTTGTCTTTCTCTAAATGCAGCTAATAATGAAAGGAAGAGGCTGGGAATTGTTTGAAGCCATAGTCATCAAAATCTAGCGCAGAAACTACTTGAGATATTCTACTTTACATCCCACAGATGTAAAATCATATGATTGTTTTTATCATTTTGAATTAAATTAACAAAAAGAAAATACATTTTCAAGATGTCATGTTATAAGATAGATAAACCTGTACATGTCAGCATGGCACATTTTCAGGACATATTAAACTATTTTACAGAGTTGTTTGAAAAGCTGAAGAATCCGCTTAATATCCTCCAAAATATTTAATGGTGCAGATTTTACAGTAAATACTGATAAAAAAAAGTCACTTATGCAGTGTATTTCATTTTATCATATTCTTATCTGGCTCAAGGGACTGTGGTCTGCATAAAATATTGTTTGTACATAACTGTTGGGCGTCAGCACTGCTTAGTTTCACTTCAGTAAATCTGTAATGGCCTACAGTCAGCACAAGTGTGATGCATGGGGTCTGATCTTTACTGTGCATCCTTATTAAGATGCTGCTGAGCCAGAGGGAGAGTGTGGAGGAAGGGGTGAAAAAAGGACAGAGGGAAAAACTAAACAGCATTAAAGATTCCTGAACGATAAGGAGGGGTAATGGTTGTGGTTTGTGTGTGTGTGTGTGTGTGTGTGTGTGTGTGTGGGGGGGGGGGGGATTTCAAACACATGTAAAATAGTGCTAACGCTGTGAATTAACCCTCCAAGCACTAGCCATTTCCTTAACTCATTGTCATACCACTAATTATTGTTTTGAAAAAGCATTGGTACTACACATGCAGATGCAAAGACGTGCATAAAAATACGAGATAATATTGCTGTTTTAAAGGGAGAACAAGGAATGACAGATTTACATAGCTATTCCCTTGGTTGGAGGATGCAGTGTGCTCCCTAATAAGCCCACCATTTTCATCACTATCTATCCGCTTGTACATCTTTATTGCAGAAAATCCAACCTGGGAGTCCCTCGTCACACTGCACCATAAAGCATCATAAGCCATTGATTGGTTTTCCTGCGGAGAAACCTGCCCACTGAATTTCTGGGAATAGTGCTTGAATGTTGCTGATGGTGGTCTGTGAATAAAAAAAGTTTTTTTTTCCATATACCCCTTTAGTTATCTTTGTTTTGGGGCCTGTTCTTACATTTTATGGCTCATTTTGTTGAGGACAAGAAGGGACAAAACAGACTATTTACGCTCAAGAGACTCAGGTCTCAGGACTCAGAAGCCTTATATTGATGGACATACTCGACCATCCATTTGACTGTTCCCCAGATCGTCCCTTTTGAAAAACATCGCTGACATCTAAAGACGTCAGGATGTAGGTCTTTTTCTTTCTTACAGCAATTGAAGCTGGCTGAGGCTCTTCTGGAAACTACAGTCGGGTTTGTTTAGCTAATCTAAAAATAGTAATAGTGTCTCATGATAAGCTTGTCATAGGCTTGATTTTCTGGGCTTAGGATATGTTTACAAAACGACAAAGGCTCAATTTAGCTGCTTGCTAGCGGGCACTATTAGAAACCCTTTGCGCTCACCTTTTCTACAGTCTTCACCCTTTCTACAAAAACCCTTGAAGGCTGTTGTCTCGGCTTGCCGATCACAAAATGTCTACTTGCATACCAACGATTTTATTTTGACAAGCTCGATTGTGTCTTTTTCTGTCAGATTACCCAGAATAACCTCTTTTCAAGCAATCTGCCCTGCAGAAATCCCCATTTTCTTCTTTGCTGCATAACTCCACCAAGTCAAAGCATTTGCCACAGAGAGTCATGTAGAATGTATTGAGAGTGAGAAATAGGGAGCCTGAAAAGGTCGGCCCCTCTTGCTGACTACACACCACAGCTTAGACACCAGCATCAGATGAGAAAAGGAAGTTCAGAGAGAGCGCGGTTTTCTCTCAGCAATTTAAGACATCTCTCAAATTAGATTACGAGTCAGTTCGCAGAGCAACAGCAGACAGATTGCCCTTCTTACACGTAGTGCTATTTGCCTCATGCTTGCTGCTCTAATTTACATGTGGATATCCATCACCCAGGCCATCAGCACAGATGGATCCCGTGTGGCTCTGAATATAAATATTTTCTACCTTTTAGTCATCTGGAGGAATTTTCGCTGTGCCATCATTTTACAGCACATCTCGGCTTTAAAGTCAAGCAGCAAATCAAACACAATATTCCCATCAGCCCAGTCAGCAAGGAAAGATAAATAAAACAATGTAGATATCTTGTCTGATGGCACATCAATGCTAGTACTTATGGGGCAACAGTTGCCCTAAAAAGCATAAAAAAATGACTAGGAATTTCATCTAGAGCTGATCACTGATCTATTTTTTTTGTTTGTTTGTTTTATTTTTCTTTTTTAATGATCCTCACTTAATCCATCTTCTTTAAGCTATTTACTTGATAAATCTCAGCCACAGTGAAAACTCGTGGCCCGTAACTGACTGACACTAAACAAAGGATTAAATCAAACCCTGAGCTGTGTTTTATTTTTCATTTATTAAATTGAATCCTAAACTGATACTCCATTCAAGTCAGGTGGAAACTTCTTATTAATTACATCAAAACTTGACATGTGTACCAGCATCAACTACTGCATTATTTTAAACCAGAGATCAGACACTTCCTGAAAATGTTGAATACATCCTTTCTGCATTTATGTAGTGAACTGTATGGCAACTCTTCTTTTTTCTTTACGTTTCAAATCTTCATAGTATCAAGTAGAGATAGCGCTTTGTTGTTGTTGTTGTTATTTCTTAAGAAAAAGCTAAAAAACCTCCAAAAATTGTCTAAAATCGTTCATTTCCTTTGTATTGTCTATAAAATCTTGAATTGTTAAATTCTAGTTTGGTGTTTCATTGGTTGTTTGTTCCTTTTCTTTGGGAGCTACCCAGGGTCACAGCTTATTGCCTGGCAACTGTTCAGGTTGTCTGTTTCACTCTGGTAAACACATTATTTGATTGATTCCATGGATTGGGAAGTTTGAGTGCAGAATCTGATGGACGAACAAATCTACAACAAAAGATGAACCCTCAGCTCCACTTCCCTGGCAAACGAAAAGCTACTTGAAGATTAAAAATCCAATCTACGACACAATATGTACCACCTCTGCTCTCTGATAGTGTCACACATTGTGCTATGTAATTGTTGTCGGTACATTGTGCACATCAGCTGCAGCATCACCTGTGTACATAACAAAGCATGTAGACACACACACACACACACACACACACACACACACACACACACACATATATCATTTTTCTTGATTGCTGTGGAACATGAAGTTTTCACTGAACAGTCAGACCCAAAATGTCCGATTTTCTTTTATCTGTCGTTGCAGCTCCTTATTGTAGAATTCAGGGAGAGAAAAAAGGCCTCATGTTATTGAACAACAACACTAAAGCAGAAAAACTTTGTTTATCATGTACAGAGAAGGATCTTTTTTTTTTCTGTAAGGTGTACATAAAATGGTTCTGCAACTGGTACAGTAAGTGTATTCCTCTACTTCAAGTCTTTATCTATATATATATATTTATTACCCATGCAATTTTAAAAACTCATATAAGTGTACACGAAGCTGGGCCCCTGCAGCAGATCCCTCAAAGGCTCTCCTAATTATTAAAGCAGGCTCATGTGCGTTCAGTGACAGCATCAGTGAAACAATCCTCTGCAATATGGAGTCCCTTGTGTCTCTTTAGCCCCTCTACTTCTGAAAGGCTTCCTCAGCATTATTGAAGTAATTGTTTATGACTGAGGGAGGGGGGCCCAGCAGCCTAGTCATCATCCTGTGTTATGCTATGAAAGAGTGTGACGCAAACTTAAAGGAAGAAGATCAGCAACTTAGGATGATCAATGAACATCCTCATTGTTCCTGTTTAACTTTTCATGTTTACTCTCTTGTCATTTTTATTAATCTATCTTTATCTAGAGTCAATTTACTTTAAATGTTATCCCAAGACGCTTATTCCCCCTTCTCCCATTTGTCTGTTTCAGGTCGGAAGCAGCCATGCCATTTGGCTGTTTAACAATTGGAGAGAAGAAGGATTATAACAATCCTTCAGACGTGACAGACAAATATGATCTGGGTCAGATTGTTAAATCGTAAGTATTTCATTAGAAACATGAATGTTCTCTCTTCAAGAAATGTGTCTGATCTATGATAGCAATAAATGCTGTGAAATTATTCTTTTTCAGGGAGGAATTCTGTGAGATATTCAGAGCCAAGGACAAAACTACAATGAAAATGTACACTTGTAAAAAGTTCCTGAAAAAGGATGGAAGGAAAGTCCGCAAAGCTGCAAAAAATGAGATCCTTATTCTGAAGATGTAAGTGATAAGTTGTACTTGATAATCTTCAAAGGGTCAAGCTCTTGTAGTTTATCCTTTCTTCATCTTTGTGATTACTTATTCCAGAGAAGAACGGTTTCTTCTTTCGGGAAAGAGACACTCTCATTGCCCATTTTTGTAAGAATAAGTCAAGCAAAGGCCGTTTTACTTTGTGATCTCACACAGACATTGTTTTTAAAGTCCTCTCCATTTGAGACAGACTTCAGACCCAATAGCTCAGCTTGTAAATGACATTTTGAAAGGCCTTGGATAGGCTGGCAAACAGGGGATGGACAATTTCTGCAAAGTCAAAAATTTTTTGATTGTTATCATGGACAATTACACAGCGTAGGTCATTTTCAATTACTTTAATGTTTTCTTTTGCTTTTGAATAAGAACTGTGGACACTTTTTTCTTGATTTGATTGGAGGCAGGGTGGGATAGCTGGAGACAGACATAAGAATACTTGGAGAGATTGGGTCATGACTTCAGTAAAGGACTTCGCCTTGGAGTCAAACCCAGGACTGACGTTACTTTGAAATTTGGGATAACTTCAAATTCATAATTCAGATAGCCAAACTAGGATTGAACTAAAAATCTGGGATTGAACTATTTCTTCATTTGCAAGGATTTTTTTGTTGTTTTTGTGATGAGATTAACAGACTGGTTCTTTGGATGTGTATATCAGACCCTCTGATTTAATAACAGTGATAGACTGTTACATGTTCAGTTTCTCTCCCTCTTGGAAATCATTTAACGTCTGCTTATTTATTTTGGTGCTGGATTTTTAAATTAAGATTTGATGCATGTGGTCTTCAAACACCCTCCAGAATGGAATAGAAATTGTGCAACAGATTGACAGTACTTTTTGCCAGAAGTCCCATAATGAAATGCTTGTTCTCAGCTTCTGTCATGGCAGAAATATAAATTAATGTTATGTAATATCACACCTGTCAGAGATGACATATAAGACAATGACAAATATAAAAAATTTGAATGAGTAAGTGATGTCAGACACAACTCTACTGACCCTGTTCAAAATGCAGTACTGTTGAAGGCGATGAGAGTACCGCCAAATCTACTGGCAACAGCAACAACACTCAGGCTACGTTCAGTCTTGAATACTGTTGCCTGATGGACCCAGTTCCCCAGTTGAAGTTTTCCCATCTGGTGCTGTGGTTGTAGGAGGCATGGTGAGGTGCTCAACACCACATTACCACATGGTTATGAGTTTCCAGATGGATGCATTAGATTACATGAATATGTTTATGTGTTGAAGGAGATTCGATCAGGACACTCTCAGCATTGACAATTTGGATAGATTATGTGTTGTTGTTTTTTTCTTCTTCTTTTTAAATTTTTTTAATTTTTGGTTTATTTCAGAGTTGCCTCTCTGTTTCATGTGTTATTAATGGGTTTCATTGAAGATCTAAGTATTGTTCTTCCATCTGAATGAATGAATGATGCTGTTCCCCTAGATCCTGAAATTATTCTTTCTCCTTCTTTCTGTGTCTCTCCCTGTCTCGTCTTTTATGACGTCTCCTCAGGGTGAAGCACCCCAATATTCTCCAGCTGGTGGACGTCTTTGAGACCAAAAAAGAGTACTTCCTCTTCCTTGAACTGTGAGTTCAAATGTCTTGTGAGCAAAGGAAAAAGGCTTTCTGCTTGTCTTTACAGCGGCTTGGGCCTGCTGGGCTGTGTGTGTTGATTACACACTCCTGGGGAATAAGCTGTTGTAGCCTGCGGCCTGGTTGATATGAGAACAGCTATGAACTCTCTTATTTGGTATTCAGATATGATTGCTTGCTAGCTGCACCGTTCTCATCAGCATGTTTTCTTGGGAATTAGCTGCACCGCTCTACTATGGATATGCTAAGCATGGGATAGTGGTTTCCTCCTTTGAGGACACATGATTAGTATGTTTGGGGTTCTAGTTTAAAAGGACACCACATACACACATACCTACATTCACTCATACACAAACACGCACATACGCGCAGGCAGGCATGCACGCACACACACATATTTTCTCACAATTTTCTTAGACCATCTGTCATGAGAACCATCAAACCACTCAGTATCATGTTTAATTCAGACTTCTTTTTCTCAGTTAGTTCTCTGTGCTTTGCCATTTTGAACAGGAGAGATAATGAAATGAAAAGTTCTTTAAATAATCCCAGACATGAAAAGTCAAAAATTAAATTTCAAACTAAATTCATGTACTTTCTTTTCGCTATTGGAGCTAGAAAAGTGGAATTCTCTGAGAAGTCAGACATTTATCAAAAATAAGATAAAACATAACATACAACCACTGGAACACATTTTTCTGTTCAGGGATTAATGTATGATAACTGTCAACTGTGCAATCAAAAAAATATTAGTTTGGCTCACTATGTTTTAATGTTTTGTTTTAAAACAGTGCATTTGAGAGTTCATGGATAACTAAAGTTATGATAATTTAAAGTGTTAAAACAGTAATGTACTGCTGATCCATGGTAGGGATGGTAAAAACCTTACATGTAGTGGTGGTTTTATATCTTTGTCTGGAAAATAATTGTACTAATTTTTTTTAATTAGGTGGGTTGAGTTTTGCTAATCTGACTGATAATATAATTCTTGTAACAGTGTAAATGAATGTATGACTGTGTTTATTCTTGAAAAACATTGTAAATGAAAAGTATAACCATGATCTCAAGGTACGAGAAAGTCTCTTTGTCACCCTGGACAGCTGTAGCTGCCTTATATTGTTCTCAGACTCTGGGATAATCTTAAAATCTTTAAATAACATTTTGTGTATCTGTCATTTTCTTTTAAGCGCAACAGGCAGAGAAGTATTTGACTGGATCCTTGACCAGGGCTACTACTCAGAACGAGACACCAGCAATGTGGTGCGTCAGGTTTTGGAGGCTGTGGCGTACCTCCACTCCTTAAACATTGTTCACAGAAACCTCAAGGTAACATCCCCTGCCTCTTTTTTTGTAGTAGCCATCAGTGACAGATATTTTTTGTGGTCAGTGGGCTGTCTATTCTGTTAAAGTGATAGGTTGTTTCTTTTAATTAGAGTAAACAACAGTTACTTCTGATCGAGTAATCTGGTTGGACAAGAGTACCAATGTACAGCATCAGTGGGACATGTTTTAATCTGTGCATTTCTCCACCCCAGGTGTTGTTTCAGTTATGTAACGTCACAACAGACAGTGATTGCTCTGAGCAATCAAATTGGTACTTTGGAGTCTCCTTTCACAGGCAACAAGGATGAAGTGAAAAGCACAATAAACCAACATAATGCACAGTATCTGGTCTCTTTGTGCACGAGTGATGAAAGACGAGACTGTTGCGCTGTTAATACGAGCTGTAGTAAAAGCTTGATTAACTTCCCTGTCTCACATGACATGTTGAACATTCTCGAATAAGATTCAAAGCCAGTAAAAACTTGTGTTTTTCTAGAAAATTTGTCTGATTGTCAAAGTTCTCAGTGTAGGTCTGATCATAGTAAAACAAATAAACACTATCTCACATTTTAAGATTCAATCTACACTATATAATTAAACTTTAAGATGTTTTGGGCTTTTTCCTCCTTTTATCAGAAAACCTCCTCATGTCTCATTACATCATTAACTATGAAAACAATAGCCTCTCAGCATGAATGATTTACCAGAAGCTTTCATTTTTTCAGTTGGAAAACTTGGTCTATTACAACCGCTTGAAGCACTCCAAGATAGTCATCAGCGACTTCCACCTTGCCAAGCTGGAGAATGGACTAATAAAGGATCCCTGTGGAACCCCAGAGTACCTGGGTGAGGATATAAATAGACCAACATTTTAACGCAGAGTGATCATCAGAGGATGCTGTGTGTCTGCCTTATGCATCACAGATTTTAATGAAGTGTTTGTCTTGGATGCAGCTCCTGAAGTGGTTGGCAGACAGCGTTATGGCAGACCGGTGGATTGTTGGGCAACAGGTGTCATCATGTACATTCTGTAAGTGGAGAACCAAATAGATACATGCACCCCAATTTCAATGCAGAGGAGTTTTTGTAGAAAGAAAGTCATTCAAATATTTTTTTCTTTTTTGTTTCTCCACATCAGGTTGTCAGGAAACCCTCCCTTTTATGATGAAACCGATGACGATGATTATGAAAACCATGACAAGAACCTGTTCCGAAAGATACTGGCAGGGGATTATGAGTTTGACTCTCCTTATTGGGATGACATTTCTGAATCAGGTACTGTAATATTCAACAAACACTTCAAGGGTGACACTGAATAAAATACAGCACTTTAATGTGAGGCTCAGGGAGCAGACAAAAATTCTCATTTTTTGCATATTTGGACAGTCAGAAGTATACACATGAGGCAGAAATCTGAGACAAGCTACATTCTCAGGCCAACAAAAACAATGGCAAATGGGAGAACTCTGACACTAGGAACAAAACAAACTAGTCTCAAAAAAGACAGTCCAGGCTAAAAGACTCACTGTGAGTGAAACTAACGAGCAGGGCTGCCCTGTGGCATAGGCAGTGTAGGAAAATGTCAGGGGCGCTGGCAGTGATGGGGCACCAGCGGATGATTAAAAGATAAGTGGAAGATACGAAGAAAAAGAGGCAAAAATGTGTTTAATAACTTAATGTTTTCTTTTGTGTTTACATGATATAACTTCCGTGCTATTATTTTGTAATGCTGCAAAGGTATTCAACATAACATGAATGTAAACTATTTAAAAATAGGACCTATCTTCCTGCACTTGGCTTGAAACTGACCAAGCACATCACAACATCAACATCAACAACACTGCTCCTCCTCATTACCTGCTCTTTGTAAGCGAGATGGAAAGACAGTTTCAGACAGAAATGACGCTGACCAACAGCCATATGATCAACAACCGTCGTTATGTAAAAATTAAAAAAGCCTTTGGAGAGGAGCAGGGGAAAAAGGTATTGAGGAGTTATTTGACTTTTACCTGGGGAAAAGATGAGCCCTGTCTTTTCACTGTCTTTTCCACAAACTGTTCAGCATAAATCCATCTGTTGATGGACAAAAAAAAGTAAAGTACCTGCAACGAGGGCCTGATCTACAAGCAGGGGCGGGTCCAGACTTTCTGGACTGGAGTGCCCTGACCAAGTCACTGACCGATGCAGGGGGGCATGAATTGAAAAAAATGATAAAAACAATGATAAAGATCACACTAGACTAAAACAAAGAACAAAAAATCCATTTAAAACTGAAATTTGACTGAACAGTGCTGCACTGGAAGTCTTTGCAAGCTTTCGATAGAAGTACTTAAAAATTCAATACCTACAAAATTAATACTTGTTTGTATTTATTGAGAAGTACATTTTTCACAACTACCAATAATCCTACATGTTCCTTTATAACTAGGCATACAGACTAATGTTGTTTTTGTTATAATTGCAAATGGAAATATTGTCCAAAAATAAAAAAATCACACAATTTTTCCAAGTCTCACAGCACTAATGTGAACATGGTGACATTTTCTTATGAATTTGAGACAAAGGTGAAATCAATATTACTCCATTTCTTTTTTAACCCCATGTTAATTGCCCATTGAGGGAGGCGCTATTTTAAAGCTCCCCTTGGGGCACCACATTAGGTATAGCCGGCTCTGCTCACAAGACACGGGTGCAGCATATTTGGATAATCAGAGAGTGGAAACACAGGGACAGGAAAACAATAAACTCAAAGCAAGTGGTAAATGTAAGAAACAAAATAAAACAGGAAACACAGGACAAGAAGCATGTAAGTTACATAAAACAACCAATCGTTAGCCAAGACAGTGAGTATAACAATGCCAGCTCACTGAATAAACAAATTCTGAATCAAGAGAGAGTTTCTCCCATCTTACCTCAGAGCATTTCATAGTCATGTTCCTGTCAACCAGCAGAACAAAACCCTTTTCTTTTTGTCTGATTCTCTTCTGACAGCAAAGACTCTCGTTGCCCGTCTGATGGAGGTGGATCAAGACCAGAGACTGACGGCTCAGGAGGCTATAAATCATGAATGGTGAGCAGGAGGGCCTCGCTGTATTGTGCAAACCACCAACTGGTGCAATCAATGAGCAGACTTAAGTTTTAGGCTTTTGACATATCCTTTCAAATCATGTTGAGTAACTATAGCTGTTCATTGTATGGTAAATAGCTGCTGTATGTTACTCTTGAAACAATATGTTGATTCTGCTTATATATTTACAGAAACACTTAACTTTACAAGTCTGCAAATTCAATCCCAAGAAGGAAATAATTGGATGAACTTTCTTTTAATTTATTTGTACTTTTCCCTAAATTTCATAAAAACTGGGTAAAAATGAGCATGTAACTTCTCTGAAATAACATCACAATATAATTTCAAGTAGTTCATGACTGGTAAGTAACTGTTTTGTTCAATTTCTTTGAGATTTCCTCCAAATTTCAAAAGAAGTCAGGGACAATGAATGAATAATCTATATTGAATCAAATGACAATTCACCACAAAATGTATGGAGCATTGTCCCAATGACACCGTGTAATCATATTCTATTATTTCCATGAAGCAGGTAATAAATAGCTGCCAATTTATTTCATACATTTTGACAAATATCAAGTTAGGACCACAATTAAGTATAAATTAATCACTAATTTTCACCTACTAACCCTGAAATTTGGAGGAGATTAAAAAAAAAAACCTATACAAAACAGTAACTTGAAAATTGTGATTTGCTTACAGTTCAATTTGGACATTATTTTAATGAAATCTGCATGCTAATTTTCACCAAATTGTCATGAAACTTGGGGATAATTTCAAAGAACTACATTTTAAAAAGTTTGTCTCATTTTTACCTAATTGGGACAAATTTTGTGAACATGTAAAGTTAAGTGTTACCATATTTACTGTGAATATACTTGAAAAATCATTCTATCTAATCCTTAGAGGCTATACATTCCTGCTAACATTTGAGCTTTAAAATCAACATCACGTTGCATCATACTGTGTGCAGCAGCCATACAGCATCTAAAGACAGGGAAGGAGGGAGACTGATGTAAGTTGGGTTATGTTCTTGTTTTCTGCAACAGGATCTCTGGTGGTGCAGCTTCAGATAAGAACATCAAGGAAAATGTGTGTGCACAAATAGAGAAGAACTTTGCCAGAGCCAAATGGAAGGTAAGCCTTTTTGTTCAACAGGACATGTTCAGTACGTGAACAGGCAGCTGCAGTGCAGCAGTGTTTTATAACGGTGATGGCAGTCCACTGAGAGATGATGATGTTCTCTCAGAAAGTCTATAGGGTACAGCACCTTTTTGAGTTCACTTTGCTCTTCCTCCTACAGAAAGCAGTGCGGGTCACCACCATCATGAAGAGACTGAGAGCACCTGAGGCAAAGACAACCAACCCAGAGGCAGCCGCTCCAGCAGACTCCACAGCTCCCCAGACGGCTACAGACCCCTCTGCGCCTTCCTCTACAGCAGCACCTGAAGCAGCACATGCTGAAGTCGCAGAGCCCCCTGCAACAGTGGAGCCAACAAGCCAACCAGCACCAGAAGCAGGAACCGGTGAGGCTGCCTCAGTCGCCGAGCCCCAGCAACCAAGCCCCCCACCACAGGAGGCTGAGCCAACATCACGCTGTAATGGAGAGGCTTTAGCTGCTCCCCACGCAGCTTCTGAGGCCGGGAATGAGCAGGGTTAGACCCCCCCCAACTCTCCCTGTGTGAGCCCCTGAAGTCCCCACCAACTCCTGCACACTGTACATTAGCTGCTAGCATGGTGACACTGACTCTGCTTCTTCTTCACGTGCAGCTTTAGATTCATCTCATGGGGGCTGTGTGCTACCTTTCCTGAGTGCTGCATTGTATTGGTCGTCTTTCTTCATGTGTTGAATTTTTCTTACTGACCTGCCAGCGTTTTGTCAGTTTATATAAACCACTTTTATCTTTGAATACTTGAGTTTGAAGGGCAAAAACAGATATACTGTCAAACTGTGGCTTTCAGCTAAACTTTTCTTTTTGCTTTGATTCTTTTTAATGAGCACACCTCAGAAACTTCTCGGTCCCAGTATTCCAAAAGCAGAATTTGTTCTTTGAATCAAAAGAAAAGTTTTGCCTGAGAAATTTTGATCTTAAACTCTAAAACTCTAAGCCTGTTACAGGTCAAACATGTTAAATGATGCTGAGACTGGTGTCATCACAACCAGTTCAATATTGTTGAACGGTGCAGCTTTAAACAAAAGAAGACACACAAACATTTAGTTTCTCTGCTGACTTCCTGCTAAGGGAAGCACCTCATAGCTGTATTTGTAAAGATTCTGTATATAGAGACCTTTGTAGAAGTAGCCAAAACAGCATGCATTCTCACTTTTTGCTGTTCATTCACGTTTACAAACACTTGATGGATAAAGATGCTTATGTGAATAATTTGTCTCAACATAGCTAACTGCTCCCTCATCTCCACGTTTTTTCACAAACTTTGTGGATTTGTTATTTAGATGCACATCATGCTGTCTATTGCTTCTGCTCTTTTCACCCCTCCGCTGTAGGTCCAGTTTTTGATAAGGGAAGTCTTCATTTCAACGCACTTCTATGCATCTTAATTTGTAGCTTTCCATTTTAGAGATGTTACGTCATCACATCTTTATCCATCACGTGACTCTAGCAGTTCTTTTGGGGAGGGACTAGATCTCAGTTTACCTGCATCTACTGTGGTTTAACCTTGACCCCTGTGTAAGATTATTGACTTAAATGCCACAAATGTCTTAATATTAAGTTCTAACTTAAAAACAAAATGTGCATTAACTGACCACATGCGGCTTTCAAGAGAAGACATGCATCATTTTGACTTTGTGGTATCTAGAGCTCTTTTCATCAACACAGCTTTTCTGACATGTATTCTACTGATGCCCATGTCTGAAGCAAATTTTTGCTTTTTTTCTTAACTTTTATATTATTTGTAAACTTATATATCATCACATTTGCTATTTCTGTTGTTTTCAATATTTTATTTTATTCAATAGTTTTCTTATAAACAATAATAACAATCTAGCCTTTGCTGACACTAGTCCCTTTGAGCATTAATAAAGAGCTACAGAACAAGTTCTCTGTAATCACTCTAGAGGATATTGAGCAATATTCGACTGGCTGCAGAAACTGTGATTCCTGGTGTCCTTTCGATACAGTCCATGTACCTGTAAGTGGAAGTCTTTAGTCCTCGCCAGCTGTCAGACCCATCACAGCCACTTAACTAACACGTGGCTGCTGTCAGATAAGTGTGTGGGGGCTGATAGATCCGACCATTTTGCTTCTCTGGCCCCTAAGTGCCCACATGGTTCCCTGTGTTAACACACGTTTAGCCATGGGCTTTTATTCCCTAGTCACATGGAGACAGCCACCATGTTGTCGACATAAGTATTCAACCACATAGATATATGGAAAATAGAAAGTATACTTTTATAGCAATTTGTCCCACTAAATCTGTTGTCAAGAGTCTTAACTGAGAGCACACCAGGCTTTGTAAAAGTGTGCATGCTAAATTAAAAGGAGCTCTGGACAACATGAATCATGTTCATAATCCTTAGTTTCACAAGTTTGACTTTGTGGCGACATTTACACATGTATTTAATCTAAATTTGTAATGAAGTAGATTGGTTGATACACCAATTATTCAGATTTAACAGCTGTATTATTTGTTACATTGTTATTTCTATCGTACAGGAGTAATATTTAGATTTTAAAGAGAGGCTTTAACAGAAGATTTAAAGATACTTTTGTGTGAATAGGTAAATTCATGTAGTCTGTTTTCTTTGTTTAGATGGCAAATAAATACCGTTTCAATACTGTTACACAGTTTAAAGCAATGCTTTTTCCAGTACATTCCTCACTGTATTTAATATTCCATGTTTGTTCATTTTGCCATGCACTTACAGGTGTATTTGTAGATGTGATGTTTGCCAGGACCAGTGGTCACCTGTAGGTCCTGTCTCGCATTTGTGAGCTCTGTACTGTTCTCCTTGACTGAGTTGATGACTTTGATGGTATTAAAATTTACTTCATCTATTTCTTCATGTGAAATTCTCATCATTTATGTTCTTGGTTGACAGGCGGTGGCAGAGGGGGCATGGATATGGTGGAATCCAGAGCAAATGTGGGAAACAGCCTGTGACATCCCACTCTGCTCTCCCCTTTATGCAGAGGAGAGCATCTGTGTTTCATGCTCTCCATTAGCACAAGCTTAGCACCCATCCTGGTGCCGTGCAAATTTGAGCTTGAAAAACCCCAGCAGTGCCATTTGGCCACACTTTCCAGGGCACTTGAATTGCACAGCATTTGGATAATAATACAGAGAACTCACATTCTCGGCTCCAATTCTTCGGATTCAATAGGTTTTTCCTGGGAGAGTTCTCCTCTTCATGCACATTGTGCTATGCTATGCAGCCATCCGTTCGCTCTTGGGGCTCTGGGGGATACTATATCTGTGCCTGTGTTGTTCGACGACTTCATTACGAACCACATGAGGGAGGTGTCAGTCTTATGTTTGTCAGGCAAGAATGTAGAGATGACGGCTTTCGCTCAGAGGTCTATACTTTCTTGTTAGAGAGAAATATTACATTAATTCTAAAAATATAAAGAAAAGTCAAACCAAAATCTCAGAACAGAAAAGGAACTACAATAAATGCTGAATATGAAGTACCCTGAGATAAAACTTCTTGCACACGAATACACTAAAAACAGCATGTGGAGGAACATTGTGCATGTTTTCTCACACCACTGGTGTTTCCATCTTTGAGGTAACTGTGTCAATCCTCACAATCAAGCTGATGACTTTAGGTGCAGAAACAGGATGGTGATGAATGGTTGTGGTAAGTTACATTGATTTTTTTGGCATGTACATGTTAAAGCAATAAATCACAACAGCTCCCTTTACTGCTTTGCTGCCTCAGCTTAGTGCATGTCACTGAGGTCAAACACATTCTCACATTGTTGCTGTGCTTTCAGTAGTTAACCTCAATCAGTGTCAGCAGCTGTGTAGAACAAAAAAGTTCTAGTGGAAATAACAAAAAAATGAATAAATCAACAAAACAAACTGAGAAATGTGGTTACTAAAAAGCAAACAGACAATCTTAGGGCTGTATACTAGGGCACTTTGTGCTTGAAATCAGGATTATTGCGGGTATTCTGTGATTCAATATATTTTAATTCTAAACTATTTTGTCCCTTGGAGTCAAATTGAATAAGAAAAAGAAGTATAAAATATTAACAACAAAGATCAGAAAGATGATACTACATCAACATAACAGCAAAAATAGTGCAGGCAGACTCAAAATAAACAACCAGTGTAAACTGAACAAAGATAATTCTTGAATAGCACGACACAGTCATACATAAAGCTTTGTGAAAATAGATATTTTATCTTCTGGATTTTTTGTGAGCTTAATAGGATGTATACACCCCAATGATTATATTTTGAAAGTCTGAATATGTGGCTTATCTTTATATATTTTAGAAATCAAATAGAACTGTTGTTTCTCTTTACTGTCGGAATAACAGGATCAAGCTATTTCATTAAAATCTACAAAGATAGTGGATCTAAACTTTCCCTATGAACTACTGCTGTCACTCACGTCAGTGCAAAGCTCTAACATTACTGTTTTACCACTTTCAGTTGAAATAATGTCAAAATTTTGTGAAAACAGTAGTTTTGGACCCAAATAGCCTGAATTCTGATGATAGATGGTGCTTTTTTTTGCTTAGGGAACAGTATTGTATCTTAATTTACAGGATCATTACAATATATATTTCCATTCTTTAGCACACTTTTAAATGAAGCTACTGTCTTGTAGTTTGTGACATTTTTCCTAGTTTTCAGTGTCGGTTGTCATTTTTCAGTGATAACAGTCCACCAGACACTGCTGCAGCCTGCCATCTGCTGTCTGAAAACATGCATTACAACTGCAACCAGAGCTCATGTTGGGATCAAGTGGAGGCAGCAGAGAGCACTGTTGCTCCCTTTTTTCATGTCTCGTCCACAAAGACCACTCCTCACCTTCCCCAGAGAGTCTTCTGCAGATGGTGATTGCATGAGAAGATTTGACAGTTAAAGGACTGAGATCAGCAGAAATACTTATTTACCACAAGGATGAACTCAGTTGTTGGTTGCTTTTAAAACACAATGTAAGAAAGAATCAAAGACGAGGCCAGGAGTGGATTATGATGTGATAAATCAAGTGAAAGATCCAGCAACTTAAAGGCTAAACCCTCCAGCCCAGTTTATGAGAAGCCTCTGGGGTGAGGTTAAAGGAGTGTCAGCTCATCAACCTTTCATTAGTCTGTGATTACTTCCTTAGATTTTTCATTGGCCCAGGTTTCTTGGTCTGTAGAAAGATGGCGATGAACAAAGAACCAGCTTCATGCCATGCCAAACTCTGCCCCCTTCTGACTTCTGCTCCAACAATGCAGTAAGTGTCTCACTGCTGCTCTCACTGTAAGAGAGACAGAGCAGATAGCCGCAGAATGCCACCGCTGCCTCTGAGCCACCCTGCACCAGATCAGGCTCAACGATAAGACAGAGTGGGACCCCACATCTGAAAAGTCAGTTGAATGACGTGAGCGATGCCAGTGACATGGCTATATGTCATGTGATATGCCACTAAGGAGGTAATAACCCACAGAAATCTCCTCTGTGTTACAAAGAATGCTCCATAGAAGTGCCTGATCAGATTGTGAGAGGTTAACATTTGTTGTGGGTAGTTTTGAATTTCATGTGGATCAGCCTCTTGGTGTAGAGCCAGTTTCTGACTCAGAGGGAGAGATGGACTGATTTGAAGTGGTGCCGTGATGATACAGACATAATTTGAACAGCCTAAGCGTGGGAGGTTGACCTTGAACATTGTTGTCCTCTATTCATAACTGTAACACTCCCACCCTGACTCTGCCGTTCCTTGATAGGAGTTAGATAAGTAAATGGAACAGAGCTCTGTCTATGGAGAGGAATGAAAAGGGGACAAAACACCATCTCAACCTCAAATGCCCTGTGATGATGTTAAACCCATCTGACCTCTCGTCTACATATCCTCAAACAAACCAATGTAGAGTGAGACTGTGTCCCCAGACATGTTGTCATCCCCAGATTTTTCAAATTTGTCATTGGTGCTGGACTGAGACCAAGAAATTCTTTTTACTGGAGGGCCCTTCGAGCACACACATAACACAGACATCATACTCATGGGATGTCTGTGCACAGAACCCTAAACAAGGGTCTGCTAAATACATTTTAGTAAGTTAATGTCATGACATCTTAAAGTAATTTTTGCTAATGAACTCACAATTCACTCAAATGTTGATCACGGCAGATTCTATGGTTGATTCTACTCGAATTACTGTCCTGAACTCCAGGAAGTTGTTACTCGATTGAAACTGTCTAAAGAAAAATATGTTGAAATGTTTTGCAGGTTGAATTAGATAAGAAAAACCTGGCAAATCTTCGTGTTGTGATGGCATTATTTGAGCTTAGAGATAAAACATATAATCTAGATTTTCTTTTCTTTCACAAAGATGAGCGAATGGAGAGGCTCTCGTTCTTTCTTTCAAATAAACTCATCTGCCATGTCTGTGTGAACAGCAGAGATGTGTTTTAGAAATCTGATTTGTGTATAAGTTGTGTGCCATTAACCCATGGCAGGCTGCACTAATATCTGGATTACGTATTTGTATTTCGATTTGACTGAGTTATGACTTTGATGATCAATCATTTCATAATTTCATTATAAATTCACCTATAGGCACCAAAATCACCACAAATTGTATCTTGTTACTTAACAGTTTCCTCAGATACTTGAAATGTTGTTTCCAAAATTATCTGTGAGGTTAGTATTGGAGGTAGAGTGTTTAAGAGTTGCTGGGAGTCTGATGACATCCGGGTTTGCTGTTAATATGTTAAAATGATGTTAATACGGATTTAAAACCAAGCACAAAAACTTTGGTTTGTCCTTTAAGGAGCAGAGTAATGCAGATCATCTGGGTCTCATCTCTTTTATAGTATGCTCTGTGTTCACTTGAATTCATATCTTTGTCTTGCACTACTGATCAACTGGCAGGGCAATTTTTGAGATATGTGATCTAGTCTCTCTGACAGTGAACTACGTCAAATACAGATACGAAGTCACCAGTGCTCCTTTACTGCTAGAGTGCACCCTAAATCTTGACTGCAGTCTGGAAATGACCGTGTTGTGCATGTACAGTATAACCCCCCCACTCTTTTGCTGTGGCTGACCTGTGTCTGTGGGAGGATGTGAGTCATCCTTGTATGATCAGAGGTCAGCTCAGCCATCAGGGCTTTAATGAGGTGTAGAGACTCTAATGGGCTTGACTGAAGCACACTCCTCTGACCTGACAACAGCTCGCTCCCTGTGGTGCTGTGAGCTCCACTTACATCCTTGCACTTTTATTACGCATTCCCTTTGCTTCATTTTCCCATCAAATCATCTCCCTGAAGCCCAGACACATAAATACAAATAATCTTACCTTTATGTTAAACATGATTTATCAACTTTTTTTGAGAAACAAATGGTCAAAGTGCTTTAGTTTTCAGTGATTTATGGAGGGAGAACTTGAAGAACTATGGTCAACCAGATGAGAGAAGCCAACAGATTTACAACCTGTTAAATCCCCTACAGGTATATTCTAATCACAGCACCTAACACTTAAAGTATACGTTAAAAACCTTAAACCTGATACAGTGTATTTGGAATATTCTTACCAGTTGGGATAAGGATTTTCTTAATCCATTCTTATTATTCTTAGAAGTTAGGAAGCCCTGATACAAGCAGAGAACAAATCTCAACAGAGAACAAATCTCCTCCTGTGTCCTATCACTTGAGGTATTTTGTCTTATGTCCATAGTTTGAATTCACAACACAACAATGTATGCATTTAACAGAAATGTGCGTCCATGTCTTTTTAGCAGGTACAACTTTATTTCGAGGATCCAGAGGGCTCTGGGCAGAACAACATCAGGTATGAATCCAATCACAATGACGGGGGGAGCATTCCATTCTTATAAAATATAGAGCTTTAATTTATTAGTCAGCGACAACAATGGAAAGGGAAGATAGAGTAATTTACACAAGTTATTACGATAACATCACCTCTGCGCATTGAGTGCTTTTTTTCTTTTCTCCTTTTCGTCTGATAATGCAAAAATACAAAACAAACAAAAACACTCAGAACTACAGACACATACTTAAAAACACTAACAAATTGTACAACTTTTCTTTGAATTGTTTTGCCAGTATAGGCTGTAGACAGATAGATATTCCAAAATTGAGGAGGAGAGACGTATAGCCCTGTAATAACTTTGGATACATCTTCTAAAAGGAATTCATGATGGCTTATTTACAGCTTAATACATGCCAGGCAGGGAGTTTTAAAAGCCTCAAAAGTATTAAAATGGTAGGAAAATGAAACTGATATCTTTTCATGAAATGTCTTTTTCAAATATGTCTTCTTAAAAGATTATTCTGTTACATTTTATTCTCTATAGTTATGTTGATAATAGCTTGGTGTAATATGAGGTGAGTACAGAAGTCAACTTAATGTGACCTTCATTCACCTTAGTAACAGAGCTGTCACTGAGGGTAGTTCGCCTTTGTCTCCATCATTAACATGCTCCTCTAATACTTTAAATGATACTTTCACATACTGTTAAAACACAATATAGAAATAATTTCACCTGACATCTTATGTTTATCTCAGTGAACATGAGCATCAGGCTGCGGGGAAATTTGAAATTAAGTTTTCTTTGAACTATTTGTCTTACACATTTTTCTCTGCACTTATAATGTTCCTCCGTGACTTACTGTACACCCTTTAAGATGAAAAATAAAACAAACAAACAAAATTAATTAAAAAAACACGCAGTATCTTATCAGAATTACAGTACAAATACAGGTTCATGCACACAATGAAAGCCAGCTTCCCAATATTTTGGTTAGTGTCACAACATTTTTACAATGCTCTGATGTATAAAGGGGCAATCTACATTTTTTCGGTACATGAAGAAAGAACAAAAGATGCCTTCTGTGCATGGAGCTAATAGCTGCTGCCTGATCTGGCACCTCTATTGTGTGTAATATATTTTTTATCCCATTTAAAAAAAAATCAACTTAAACTTGTAGAATGTGCTTATTGGATTTGGCCCCAGCCAATGTCCCTTGAAAGTAAAAAAAAATAATGCCCTTTATACATAACCATGACCCTTTATTGCACCTCAACCTCAGTTCAAACAATGTCTCATCCAAGAAGAACCAAACCGTTAAGTCCAAGAGGTTTCTTAAAAAGAAATCAAGTCTCCTGCTTCTTCAAAGTACATTTTTTTAAAACCATGGTTCCCTGGTCTTTGTCAAACTTGAGTCAAACAGCCAGAAGAACCTTCAGGTTACTCCACAGAAAACATGACTGAGATTTGCCAAATTTTACTTTAAATCCTTCTGTCAAGTGGAAGAAAAGTAAAGGAAAGCACAATTATTAAAAAACCCAGTTACACCAGTCAAAACATATCAAACAGTTACCTTAATGTCTGGGTTTCCATGGAGGAAAAACAATTTTCTCACCATGAGCCGGACCATGGGTCCATGGTCCCCTCACAATATCAAGTCTCTGTCATGCAGCCACATTAGGTTACATTACAGCCATTCCTGGAGCATCCAGAAATAAAAGAGTCCTGGCATTGAGTCAAAATAAAGAAGAAACAACAGTGAACCCATAACCTCTCATTAACTGCTCTTTTCCTGTGATAGAGAGCTCCTCGGAGCTCCTCTTTACAGCTTACATGCCTGATAACACATTCCAGACTGTCATGGTTATGACAATGAGTTTTTTCAATGACAGTAACAGCAACAATAAAATTAACATCAATAATAACAATAATATCTTGCCCCACAGGTACCTATACACAAAGAGCATGTTTTTTTCTGTAAGTACAAAGAAATCCACAGAATGAGACTATATACAACCTACAATAAATACTGTGTCATATATTTTACTGTTGAAGAGGGAGTGTGTGGGGTTTAGTTTGTAAGCCTCTTTTTTCTCAGTTTCCTTTTTTTGGGATTGTGGATTTTTTTCACGTTGCTACTCTGAATGAGTCTCTCCCAGTTTTCACAGGGTGGGGGAGGGTGGTAAAGGGTGTTGTAGACACAAAGGTGGGCTCCTCATGTTGCTACCTCCTCTCGCTCCTCTTCCCCTTCCCCCTCCCCATGATGCCGGCGGTTGCGAGGCTTCTTCTGCTCCTTTAGCTCCTTCAGGTCTTTAGCCTTGAGGGCGCCCAGCAGTGGGTCTCCAAATTGCCAATAGTCCTGGCAGTACTGATTGATCAGGCTCATTTCTGGCTGGCTGAGGATGGTCAGCAGGTCCTTGTACTGGTCTGAGCTGGGGGTCCACTGGGTGCTGGAGGAGTGGAGTGAAGACGTCAGTCCTCCAGCGCCCTCCACCAGCACGTTGTTGACAGCCCGGCCTGATAGCACGACCAACTGCAGCTTGACCAGCGTGTGTTTGAAGTTCTTCTCTGTGGCTGTGCACTGGTACATGCCAGAGTCAGAGGGCTGCAGTGAGCGCAGAAGAAGACCCTGCTCTGTCTTCAAAATCCGACCATCAGAACGCATCTGTGATGATGGAATGAAGAAAGCCCATGTGATTCATTTTCATACAGAATGAAATATTATCATCATCTTTGATGAAACTAAAACCATGCCACCACTCCCGTTTTTCTTGGGATTCTCCTGTATTTCAGACCCATCTCCCGCCTGCCATTTTGTCATTTCTGCTGGAAATCTCTCCTAATTTGCACATACCTACCAACAATCCAGATTTTTACAGGAGTCTTCTGCTTTTTGACCCATTGTCCTTTTGAACTTCTGATCTGTAATTTCTCCTGGTTTTCCCCCAATTTTTCACATTGACAGCAAGATGTAAAAGCCATTTATTTTTAAATGACTGGCATCTGCAAATAATTTAAATTCAAATCCAAAAAGTGAAAAACGTGTCTAATCTCCCACTTTGTCAAAGTCAAATGTTGGCAAGTTTGTCCATTTGGCCTGCACAGTAGAAGAGCGCTTTTTTAAAAAGTTGATCAATTAAAACATGGTCATGCAATGCGGCTTTTAACACTCTTGTATTTCCACACCAAGGAATCTGTGGTGGGGAGGTTTGCTTTGAGCTCAGAATCTGAGGTAGCAGCAGAATATGCTCTGCCAGTGGGGATAGAGAGCATCCAACAGAATAGTCTATAAAGAGAAGCAGCAACACTACATAGCTACACAATAAAAATTTAACTAGAACCTCAGGGCTATATATCATAGCAGGAGCCTTGTTCACAGCTCTGCTTTATGTGTCCTTCCCTTGGGCCTGAGGACGGTCAGAGGTCTGCGTGAGAAATCAGGCATCATTCAATCAGGGCCTGAATCACTTACTCAGTTAACATATAATATAACAAGAATTACACTGAGGTCATTTTTCACTTGAGTCTCACTGCGTATAAATCTCCTTCTCTCCATGACAACCCAATGAGAAAATGAAATCAAATACTCCAGTGCTGGAGCGTCCCCCAGCCCCATCTGAGGTTATTCAAAAAAGGGAAGAAAAAAAACCCCTCATCTGTTAAAATGCTCATCCTCCACCCATCCACGACAGGCAAGGTGAAGTCAGTGAGATACTCATTAAACCTCAAATGTGTTTATGTTTGAGGGATTTTGTGAGTTTGTTTTGAGCAAACTCTTCACAGATCGACGGCACACAACCTGAGCGTTTGGGAAATACACAATGTTGTGTCTCACCTCTTTCCGTCGGTCGCTGTTATCCCTCTGCAGATGCCATTTGATGACAGCATGCGGGGAGCGGGCTTGACACTCCAGGAAGGTACTGCTCCCCTCCACCCCATACTGCACCATCTCCAGAGTGTTCTTATTGGCTGTAAGGCAGGGAGAGAGGGGGATTTCCATGGCAACCAAAACAATAATTACCATGAGCTCCTTCAGACCAAAATCTCAGTTGTGGCAAATCAAAGTCCTCTTGGTGATGTGACTTTCTTTGATTACCATAAAGCTGCCAGCATGCGCTAATAACTGCCCCTATCAGCGACAACCTCTGGCAGTTTGAGCAGCAATAATGGGACATGTCACTATGTCTAACCTCCTGGACTCATTAATAAACTAATTAGAGCAGAAAAAGGTTGAAGAGTAGACGTCGTACCATTAGAGTTGAAGCCTCTGCATTGTCGAATGGGGTTCCCGTACTTGACGTCCTGTCGCCGGCTTCTTCTAAACGGGTCAGACCAGTAATGCCGAATAAGGAGAGAAAACAGGTATAAAGCAACTGCAAGCCATTCAAAGCCATCCACCAAAACACAAAGCAGTGAAAGTGTCACATCTAAATGCCTCTAATGGCCAACCTCCACCCAGGTATGTTATCGCAATGCATTACAGGGATGGGATTTCCTCAGGTTAATCTTATCGTACTACAGGAACATGATTCATTAGTGGTTTCTTTAATATCAGATAACCCAGAGACCAGGATTATTCAACTATTCAAAAGATTCAATGTCATTTAAACAGCCACTCAGCCATCCAGACGGTCTACTTTGAGAACACTATTTGAGACAATCTGTTAGTTATGGAGTTAGTGCAGCCCATGCTATCTCTGCTGCTCTCTGTGCTCACCTCTTCTGTGAGGCGGAGTAACGGGAGCATGACTTGCCATCCCAGGCACAGTAAGGGTCTCTGGCCAAACAGCAGTCAGCACAGGCCTCCCCGTACACATCACAGCGATGGAGAGCCAGCTGGGTGAGTCCCAGCGTTGACGACACGTAAAGCTGTTGCTGTTGAGAGAGAAATGGTGTTACTTTCACCTGAAACACTTTGGTGTTGGAAGTATAATATTAAAAGATAAGTCTTGTTAATTTTTTTGAGAGTTTAAGGAAAATGACTGACATTTTAGAATTCACACTCATTCATTCATATGAATTACTTGTAGTCCACACTTATTTATACCATATGTCAAAAAACCTGGTGTCTGCAAGACTTCACAATCTGTGTGTTGTGAGAGGAGTGTAAAATGTGGCACTGAAACATCAGCAGGCTCTGGATCATCTGGCATGGTATCCAGCTCATCTGTTTTTAGTCGAAACCATAATTCAACAATCAGCTGTTAGAAATCTGTCACTTTGGCAGACTTCTTGTAAAATAACCTCTCTAACCATGAAATGATGTCACCGAATCAAATGGAGGGCAAGGATTAGAGTAATGGTTTGGTACATTATTAAGGGAAACAGTAGGGATGAAAGCAAAACAAAGTTGCATCACTGCAAAAACTGAAATCCAGGCCAGTATTTATGTCTCATTTTGAGTAAAAATGTTTTGTTTTTTTTAATTTTTTTATATGAGCTTAATTCAACTGACAATTCTAGAAACATGGCCTAATTTCTAAGAAACTTAAAGACAAAAAGGATGTCTGATTGCTTGTGATGAGTAAAAAAAAAATTTCAGCCAATGAGGTTAGAATAATTTGCATGTCAAGTGTTTTGCGAATGGAATAAAGTCTTAACACAAGAAACTTTTACCTACCCTATTGGCAGACACTTTTTACTCATTTTAAACAATTCAGACATCATTTTTGTCTTTCAATAATTTGAAACAACATTTTTCTGGACTGGTCTGGTAGATGTGGCTCATATCAAGTCTAATGGGACATTTTCTTCAAAAAATAAGAGATTAACACTTACTCAGATTTTAGTTATTTTTTGCAGTGATTTCATTCCCTTTTCCTGAATGATGTATATGTTTCATTCCACTAAAAACTGTAAAACGCACAAACATACTTACTCTTTTGGATGAGATCTTCATTGTTGTGATTGGCGTGGGGACCTTAATAGAGAAGATGAGTACAGTTTCTATTTTGTTATTGCAGAAGGAAATGTTTACACAGAAGAGTGGGCAAAATTAAAAAGACGAAAGCAAAGAAGAAGAGTGCTTTAGCAAATAGTTAGCAGCAAAAATGAACAGTGATAAAGGTAAAAAAGAGCATATTAAAGAAAAAGAGTTTTATGTAGAGCTCACCTTGAAGACCTCTACTTCTTCCAGGACTAGCTCCTCAGTCTGCAGGTCATCTCTGGGCAGAACAATGACTTTCTGAACAGTCCCCCTGTCTGTAAACACACACACACACGCACATTTGTCAGCTAAATACCTGCACCTCACACCCCTCCATCTGTCAACAGCTCCTTGAATCTCAATTTTATTCTTTCAGCAACCTCCCAGGAGGGATAATCCTCACATCAACAGCTCCACTGTACTTCCCCCCCCGGTTATGAGTTTTCTCTTTCATTTGACCTTAAAACAATAAAAAAGAGCTCGACTGCATATTGAGAAATAGAGCTTTATTTCAGCCAACATAACAAACCTCTCCTGTCATCTTCAGCCTCTTCTCACCTTGTCTATTAGTCTGGATGCTACAAACATTTCCTGAGCGAAGTGTGAGGCATTCTGGAGAGCAGGGCACCTCAGATTTATTATGACTTTTGCATTGAGCCTGGAACGCGGGGCTGAATGGCTCGCTCTGACAGCAGCTGAAAGCGCACACATTCCTCCACAGTGGCCTCCATCACACACAAACCCATTTGTCTGCACGGATCAATGTAGAAGTCGTGTATGGCGTCATATGCAACATGTGAGGGCTGCACACTGTGTGGTGACTGCTGCTGTCAAACTGAGGCCTGATTAAAGGTTGGAGGCATGAAAACAAACAGATAATCTCTCTTGCACCAGTGGGCAGGATTAAAGTGATGGACACCTTAACTGTACCCCCCGTCTTTCTTCTCCTTCTCACCCCCTGTGTCTCTTCTCTCCTGCTGTTGATCCACCCCTGCCCTCCAGGTACAAATCTCCTGTTGTTTACTTCATGTGAATGAAGCAAGGTACAAACCCTTTGATTGGTTAAACTTCCACTCCAGCACAAAGGAGAAGAATTCTTTTCTCTTGATGATAAATGGTTACAGGGGAGACAAGCCCTCCACTTACATGGGATTTATCCTCAACAGGGGATTTTTTTCTCCATCCCTCAACTCCCCGCTGACATCGCCAAGCATTGTGATTCTTGTGAGAGGGTTTATGAGTTCATGCTGACCTGTTGAATACTCCTTAATATAACCTAATGAATACTGTAGTAAATGTATAAGCAGATAACCACTTTTTTCTATCATATTTAATGACACTTAAAGTTTAACAAACACTCACCAGTCCCAAGAAAGAGGACTTCATAATTTCCATCTGCAGCCGTCACCTGGTCCACAGTGATGGTGGTGAACTCATAATCCACGTTTGTCCGAACCACCAGGGGGCGTTTGTGTACTGGGTACACAGCGTTGTACATAGCAGGGTGATTCCTCATAAAGTTAATCACTTCATCTGGATAGTCCTTGGTGGACTTCATGTTAGGGGTGAAGGTACCTCCTGGGCACTGAGAGAGAAACAGAGGGATTAAGAAACCAAGGAAGATGATAAAATGAATGAAGAGTCTTTGAAAGCCTATACTTGTCATGCTAATGCCAAACAACTTGTTCCTGTGTTTCTCTATTTGAAGTCTAATCAGAGGTTGCTGCACTGCCAACTCATTGTGGACTCCCGTGTGAACAGAAAACTCACTGTGCCTGGACGAGGATAAGGGATCTTCCCAGTGTAAGCCACCCACTGATAATTCGGACCCTCCTTGTGTGCAAAGGGTCCATTGAAGACCATACGAATGTCAGCCATAGAGTAGACACAAACTGCTGAGCCTTTGAAGACGGAGCTGAGAGAAAAAGTAAATGAGAGAAAACAAGGTCAGGACAGTATATGCCACCAAGTATTGCAGGAAAATAATCAGACAAAAAGAAAATCCTGTGCACTATGGTACACTGACCCAGAGACAGAGAAGACTCCATAAATCACAGGATTTTTTGTGTCTTGTGTTGGCTGTATGTAAACATCTCCTGCAAAAGAAAGGAGAGAAATCATGTCAGTGGAAACTAAATGGGTGAAGGGACCATCACGCTCCATGGCAAAACCACTCTCTTTTACTAATATTCACACAGCTTTGCGTCAGACCCTTCGCCAGAGGGACCTTTAGGCTACACCTTGCTGGGAGAAGTGATGCGCTAACAGAAGGCGAAACCTTCAGGTTTATAGGGAACACATGGAGAGCTCCACTCCTCTGAAGGTAGCAAAGGTAAAAAAAGGCTTCTGTGTGAGACAAACATTGACTTTTACAACAACAAAAACAATGTTATCGGTAGCCTCTAATATTGAGTCTCAGTAAACTGACATTTCTTAGTTTTTCATCAAAAAGAAAACAATAAAAGTGAATTTCTGTTATCCAGACTTCCCTTCAGTCGTTTACAAATCCCCAAAACAGGTGGTATAACAAGCTTTAACAAAGCAATTAAAGCCAAGCACCAGGATAATGGTATTTAACAGCAGAGAGCTCAAACCGTCAGAGTTTCTGCATAGGAGACTGAAAGATTGTGATTGCCGAACCACCTGAGTCGACTGCTGAGCAGACAACAATTCAAACACCATGTGGAAGGATTCTCCTGGTTCATGTATTTGGGAACGGAAATATCTCTTAAGTCTCAGAGGAGAACTACATCATACAGTATCAAGCCAATTTTAGAGGCCTCTAAATCACAGACAGCCACATTCTCAGTCCTACGGGGGCCTTGACATTGGACACTGCCTGATTTAGACAACTCTTTTGTTGATTCTGGCGAAAGGTCCACAGCAACAAATAAAGGGAAGTTAAAAATGTGATGGGTGGTAAGTCTCTCTCCTGTTTTGTACCTGACCTAAATACTAGTCCCAGGAGGCACATTCACTGCCAACAATAGGACAACAGCCTTAAGCATAAGAGGAGGAAGTGGACCCAACCTAGATGAGGAGGGAGATGGCAGTGGGGTGAAGACAGGTTTGGGAGAGGGAATAAAACTGCAAAGTGATAATGTTAAAATTGTTGGAGTAAAGCATGAAAGGAAAAACAGCATGAGAAATTAGCTGTCACCATATTATGACAGAAAGATACATTAAGGGGTTGAGTATTGTCTCTGAATCTATACCACTTTGTTCAAGGTCCTGTCCACATTAGTGAGTCTGTAGAATCCATTTACTCTCCAGAGACACTCCACATTTCTGCAGCATATTCTTCAGAAAGACAACAGCCTATTGGTAATTAATCCTTAGCAGATAATTCGCACAAATCCATCCATTTACACTCATAAGACAAAGTCATCCTCCACAGCTGCCACAGCCAGAGCAGTGGAACAGTCGATGGTTCACATGGACGCAGCACGACGAGTTTTCACGGGTGTCGCACAACAGATGATCCGTGTCATGACATACATCTGCTGATGTGCACAAACGGTTGATTTGATCATAAGAAGTGCTTGTTTATCCAGACAAGTTAAAGCTAAGGCTAAGAAAAGGTGACCTCTTTACAACAAACAGATCAGAGGCTGATCTGATCAACAAGGCTGCAAACAGGACATCGCACAAATGAAAACTTCAAGAAAAGAAGGCTTGCTTTTCACAAGCCATGTGCTGATATCAGCCAAAATATGTGGAATAAAGAAAACAAAGAAAAACAAACAAAAAAGAAACGTGAATTGAGAACATTATTGGCTTTGAATCAGTACAATTATTGTTACAGGAGTGAAAGATATGTTGTGAAAGCATGAAGAGAATACAGTAAGAAGAATAGAGAATTCCCTTACTATCACAAAATAAATGTATTCAAGGGTATTGATAAATTCAAGTCTATTGTGGTCTCTGCAGAACTTCACTCAAGAAAGTAGTCCTTATTAATTAAGTACGAAAAATAATTTATGGTCATTATTTCAAAATATTAAGTTATGCAGAATATTTCATTTTATGCATCTCCTCTTCCTCTCTTTTCATATCTCTTCTTCTTTCTCTTCTCCCAGCCGCACGTGAGTAAATTAAGCGCCTGTTTTTAATGTCTATTAGATCGTTTCATGGTAGGATCAATCCCTAACATCCCTATAAACCCGGGAGCATCCACTTATCGTCAGTCAAAGTTGAATGTGCATACAGGCCCCGATCTTCTTGATGACTTTAATTCAGTGAAGTTCATGGTATTATCAGGGCACTAATGTTCCAACCTCCTGAAACACGAGTCCTCCAAACACCCACAATTTCAAAAATCAACTCATAATCCACATTTTCAAGACATAATAGACTCTTATTTCCTGTTTATTTTCTGTTTTATGTATATGTTTTTGTTTCATGCCTTGTGTAGGGTGTCTTTGTGTACCCTTTAAAGCACTATATACATTTTATTTGTTGTCTGTTGATGAGACACTTATTCAAAAGTATTTCCCATCTCTAGACCAGACTCTTTCTATGTTTTCATGGTGTTGAGAGAGAGAGAGAGAGAGAGAGAGAGAGAAAGAGAGAGAGAGCGTTTAATGCTGTTATTTAAATCATTGGCTAATTTACGCACAAGTTATAAGGGCCAATATCCGCTAAACATTCCAACTGTAAAAACTCCCCAGGTCTCAGACGTGCTTTTCCATAATTCCTTTCTTAAAATGACGCCAGGATCACAGCTGGTCTGAACATTTCAGCAAACCTTTCATTAATGACTTACAGAGTTGTTTTATTAAAGCTCTTAAATAAAAGGGAAAGTTTAAGGATCTTCTCACTCAAGCATGGTTAAATGATCTCTCCGAGCTCTACCTGAACTTGTCCTGGCTCGAAGCACTCTTCTACTGTACTGTGACTCCCTACAAGCTCCATCTAGCCTTGAGTATCCTAAAGGAAGTAATTTGACATTTTGGAAATGGTTTCATGATCGCTTGATTATTAACTTCATGCCAGAATGTGGATGAGAGGATCATTACCACTCCCTCGTCTGCACTGTACACATAAAGCTGCAAACGGTAGCCAGTTAGCTGAGCTCAGCATGAATACAGACAAAGACAAAAGTAAAAAATCAAGGTAAAACATATAACTCTAGATTTTTATCAGTTTCTTTGAACACAAAGAAAAAAAAATAAATGTGCCTTTGAAGGCTGACAACCTGGCTTCCATGCAACTTAGTCATTCTGATTTTCTCTTGCCTACTTCTTTTTACTGATCCAATGCTGTGTGCTGAAAAATAATCTTATAGCTACAGGGTGCATGTGGGAAAATCTAGTGATCAGATCCTTGACTGAAACACTTTTTTGTTTGCCCCCCTGTCACCTGAGTGTCTTGACAGGAAACAATACTGTTTTTTATTTTTGAGATTATTCACTAAACATACCATTTTCCATTTCTATCAAGTCTGCTCCTGGCTGCTAAGTAAAATTACAATACATTCAACCCACTCCTTTTGTGACCCTAATTATTGACAAAAAAAATTAGCATGATTTTAAAGACATGTCCAAGTCCTTCACTGTGCAGCAAATGGCAATTCCACCAGACATTTTTTTCTTTTTGAAATTCTTAAATCCTACTCAAATCACACTCTTCAGCGAAAGGTCTGAATAAACATTTAAGACCATGAATGTGAGGCCAATAGCATGAAACTCAATCATATCCAGTTTACTATCCCCTCTGGGAATCTTTGGCAATGCGGCTGCTCTGGGAACTGATATGTGCAGCTTATCCTTCTCTATGGGAATGTGTATCCTCTCATGTCTGCCCTTGGTCACTGACCAGCCCATCCTGAAAAAAAGTCATTCTTGGTTCACAAAAGCAGTAACTCCAACTCTTCCCACGAAACAAACAGATACAGAATCACTCTTCTAACACAGGTTAGACTGAGAGACACTTCACTCTAAAGTTAAAGGCAAGTAAGTCCCTTCATACTCTGGACAGCCTAAAATATAAAAGTATAGATCCTGCCCACATTACGAGGTTTCAGGTCTGGCATATAGAAAAGTTGAACGCCTGCTCCCACACAATGCAAAGCCACTAAAGCTAAGCAGGTTGAAAAAAGGCCCAAGAAAACAAAGTCACAATCCACTTTTGTTTAAAACAACTTAAAAGAGAATGAAAACTACGGTGGTAGGATTACATGTGTCATTTCCATCATTGTTTGGAAATGATCCATATGGTATGAGTGAGCCGCCATATGGACCAAGGATTTAGCTCTTTGGTGTGTATTTACACAAGCCCACAAGTGGCAGGTGCTGTAGTAGAAGTTGATACCCTGAATATTTTGTATGTGATCATAAATGACTATCAAATAGATGGATGGATAAATGGATAGATAGATAGACGTGTGTTAAGTTACATCAGTCTTGCATGCTTCTTCACAATTTTATACTTACTCTTAAAATGAAATAAACAGATTGAAAATTTGATTGAAGCCAGAGTAAAAAATTCTATAATCAGTCCCTAACCAAGTTATTTTGTCAATGTTATAGACATAGTCAAGTATGGACATGTTTGTCTATTTGCTCATTCTCTACACCTAATCAGTCTTGCTCCCCAAGTGAAATAACTGTTGAGCTGGCATACATATATATTTTTTTGTTGTAGACCAACATTAAATTCATCAGATTATTTCTCAGTGGTTTAAGATCATTCTTTAATTCATAAAACCAGTTAAGAATCTTAATGGTGTGAATAACACAAATAATCATTATTTGTTATTCTGTTGTCCTAGATGTAAAGTATGTTGAAATGTAATCTGGCAAAGAGCTGTGGCACAACACCCACTGAAAGAAAACACATAACAGGGCTCACAGTTGATTGACAGATATGTATATACAGCACCCCCACCCACACCGAGTGACAAAATGCTAACCACTCATACTCTTGCAAGCATCAAAAAAGCTACAAAAAAAATAGCTAAAAATGAAGGCATAATCACAAGGTCTTTGTACTTACGAAGCTCATCAAAGTGTGTCTCCATGCCATCAACACCCGGCACCGAGCAGATGAGCCTGGCCTTCAGAAAGGTGCTCCACTTGTTCACCAGACAGCAGTGGCCTCCATCATCATTCTACATTTGAGGGAGGAGAGAGACAAGCCAGTTTCTCCATCAATCACTTAAACTCGCCACACACCCATGAAAAATACACAGAGCACGATGGTCAGTAAAACAATGCAGGGGGGGGGGGGGGGGTGTAAGATCAGAAACAGGGACTCCTCTGATTTAGACTTTTCTTAATGATGGCTCAAAACCAGGATCTATGCCAGTAAGAAAGAGCTGAGACCAGCTTCTGCTGCTAAGTCTTTAACCATAATTAGCATCTTTGGGAAAATGTATTAATATTTCATTTGAATGAACTTAAGAGACCTCATGTTCCTTGTGCACCTTTGGGGTTCTCATTTCAAAAGCTGAATGTTTTAATAATTTTCTGTGTAGTTAAAGTAAATGTCTGAGATGTTTTGCTTGCTGGTGTGCAAAGAATTCAAGTTCAGATGTGTGACGTAATAAGAATCACAAGGCTGGGTCTCTGGAGGCCGTGCAAGAGCCCTCTGAGAGAGGGATGAGTGTTTGTGTGCTGGGTCAGTGCCTGACCTCTTCAAATAAATACAATAGTGAACAGCTGAGGAGGCAAGCACACGTACAGCACATTTTCTCACCCATACTCGTGCTTTTGCACCAGCTATAAGGCTCACACATGCACGCAAACCATAAGGGAGTCCCTGCTACACTCACGCCAGCAATGCATAAACAACACAAGACGCCTTAAAAGCTTCAAGAGACATCGACTGTAACGTGTTTATGTTTTTATCTCCAGGAACACAGACTTTGGTGGATAAATTCTTGTGGCACTGAGGAGTTTCTGTCTATTTTTTTAAATTTTATTAAAGCAGAGAGCTATTTGTTGCTTAATACACAAACAGTGTTTTCGGACTACCAGGCAGTAGAGGTCAGAAGATCACAGGGTCAGAGGTCAAAGGGCAATCTTACACACAGAGGCATGCATTGTGGACAGGAAGGTTAAAGACACATGTGGATTCCAGCACATCAGCGTTGAACAAATACTGGTCCTGTGCCTGTAAACACTAAAATACTCAAACACTCCCGCTGAGAGTCTTCAGCCTGTTTTTAATATCCATGCAAGCTTTCCTTTCATTTTGTTTACAGCCAAAAACAAACCCTGCTCACTGTTTACACACCAGGCAGATGCGTCCTATGCGGGACTGGGTCACCGGCGTCTGGCCCATTTCAGAGGACTTCTCTCGGAAGAAGAAATACAGCTTGTCGTCATTTCTCTCTGCGCTGTCTGGGATCAGGTGGACATGGATGAAAGTGGGGTCTGTGGGGAGAGGGGGTGATGAGGCACTGAGACCCAAATAGCATTAGGAAACCAATGACTGAAATCTCATAAACAGTCGGCCTTCCTGTTTACCAGTTGTTGAAAGATTCTTAGCATATGCAAACATTATAGTCTTTACATTTCAGCTTGACATTTGAAACTCTGCTCGCACTGTATGTTGAAAAATCATTCAGGAAAGCTAAACACTGGATGAGAGCCCTGTGTATCACCTCTAGCTTTAAAAGAGCTTTACCATTTAACCATCTGGAGTTGTACTGATCCGTTCGCATGGCTGTCTTTGTTCCCAAAGTCCGGAAAATGGCTGAGTCTGTTCCCATAAAGTCAACATAGACCCCAGCATACAGCTCACCGTCTGAAAAAAAAAGAGAAAAAGAAGCTTGGTTCACTCAAATTATGTGACCCTGACATTACTACAGCACCACCTGTGACATATAACACTTTCTCTAATGTCAAAATGTACATTTTTAACCAACATATCATGATTTTTTTTTTCTAAATACAGAAACTCAGGAAAGCACTGTTGTTTATAATGTTTTTGTCTAAATAAAATTTATTTTGCAAGGGTACCAGCTACAACAAAATTTAACACTATGTTTGACACTAAAGACTGTCTCCTCTATGGAGAGAGCGGGAGGAGAAAGGTTTTTTATTTATTTGTGCTGTTTCAAAACCTTTGCCCACATCTTTTTTTTTCAGAATTTAGTATTTCTGTCCACAAAATTTTAGAAGAAAAAAAACTCTGCAAATCTCTTTAAATACTTAGACACTATTTTCTTTATTCCCATGAAAATGAGGATTTACTGATTTTGTTATTATTAAATTTCCAAAAACCACTCAAGAAGAATGAAATTGTAATAAACGTTACTAAATTAGGTGCTTAAACCCCCGAAAAGCCCTTATATGTACTGTGAAAAGATAAAATATGAGCACATCCATGTGTGGGGACACACAAATGTATATTACAGCCTTGTTAAGCCACAGGAAGACAAGGTGTTGGTTTTCCAGCTGCTGTAAGGGCCCCTCAGGATAGCACATGTGACTGTCAGCTCTCAGAGATGGAGACAGAAGACAGCAGGAGGTGGAGCACAGGAAACAAAAAACACTGTCCTGTTGCCATTAAATCCAGTGACACCATGCTCAGTAGCAGTATAGAGATTGATGATGTATCATTAAAATGTCCATGGATGATTGGATGTGTAATGTAGGAGAGAGCTGAGCTCACTTTTCCCTTTTTTTGAAGCAGAGAATTCGAAGTCATTATGAACACCTGCTACAGGGTCTCTTGTATGATGCTAACTGGTGGAAGTGGGAGGTAAATCCATCTTGGATGACAGTACTGGTTTCATACTGGTCGGCTGGCACTGTGCTAATGTGGGAAAGCATTGCCAGTGATTTACACCCGCTGCCTCACCCCACACTGAGAAGATCGCCTTTCACTGGTGGCAACTGTGTGGTCTGGTACTAACTGAGCGACCTTGGGCAAAGGGACAGAGGACACTGTCTTTATGAACACTGCAGCAGACCACAAACTGCAGCTCACACTATCTGTTACCTGTCAAATTACTGTAATATTAAGAATGATACAATTTTGAGCCCTTGCTTAAGTACACTAAACTCACAGAAGTAAAGGCAATGAGCTCTGTTACAGCATGCTCAGTACTGTGCTTCAGGAACGTTGAACATGATGACACAAACATGACCGGGAGATCAAAAAAGGAAAAATTACTAACATAAGTGTCTCACTGATATGTTGGACTATTTCAAGTCTAAATGTAAAACCTCTGCTTGAGGCTCTGGATTGTCAGCTTTGAAAGTGTTCTTGTTTCTGCAGGTTGCTTTAGTAATTTTGAGCAATTATGTGTCAGCAGGCGTAGCTGCACTCTTGCAACAGTTTTTTTTCTTTTGATAACAAAAGCAAGTGGGATTTAATCCAACATAATGATATTCTTGAAGCCACCATTTGTTATCTAAAATGACTTTTTTCCATTAAAAAAACAATCTAGTGTGCAACTACAAAATTTCAGCGGCAAAATGTTTCATCACTGTGCTTCAAAAGTCATTTGCTTGGATTTAAGAAACAGTTTAGATTTTCTTACTCCAAGAAGCTTATCTATAAAACCTGATTTCTTCATTTCTTGACGACAGACCTAGGTTTGCATATTCTCTTTTCACAAATCAGTATCATGTCATTGATATTTCTGGCAAACTTGGAGCCTGTGAAACAAGCCAGAGTGAAGCATCTGTGTTACAGCACTGTCTCCTGTTGAGCTGATATCTTCTTAAAATAGAACAGCGGTACACTGGGGATGTAATGGACCAAGAAATGATGGGATTCATGTCTGCAATGCAAATGCCAGATGGAAAAGAAAATTTTGGCTTGAATTCATTTAACACTAACCCCTGATTACATCTGAATTACTGAGGAGTTGGCAATGGTTCCCAGAAGCACATATTGCATAGGGAAGTCAGAGGATGAGAGACGATTGCCAATGGGTTATTAGATTGGGCCACCATGATCCCCCAAAACAGCTGTTCCTCTTCCACTGGACTTAGGGAGGGATAAAAATCATTTGACCAAAACTTACAGATTGTAAATGATACATTTATAAATTAGATACAAATGTTAAATCAATTAGTTGGTGAATACAGTCTGACATGATCTTCTTGCCTAATGTACTTTAACAAGTTTCCTGTAGTTACTCCAACTGAATTAAAAACTAAAACATCTCAGTGATGATCTACTCAGTGATCTGTGCTCCTTTTTTAATAAGTCTGTACTTGTGAGGTTTTCTCCTCTTGATTCTTCAGGTTTACCACTAAACTGGCCTGACCATCAAACCCCTTCTTCACAAGGAGTCCATGAAAATCTGACAAATTTAAGCAGAAGTATAAACTATGCATTTAATCAAAAAAGACATAAAAATGTAGACGCCAAGTGGGAGAAGATTGCCATTATTATGTGAATCTCTGTGCCTAACTGTACCTGAGCTTATGATCGAATGCGATCATGCTAATGTGATACTTACTGATCAAAGCTGACACGCTGTTGAGCTTCGGATCGTAGGAGCACTTTCCCTTCCCAGATTCCACTTTGCCAGGCTCCAAATGGAAAATATCTTCCTGGAATGGAAAAATCATATGGAGACAGTAATAAATTCAGCGCTCTTCATCTTGTCACTGTAATTCCCTTGTGCAGGGTAAAATGAGGCAGTGAGTGCACTCCCCTCCTCCTCCTGGGACCTACAAGGCATGACGGGGGATGAAGTATTAGTATAATGAGTATGTGTTCATACAGAAAAATACATGCAGAGAGAGAATTTTTAATCCATATCTATGCCATTCTACTCCTGATATCAATGTGTCTTGGGCTGCTTGGGTATTTTTACTGAATAATGAACTGCATGCCAAATGTCTCTCAGCCTTTTGTGCCTATGGCTGTCGAGGCCTGCTGCTGACACCTGTAATCCAGTGCAGTGAAAACAAACCCATGATGCTGGCTGGATGACTGATGCTCACTGCTTGTGGCATCCCTGTACACCAGCACTGAAAGATGATTGGCAGGAATTTGCGTATGAGAGTGGGGGAACATGAATCGGTGGCATGCAATGACATGTCCTGAAGCCCCTCCACACACACACACACGAGTGCATCTCCAATCTCCATTTATCAGTCCCAATGGGTAAAGAGAAAGAGACAACTCTGTCCCTGTCCATCAGCACTAAAGCAGTGGAAAGAAAATGGCACTGTGCCACACTTACTTCACTGAAACATAAGCACATCCTTTCGCAATTCTCCATTCATCCTTGATTATAGTCACCACTTGTTTAAATAACATGGTGCCGTCAGCTCACTCCCAGCCATTCCAGATGTTAAAAAGGTCACAAAATATTAAAGTGTACTAGAGGAGAATGTATTTTTATAACACAGCTGCATATCTGACCCTTCAAAAAATAGTGACACATTCAGAAAAAATCTTATGAGCCATATAAAAATATAACACCTTCAAGTTTAAATGTCCACCACGGTGACTTTCTGTGTTTCCAAGTGCTTGGAGAGCTTACACAGTGGAGACATGTTCAAGAATGTGGCTCTTTTATTTCCTTTGCTGCACTGCTAGTTGGCTACAGACGGCTGGTGTTTGCTCTGGACTAACAGAGCCTGCTGTGGGAGTGGGTCAGATGCTGACTAGTCCTGCTGCTTCTATGGGAGAGACTGCACTACATTCCTTTAGAGGGTGGATGGTTTATAGTGCACTGCAATAATAGGTGGGACATCCTGCATTAATTGTTTGGGTGCAAGGAGTGACTTTGGTATTAGATGTTTAATGAATGCCAAATATACGGTATCTAAAATGGATATGCCATGCATTAAACAGCAAAGAAAGCCTGTTTAATTAAACCTGTGACAAGCAAAAGTCAAGAGATTTTCCTGGCAGCCTGTGAGGCAATTTTATGATAACCCAGCTTACATGCAAAATTTGGCATTTAGCACAAATGCAAAGCACAAAGAGAACAATGATGGATAGGAAAGGGTGCTCAAACAATGAGGCTTACACAAAGGAAAATGATTCAAAGACTGTTAAAACAAAAATGACATGAAATTAAATGCAATTCCCAATTACAAAAGACTTGAGGATTGTGCAAGGTCCAGAAAAGATTCATGCCAATGTTAAGGAGATAAAAAATGAATGGGAGTTAAAGATGGTTTGGTGCTTAGACACAAAGAGGGGGAGCGTGCTGCAGGGGTCCACGAGCCCAGGCAGTATTCAGGGCTGCGGTGCAGACAGGGCCCACATCGCACCTTTAATCCAAGTGTCTCGTGCACCGCGCTGGGTTCAGCTGCGCGGCTAGCCCTTCCTCTGGCCTGGGCCATCTGCAGATACATGGACGTCTAAAACAGGAGACAGCAACACAGTCTGCATGTTACGCCACTGATGAGGAGGGATCATGGAGCCTTCTGTCCTTCTGCATCACTCATATTTTCACTGACTTCCATAATTCGAAGAAGACCTTCCGAAACCAGCACCAATGAAATCAGTTAAGTGTATAAGTACAAAGAAGATAAATGTGTGTGCATTTTTATTTTGCAGAGCATGTCTCTATGTTTATTTGACCAGATGGTTGAAAAGACAACCCTAAGAGCTCTCTATCCCATGGTTGAGTCAATAAAGCTCCCACAGTATGAAACATACATTTCCCTCAAAGCTGCTGCCAAAGCAAAACATTTGGATACTACAGTTTCCAAACCTACCAGGCCAGCGTGACAGATCTGAAGAAACATAGCACAATGAGATCAATTGACAACATTCCCCCTAAATGTTGAAGCAGAAATTACAAACCAGGGGTGTTGGGAAAGGTGTGTGCATGCACCTGTGCTAAGTGTGTCACCTCATGTTTTTGCACTTCAAGTTAACTGCTCAGCACAGCTGAGAAAGGTTCTCAAAAGGGACAACTTTAACCTATCTGTTCAATGTGCCAAAGAAAAAAAACAGCAACTCTCTCATTAATATAGGCAAGAACTGGAACATTCTTCTGACACCCCATAATGGGAGCTCCCATCTCCAATTACCCAACAACTCACATGTTGAAGGCTGGCGGGTGGCCTGGGTGGATGCATGCACAGGTGTGGATGGATAGGCGAGCGAATGGATGGAAGTCCTTTTTAAGCCAATGGTCATGGAGAAACCAAACGCAACAAGGGACTCATGCAAGCCGTGCCTGCAGTTGCAAGTTCTCTCAACTGTGATGTGTGTCTCAAAAGAGGGTCGACAGGGAAATTTATTTTTTATTCATCCCATTTTTAAAAGTCTCCTGGCCATCATTAGTGAACAAGTGTGATATTTAGAGAATAGCGAGGTGTTAAAAGGGGAGTATAGCAAGGTAGGGATGCTTGGCTTAGTTTAAGAAATTTAAGAGGTCCTATTAAAGACTGAGACTAAACAGAGTAGGTCTAACAGCTCACTGGGGGAGACAGCTGTGTGCATGTAAAGCTTTGCTGGCAGCTTTGCCAGACCCAGGAACATGGTACCTCCAGCAGGCCTAATGATGGAAGGAAATGCTCGTAAAGCAACCTGGTGTAAGGTGGATTGAGAGCAAGAGCTTGTTTCAGAGAAAAATAAAAGGAGGAGCTGGGCTTTGCTAAATACTCTCTAGCAGAAGATTGGTTTTTGCAAAGTTGATGTACCAAGAAAGCACCTTCTTAGCTTTAATTGTCTTTGATCTTAATCCTAACCTGAGGTTTGCGCCCACGGTTGACAAAGGTACAGACTGGATTGTAAGCTCCTGTTCCACAGATGTAGAGCTGGGTGCGGTTCCATGGCTCAATCAGACGGATGAAATTTGCACATTCCTCCTGGAAACATAAAGACTCAAGTCAATTAAATGGCCATAAACATCTCAGTTAAAAGCCACACATAACCACAATTTACAGGTTAACCCCCTGCAGATTTACTGAGTGCACAACTTTAAGAGACTAACAAAGTACCAGTAAAACTGTGCCTCCACATGTACATGAACAATACTTTGTAGTCCTAGCCAGCAATGTTGTGCTCTCCACTTTGGCCTGGAAGATAAATTAATTTCTCCTTTTCTTTGGCTAAATAGCTGGAACCACAGTTTTACAGGGCCAAGTTTCAGCCTTGCAGATGAGAACCATTTTCTTGGGTTGATCTCATTAAAATTTATACAGAGAGCTGTATGCTTAAGGACATTGAAAACCGAAAAATACATTTATTTTTCTATATTTGGGCAATCAATCGAGTGGATGGAAATCCCCTCAGTAGAACAAACTTGATGTGGTTATGAGTGCTGTCAGGAGGCATACTTACGTTGGCATCTTTCCCACTCACAAGGCACTCCATCCTTCTTCGTTCAGACACTGGCCAGTGGATCTGTCAGGAGGGAACAGATGACAATTTTATAGTTTCAATCCAACCTGCTACACATCAGTGGCATTAATGAGATGTCTGGGCTGAAACTGTAAAAAGAGACATCCACCCAGGCAAATATCAGTTCTGTTGGGATCGTCATAGCCCAATTACAGTAGTTTAATGACCCAATGACAACTCCAAAAGAAAAAAAAAACTCAGTGAGCTAACCAAAAACTTATGCTGGATGGACAACAGAACAGAATCTTGCCCTGCTGAGCAGCTGCTGTTGCGCTGAGGCAAAGACACTTCCTTTAACCCCATGTTACAGCCCATTTGAGGGATGGGAATTAGGGGTGAAAGAAAGCATGGGAATCGTCTTACAATATGTGGGTCCTTGTTGATGTCATGGAGGTCCAGGGACAAGATGTGATCCTTGCTTCCAACATACATACGATCATGGTCCTCGTCCATACGTAGGATCCGGTAATCAGTCGTATTCAGGAGGTAGGCAAAGTGATGAGCAGTGCCGGTGGATCTTAGCTCTGTGTGGAGACAAAAACACATCCATTAATGACAGCTATGGTGCTCATGCACATTTTTACAAAAACACGCACGCACAACTGACACATTCCTAATACCACTCCTCCAAACAGTGTGGAGTTATATGATGGTTTTCCGCCAACACTGCTGTAACTTAACACCATGCATTAGAGGCAACTGCTACTGAGGGTCTGTCACACCGTGTTGATGGCTTAATGCTCTCCAAGTACCTCAGAAGATCTAGAAAGTCTTACATGATCTGCTTTCCACTACATCAACTCAAATGTTTGAGAATGAATAACAGTGTGACAGATTTAATGCTTAGCAACACGGTATTGTATGTTGGGTCAGCGTGGTTGTCAAAGTGCGTTGGTTGGACCACACTCTGCAAAGGTCAAAGGAGTTAGGCTCTTAAAGCTACACAATGCAGTCAACAAGTTTTCTCATGTCAAGTGGCACCCTGTCTTCCTTTAGCATGGTGCTGGAGTGTTTGTTTGATATATACTTCTTGGTTCAGCAGCCATGTACAGGCAGGGTAGAGAGGCCACTGCAAAGAGAGCAAAGGCCCCATGCCACACCATAGACAAACACTCCTCCACGATCTATAGGGGAGAGGCATTACAGGGTGGCATTCACATATTGTTGGACAAACACAGGGGTTTAGCTCAAACAGCAGGGAAGTTCTGTGTCGGGGTTAAACTTTATTGTACAACCATCAGACCACAGAAAGCTAAAACAAGGATCCACACTTTGAGGTTAACCAGAGTTCCTTTCTGTTGATTTAGCAGCAAAACTGTGGTGCAGAGAGGCAAGAGGTTAAACTGTCGAGCACAAGTTAGCTCTGTTAGACCATCAATGAATGAATAATTTTTCCTTTTTTTTTTCACGAGCTCTTTATGTGCGGTCATGCTCAGTATGTATGAGGTTACTAAGAAGCATTCCTATGTGGTTGTTGGGTGGTTGTATGAAAGAGGTCCCAACACCAAAGCATGTAAAGCCATCAACATGTCCACCAGTGGGCCTTAAAATAAACACCATCTAGAGACCTTTTTAAACAGACTATGGAATCTGATATTACCCGTCTTTCCAGCCAGGTCTAAATTTAACATAAGGTTACATCAATAAGCAAAGATTAATAGCATTAGATCTGCTATATTTGTACAGTTTGATTTAATAACTGTGCCCACCAACAGAATGTTTACAGGTCAGCAGAATGATTGACAGCTGTCACAGGAGCCGCGACATGAGCTCGTACGCTGTGATTATTTGTGTTGGGGTTTAAGTTGAATGATGAGTCCCCATACGCTCTTGCTGTGTTTATGTGTGTTTGCAGTGAGTGCGTAACACACTAGATAAGAATACATGTACACACACACACACACACACACACACACACACACACACACACATAGCAAAGGCCAGTCAAGGCCTTTCCTGGGGCTTTTCAGCAACACCTCAGTGTGTGTTTGTGGACAGAGAGGCTTGATGGGACGCCATCTTCAACCACCATGTGTACACACTCGTACCCAACAGAGAGCTTCAAATTCAGATGTAAAGACTTGTAACATATTTCCATAGCTGCCTGATAATGAATGGATAATTTAGTTTGAGTGGGCCTTACAGCATGTCCAACATTTAGGTCACAATGAAAACATGGCTCAATGTCATGAACAGTGATGAAAACTCTTCCCCCACATCTAATACTCCGTAACTAATTGTAATGTAGACGAAATCACAGGGAGCTAAGCTTATTAAATTGTGATGCTGCTGTAGAAAGAAAACTCTTGAGGTCTGTCTTTCATAGAAAATGTCCCAGTGGCCTGGCATTTTTTTCTTGTTTAACTTTTCAAAGCTTTTTATGACTTTGCAGGAATAAAACTAGGCAGGATTTACACATGATGTTAAAACTGCAGCCTGAATGCCATAGGGTCTTGTTATATCAGGAAGGAACCTTTTGAAACCTATCAACACATGTTTGGGGGAAAAAAAGGAGCAAGACATTTTTACTCAAGTGTGAAGTCATTTTAGCTTTCAGGCATCATTCCCCACCCTGTCAGCTTTTCTCACTTCAGTCCCAAAGTCAACCCATGCCAGGGGCAGGGGCACATGGCTTTGTGCTATAACATGTTGATCAAGAAGTCATGAAGGCAGCCAACCGGGCTCGGCTGCTACACTGCTGAGGAGGTCAGGCCGCCTGTGGGAACATGCCAAAAAAGGTGGATCTTGTTCTGAGGCTGGTGCCAGGAAAACACCCAGTCAGAATCAGCTGGGGGAGTCATGCAGAGAGACTGTTGTTTTATGTGAATGCATGCCAGTGAGTGGCTGATGAGGAGCTTACTTTGAAAATATAAAGAGGAATTGGTGGGGCTGTGTTTGGTGAGTTCTTCAACGGAATAAAATTAAATCTAAATATATGGCTGGTTATGAATGACTTCAGATGGTCAGTAATCTAGTCAACAAATAAAATCTACATTCGACAGCACGCTCAGTCCATTGTCTTCACGAAAGTACTGATCATGTTTCAAGCAGGAGATTAGTCGGAGGCAGGATTTCTGTTCTCTTTGTCAGCCACATTAGGGCATGACAGCCTTTTCCACACGCTCTAAGACTTATCCTCAAGATTTAGGGACTGGGAGCAGTGTACAAGTGTGTCCATTCGAGCCAGATAAACTCTTAAAGTAGCCCATTACTGCATGCATGGTTTGGGTTCACTCTGGGGGGTCTGCACAGACAGCAGACGCATTGTTTTAGAAACACACCACTCGCCCCTCAGGAATGGCAATGGCTCTATTAGAGGTGAAAGTAAGCTGCTGATGGAACCTGATCCTCGTTCTCAATGTCTTGTCCTTAACTCGTTCACTTACCTCCGTACGCCTGTATGCTTGCACTTGCATGTAAGTCAGAACAAAAGTAGTGCCTGTGCACGACCAGAGCACAGGCAGTAAATTGATCTAACAGCAGTGAACTCAGACATCTAAGTCAACTAGTGAAAGGCAGACAGGTTCACTTTCTTTAGTCTACTGAACACAGACAATCCTCCTTTCTCTCTCAACATTTCAAGGTGCTGCTGGCTGATGCAACCCACTGCCCAGTCCCACAACTCAACCCTCTGCTTTTGGCTGCAAGAAAGGCTTGAGAGAGTGAGCTGAGTAAGATGAGGAATGAACATATCCTGGTTAGATGTCAGCAAAGAGCCAACTGCCAGTCTGTTTTAAAGACTTTAAATGTTATGAGACACTTCAGACTTCTACCATCAAACTCCAGATCAAGTGGAAGCTCTTCTTGAGCATGAGGTAATCCCTGATGATAAAAGGCCAAGTACATCTTTAGTGAATTCAGTTACTTCAAACTAAAGAATCTGTTAAGCTCTGTGTAATATAATGTGACTAAGTTTATGACCTTTCAGATTAAGTCAGTCTGCCAGTGAATGAGCAGCAACAAAACAGTGCCACAACAGGCCATAATATACTGTACGATGTTCTTACATGCATGCTTTTTTTCTGAGGAACATATATGAGTGAAAAATGAAGCAAGGCAGTGAATTGATTCAATAATTCAATATTTAATAAAAGCACTACTTGAGTTGCTACTGAGTAGTTTATTCCGGAAAAATATTTCAACTTGCCCAACAGAATAAAAGCTACAGTCAGAAAAGCTGTTTCTTCTCATCCTGCTTAGATCAAAGCTTTTCCTCCACATTTTATCAACCAGCTGTTTTCTAACTACAGATGCAGTCAGACAATTAAAGGTACAAATACTATGATCTGGTCAACAGAAAAAGAAAGATCAACTCAGGAAATCTAAGTAAATATTAGTGAATTCTACAAACCAAAAGTAAAGCCTAATTTTCAGTCTACTACCAGTATCACATCGCTGATTTATTTAAAAGGGAAGTCCAGCACAGAGCCTTGGCCATACAAGGAGCCAAAAAGTACACATGTATTTTATCAAATTCACCAAATGAGTTTTCTGACCTTGAACACAGGCTTTTGTGATGTGCTCCTTTTAATGTCTGATTCAATAAATGCAACACTGGCTTCCCCCTTTTTTTATAAACATACTTCTTTTGGTTTGTAGATTTAACAGAGTGTGTTTCTGGCTACACCCTGAGCTGGACAGTGGTCTCTAGGACAATGCAGTGGTTGTACTGAAAAGTACTGCAGTTGTCCCAACCTCCTGCAGCCCCTTCCTCAGAACACGATAAATAAAAAATGTATTTTTTGTCAGCCTGCCTGGTTAAATGAGGTGTGGAAACACACTGTATAGGAGAGACATGCCTCACTGTCAGACAGAGCCAGCCCTCCTCCTCCTGAGAGAATACTTGGCTGCTGACGATGATCTCCGGGGCTGCAGGCCTGCATGTTATAGCATATCTCTCCATCTAAAATTAATAGCCAACGGGCCCAGTTTACTTTGGAAATATGTTTGGACAGGAAAAGTTCACTGGCATGCAATATACTCTTTAGCTCAGATCCCCAGAAGTAAGAAAAAAAGCATGGACTATTACTGTCCTGTATGAAATGATTCCTCCCCGTGCTGTCAGACGGAGAATACTAGATTTTATGTATTACATCCAGGCATATGGCAATGCATCCTACTTCTGCTGTAATATTATAACTTCCTCTGCTTCATGAATGAAACTGCATGAAGTGTGAATGTGTGCCACACATTAATCTGCAGGACAAAGTCAAACTAAAAAAATAATTAAGGCACTGATTGGATCATGTCAAACTCTGGACAGAAAGTGGAAAGAAAAAATGAAAAGAGAAAGATATGACAAGACTCATTACATGCTCTGCCACTTGACAGTGCAGCACACGGCCGATATATGATACTGATACGTGTTTCAGCTCTCTGCATGCTTTGGCTTCAGTTGCGGTACATTAAAGTGCAGGATGCTGCCGATGATAGTGGAGAGCATGTTGGTGCCTGAACCCTGCTTCTCCCAAAGGTAGCAACAGAAATTGCCAAGGATGGGGGATGGTGATGGGAAGAAACAAAAGTTTGCGGTCTGCTGCTTTGACACCAAACAGGAAGGGAGAGATGTGCAGTGTGGAGGGACATGTGTAGCAATCACCTACACAATTCACGGGTCTGTGGTTTCCCCTTGTGTAATGTATGGCTGATAATTAGAAACTGCAGCTTCTGTAGCAACCAATCCTTTCCTCTACACAACTTCACAGTGAGCCACTACAATTGAAATGTAAAGGCTATATTGTTTGGCATCAAAATAAAAACAACGCTGAAAGATGTAAGTTTCACTTTGTTTAATTAATTCTGCTCAGGTTTTAAATATAACACACAGACATAACCTGTTAGCCTCCAGCACATCATAAACAAGCTGCACTATCTAAGCAAGGTCCTACGGCGATGTTCAAGCCGTCAGAGAGGGGTGTGTCAGTTCACACACAGAGTAGAGTGGCAGCAGTGATAATTAGGGTGTTTAACAGGGGGCGGGAGAGGTGGCTTGCTCTCACACATCAAAGCAGCACTTCTCAGGAAACCTGGCCAAATATTCTGAACGCTGTCAGTGCAGAGGAGAACTTCAGTTAAGATTACCCAATTACTCTTTCAAAACTACATTCCATTTCAACAGGAACAGCAGAGTTTTGCACAAATAACCCTTTTTTTACAAGCTTGCTTAGTTGGCAGTTAGGTCAACTTCAAACAGTGAGCAGTGATGAGTTCAGATACCACTGGCAACAGTGTCACAGGTTTTGATTTAACATTGTAATTTAACAACCCCTAATAATCAGGGGTGTGGCCTGAGTCGGGGCTTGTCTGAACCGATTATTTGTTCACCTAATCCTTGAGTGTGTAGTGTCAATATGACTGAGCCCAAGAGAGTCATAGCCTCCCTATCCTTGGATCATAGATATTAACATGTTTTGTGATTATGCTTCTAGATCTCCAGGTCTCTCAGACTGCCTCCAACTGAACACACAGAATAACAAGTGAGAGCAGTGGACTGGAGGTGTCACCAAGTGGATACTCTGCCAAAATTATCTTTCACTACAAAATCATTCTAGATCTAAAAGCTGTTGAGCGTGTGGCCAGCATGGGCTGTCCATATATTTTCTTTGTGTCTAAACTCTATGGAACGATCAATGATTTTTAAATCTGGAGCACAGTTTTTTTGTGTTTGCAGAAAAGAAGTACAAATAGACCCCTGATGCTGTCTGCTATATGTTCAGGAGGGACTCTTTCTTTCGGCCTGCAACCTACTGTGACATGGTCTTTGTACAAAGGAAGTTTAATTTGGCTTCAGAGAAATTCTTGAATTCTTTGTCATTGCTACTCTCTCTAAATTAGGGAGTTAAAGCCTTACAAAATAACATTATGGTGTTGTTTTACTTTGTTTTGTTTTGAGCAAACTGACTAAAGTAATGACTTTTGATTAAACTGTACCTACTCTTCCAGGGTGGCATGCTTAAAAAAAGAAGACAAACGCTCTTAAGCTTTCATCCACTGGCTTACATCTAGAAACCTGTATCCAAAAACTCTCCTTCACCATCTTCCTTCAACATAATTAGTTGTCTTGTCAAATGTTTACAGAAGCCGTTTGGTGAGCTACATGCTTCAGAGCCAGTAGAGAAGTGACACGGTTGTTGAAGAATGCCTGTGTGATTACTTGAGAGTGAGTATGAGGTTAGCTTTGCTGCTAAATGAAAAGGAACGATAACAGCATGTGAACCCAGCAGCTGCTCGCCTCGGCTTAGTAACTCTGTGGGACAGAGGATAATAAGAGCGGTCAGAGGCTCGGCCAGAGCCACATCAGAAAGGACGCATCATTCAGCAGATAACAAATATGCCAGGGCAGAGGAGAGATATGATCTGACCTGCTGGTAAATGCGAAAGAGTTCGGCTCATAAAGGAATGGTAATCTTTTGTGAAGTGCTCTCAGAAGCGTGGTCAAGCTTCGCTTACATCTGTGGTGTGTGTGTGTGTGTGTGTGTGTGTGTGTGTGTGTGTGTGTGTGTGTGTTCTTGGTAAAGAGACATCATCTGCGGCTTGCTGCTAGGAGAGAAAACACAGACATAACAGCAGCCTGTAAAAACACCTGCCTCATACACAAGAATCAACACAGGGTCCTTTCCTCATCATCATCTAGCATGAAACATGACATCAGGTGAAGGAAACTGAGTACAGTATTCCTACATAACTCTACACAGCTATCAATAGACTGAAAAATGCTGTTTATTTAACTTTGATCATTATCTGTTAATTATCAGCTGTTTCTGACCGTCTGCTTTGTATTCTTGGTAAAATAATCTGTCTTTTGAGTTTAAATAAAATAATTCTTGTTCACTTGATTTCAATAATGTATTACTTGGCTTTGAGCATCATGTGTCTCAGAGATTAAGCTGTGCTCCTGTTTTGTCACTTTTATTCTGAAACCATGTGAGCCTATTATGTGCCATTTTTTAGTTTGCACACACAATTTAGCACTCGTTATTAGGGATTTCAGTAGTTCAGGCCGTTGGTGTCTGGCACTGTATAAAAACTGATTAATTGATGGATCAGATTAACACTGGGCAAACTTGTTTGTAGCAGTAGCCTCTTCCAATGCATCCGGCCAGGCAGGAGATCAAAGTCCCCTCATCACCTCTGTACTTACTGAGTGTACGCAAAACAGCACAATACTGAAATCCCAGGGTGTGATTTCAAATTGCGGAATAGCTTTTAACATGCACACAGCCCTGTTCTGCCAGCTCTTAGGCCACACTTCACGAGACAGTTATTGTCATGGAATTTTCCTAATTCCTTATTATTCTACACAATTATAACTTTATGAAATATTATACATCTAAAAATTACATCAAATTCAGCTTACAGCTGGGAATGGGAGTAAAATGTATGCATGCTTACAATATATTTTCATATTTCAATCATACACTGGAATATAACTGCAGTACAACACTGAACTCATAGCTGTTTAAATATAGCGTAAATTTAAAGAGGACAAATAGTAATGCTTGTGGTTGTACACACACTGGCCACCCCTTCTTATGTCACTGTGCTCATTGTGCCACCTCAGTCTGAAAGTCTGGGCACACCCCTGCACAGAGACACATACATAGTAACAGTGTGGCAAGAAAGCTAACAGGCTTTCAGGTTATTTCAGCAAAAGCTGAAGGAAAACTCTTCTTTCTGATTTTTAAAAAATGAAGGGAAAGATGACCAAACTTCTGTTCCAGAGACAGCAGAAAGATGACTCCTGTGGGATTGGAAGAAGGATGAACAATGAGCTGGTGTGTGAGTGGTTTCACTGCACAAGCACAGCACCCATCAGCAATAGAGTCTGCTCAAACTGACCAGGATGAAGTTTCCTGCTTGTGCAGATGAGCTATTTACTTTGTATATGAAGATTAATACAACAAATAAAACATACAGGTAGATGATGTACATCTGTAAACTCTGGTAACTGATCATACCAAAGATGCAACCGATTTTCTCCAGTAACTGTTTCAGTTATAGTATGTGCCCATCTTAAATATAAATGCATCGGGGCAGAACTCTGCTGTGCAGATGTTGAGGGAATCCAATATGCCAATACATGACTGTGTGGAGACAGAAACCACACAAATCAGTTAAGTAACATCAGAGCACTACATTTTCTAAATGAAAGAACAAGGTATAAACTAGAGGAAAAAGTTCTAAAAGAAAAGTAACCTAAAAGGACTTTTGTTGTGATTTGGTGCAAAATAGAGGATGGGATGAAATGAAATTATTCTGGCCCTCACGAGGGGCTGGGGGTTGCTGTTCGGGAAGGTGCAGCCCCCCCTCCGCCCCTGTTCTGATGGGGGATACACTGGAGTTGAGTTCCAATATTTACCCATCATAACAAACAGATCAAAATCATAACCCAATTCAGCTCAAGTATTAGTATCAATAATGCACACCCAGTGTTCTGTAAAAGTGGACTTTGCCTTGAAACTGTCTCCATCCTGTCACTGTGGGGTCCCACTGTGCCCCACTGCTCTCTTGTCAACCTGGGGGTTCAACCATTCTATTATTAGGAGCCACTGTGGTGCCCTGCCCCTCTTCTGTCCAACAGCCCCCACGCTAATGGCACCAATTTGTATTCACTGTCAGCTCTGATGAGCTCTCATGCGGAGAGATTGCCTTATCACAAGGCCTCTGGCTCCCATCACCTAAGCCCTTCTCCTGCTGACTACCAAGCCCAGCATTGTGACTGACATGTGGAGAGGGTGAGGGGGTGAGTTTGGAGATGAACACTTGTCTTTGTTTTCAGGCTAACTCTTGTAACAGAAGACAGATGTGCTCTTGCCCGAAATCAGTTTAACAAGACAACCTGAATCAGCCAGGAATCCATGATGGAAACTTAAATGAGGCATACTGTTGCTGTCCTTTAAGTTTCCCCCATGCATTGTTCTTCATTCTGAGAAGCCAAATACATTTTAGGCCAGCAGTGTACACCTGAGTTCCTCTCCAAACAAATGAACACCTTCCTTCCTTGATTTGGCAGAAACATATAAAGTTAGAGAACCAGCTGAGGAGGATGTGAAATGGAGAGAACAAGTAGGAAAGGGGATCCTCCCATGAGGGTCTTGATCTAATCGCACACATCTGCACAAACATAGCTCTGTTTTCACTGACATATGTTTTATTAACAGTCTCCGGCTCAACAGTGACACATTTTGTCCCTTTCCCATCCCACATGTCAGCTCCAGCAATCCTTCATTGACCTTTTAATACAGAGTGTTTGCATGAATCACTTGTATTTCCAGTCTAAGGAAACTATCCAAATAGCTAGCTGCTGCCTTCACCTAAAGAGCTTGAAATGGTACATATGCCCTAACAACGCCTGGACAATGCTGCAGTAAAACCTGCCTGTGCTAGTCAGCAGGGCTACTCCAGCCCGAGCCAGGAGACGTGCTGAGGTCAGAGGTTGCAGTAGTAGCAGTGCTTTATGTTCTGGTTTAATCTGGGATTAGCTCAGGGTCAGGGTTATCTCTCCCCAGCCTGAGTGGAATCAGGAAACAGGGATTGCCTGGGGTAAAGTGGCATTACTGGATGGCTTGTCTAGAATCGCAATGAGCCTGTGATCAACAGGAGCAAAGACAAGAAAGAGAGAGTGAGTAGATGTAGAGCATGACTCACTGGGCTCTGGGTTGCAACCTCTCTGCCATCACCCTAACACTTGTCAGCCCTGCGATCCAGTTCAATGGAGATCCACACGCACTAACAATATGAATTACTACACCCAGCAAACCAATAAATCACTTGTGCATTATATCTGTCTAGCCATAGTTATGTGCATACCTTCTGGTTTCCTGAGTACACTGAGCATGGTAAATTCATTTTAATGCTGGTGCAGCACAGAGGAACCAGCAGGACAGAGAGCTCTTAAGTGTGTGAAACAGGGCAAGCTGGACAAAGACAAAAGTCTCAGCTGAAAATTGCCAAATAAACACGCAAATGCACCAAACATTGGTACTGTTGAATACCGGTACTGATTCCCAGGGCCGGGCATTGGTACCATATCAGTTCAAATGTGAAAGGTACCCATACCTAGTTGAGAGCCAGAAACAATATAAAGGTGAATGAATCTGGTGTCTTATATCACTTCAAAATCAACCCTTTAAGTTCTGATGAATAAAATTACTCAAGCTATGATGTCACTTTGTGAAAAAATAAATGCAAGCTTAACATCTCTGGCACTATGACACATGAATTTATTCAAAGGAATGAAAACTACGATTTGATGCTTCAGAGCTTAGTTTTTGTCATAAACTTGATGTTGACAATATACTCCACTTCATACTTGTGAGTTTGTATCCTGAATACTCCAAGTAGTTTCCATTAAAGGAAAGTAACACTATATGGTAGTAGTACACAATAGACAGTGTGGGGCCCTGAAAGGTGTGAGCATAATGAAAAAAAGTACTTTCTCGTTAGCTTGAACCAGGCCCTAAAAAACTTTGTAAGACAGAGCAGAAAAATGTCTCAATGCAACAATACAACTCTTTGTCTCTCAGGTGCACCCTGACAGGCCAGTGGCAGATTTACAATGGTTCAGACACAGGATATAGCAAGCTAATGTATGTGACACCAGAGACCCACTGTCGTGCCCATAGGTTATGAATGCCTTATTTGTTGGAGCAGTGTGGGGCCACTGCGTGGGAGGCCAGTTGTTCCAGCCCCTTCCTGAGAATGACAGGAAGACAGGACAGACTGTGACAGCATCCATTGTGGCTCTGCTCCAGGTCTCTTCCTCCCACCAGGCTCCTGCTGATCCCTTACCCTCAGTAAGTACACAGCATGCCACCTCAGCGCTTATCTTCCTGTTCCCAGAGGGGGGGCTGGGAAGGGAGGAGTTGTGGTTCGGGCAGAAAGTCTTAAACATTTTATTTGGTATGTACAGTTTCTCTTCCCTGTCAGTCTGATGATACATGAGACTAGTGGACATCCCTCTGATTCAACTCCTCTTTGAGCAGAGGGAGGTCATCAGTTTGGATCCAATGCAGCCCTAAAACCCAGGCTTAGGGGACAGGAAGTGGGCTTAGGCGACAAATCCCAGTTTCCACTTGTATGTCAGCAGCAGCAGCAGCATTTTGCTTCATCAGTTACTTTCTCCATTCAAAGAACGCTCATCTCAAATAAAGGGGATTAGCCTTCTATAAACAGCTTTGTGTTGTCTACTTCCCTCTTGCCTTGTTGGGTCCATCAGTCAGAGGAAGTGCTTGAAATTTCCCCATCATGAACAAATAGGCTCATGGGAAAGAGAGTTATGGGGCTGAAGCTTCTAGTTAGAAAGTTTCTTGTTGTATATTTGAAATGCTTTGAAGAGTCTCCTTCTACAATCTGTCAAACAGAATTCAGTGAGTGATTATCCATCCTGGAGCTTTGCATTGAAACACCAACTGCAACACTTGAAATGTTTAGTTTTTAAAGTCTCCCAGGAAATGTTTCAGCTCATTTATTATAGTCCTAGAATCACCAACAGAACCCCGGATGTAAAAAAGACAGCAAAGGGCAAAAGTCACCGTTCAACCATGGTCTCTGACGTGATAAGCCTTCTGTTCGTAAACCACGGCTGTTTTAAGGGCCTTTCAGGGCTCCGCACTCTTATCCTCTTTCACAGTCAGAACGAGATAATAAGTTCCCTTAAGACGAGAGGAATTAATCTGTTGAGGGAGCTTGTCCCTGACTGTCAAATTTTCTGCTTCTTTTTAAGGAAAACAATAATAACCCCAGCTCGTTATTAGCTTGAATACTGGGATGATCTACCTGAAACAAACCAGCATGTAATTTAATATTTATGTCTTTGTTCAACAAAGTAATTCTCACCCAATAAGTGCGTTGTTAAGTAGTCTTTGTTTTATTACAGTCTTCACGAACATCGATTCAACTGTCAAATTGGCAGAGTATGCTCTATGTCCATATAAGGTGATGTTAAGGAGATAGTGAGAGACAAGGGCTGAGGTTTGAAGGGTCATTGAGTTTACCAAGCCGATTTAGCCATCCCAGTTTGTCACTGGTAATCTCCCTACAGCTAACAAGGTGATAAAATCAGTCAGCTGGCGGCAGGACATGGATAAGGAGAGCAGCAGACAGACAGGGAGAGTGAGAAGGAGATATGTTTGAGTGCATGCCTTCTTGGACCTCATCCCTCCATCTCTCACACACCCTCACAGATAATAGGCAAAGCATATGCATCTCAACACGCAAGTTAAGTACCTTTGCACACAATATGTGTGACTCCTGATGGTTTAGACATGCAGCAGCTGGAGCAATTTAGACAAAATGTATACAAAAAAATGAGATGCAACAGTAGATTTATATCAAAAAATTCTAAATGCCCATGACAGTGGTTCCTCCACACACATTAAACAATCAAGCTGAGTAGAAATGAGGCGAGTCCAAATGGAAGGGGCAGAACAGACGAAAGCAAGAAGCGTGTGAAAGGTTCATATGGTTCCTTTGAGACAGAATATGGAGGTGTTCATTTTAACAACTGTGGCCAAAACCATAACCTTCTGAGAAAAAAACAGACACACAGCCAATGCATCCTCATTTCCCTTCTTTCAAACCCCCTCAGTGTGGCCTCTTTTAAGCCTTTCGAACACAGAAAGTATGCTTTCTAAATCAGAGGGCTTCTTTTTTCAGTCTGAAAAGGTGGGAGCTTTACGAGCGTAATTCTCTCTTACTCCCAGCACAGGGAGCAACACAGACATGTAAGAGGGTCAAACTTGCTGGGTTTTTACCTTTTGCTGACAGCCCAGTTGGAGTTCATTTAGCCATATGATGTTATTTGAACACATTCAGAGGAAATGGGCTGGTCAGAAAGCATTAAGGGGCTTCACATGCAGCCAGGTGACACAGTAATATAAAGTCATATATTGGGATGAAATAGTACACCACAGGTTGTCTTGGTGGAGCTGCAAAAACGAGGCTCTTCACCTCATTTCAAACAATGTTTATACACTTGAGTTTAATCAGATGGAAAAAGAGGAGCATATGCTGTTTTTACTCTTGGTGAAATTAAGTGAGGTGAAGCACTGAAGCTGCTTGGATGTGGTGTTATAGATCTATCTGGCAGCACCATGTCGAGCTGGATGCTGATAAACTTGCAGCACACAGATAGATTTTCCCTGCTCTCTTTTCAGCTGTGCTTGTGTCTGCCTCTTGATGCCTGAGCACTGCTGTGATTGTAAGTCGTTCTCTTGGTCTGACCTCCCTCTGGTACAGAAAAATCCAAAGAGACAAAACAAACTCTCTTTCTTTCTCATCACTTGATTGCCCCACAGCTCTTCTGTTCCCTGAAATTGGCAAAGTGACCTTGATGAAGGAAATACCAACTGTCAATCATTGATTACCAGGACTTTTTACACATTCACTTAAGGGCTCCCCTTTCAAGTTTGATCAATATCAGCCCAAACCCAGTCAGAGAGGAACACAGACGAGTGACTATTAAGGGAGCACAGAGCCTTGGGGAAGAGAGGGCATTTTAAGTGGGCAGTCTATTTATGAGACAGATGAGAGGGGGATCTTGGTGCACAGTCCAACCAACTGCAGAAACTGTTTCAACAACACAGACGTTGAATTGGCCAATGGCTGTATACACACCCATATTCGTGAAGCTCGGGTTGATTTTGTTCAGAGCGTCTGCAGGTTTCAGCGGGTCAAATTTTAAATTGACTTGAAATTTGAGACTGAAAACAGTATTGATGTGGGCAATGGTTGGAGATCCTGCTGTGTTACAACCCAAGCATGGTATCTGTCACTCAGTGAGACTCATTTAAGTTTACTTTTTGATGAGGCTGATATGGCTGTGGTCTATTTGTGGCCACTGGCAATAGTTTTGTGCTTTTCCCACTGCGTTTAGCTCTTGCCAGCCTTAGCCCTCATGGTGCCAAGCTTGAAGGTCCTTGCGCACAAAAAATGCATCTGACCCCACCTGGGCTGGCAAAATACATGGCCAAAAAGATTCTGAGAAAAAAAGACGTCATCCAGCCAACCCTCAATGCACTGGCAATTACCCATCATAGCAGACTGGCTAGCTAGCAGGCAGATAACAATTTATATCAGCAGCTACATCTCTTTTCAAAAATTCCCACAATGTGTCACATTTTTTTAACAAATTTAAGATATTGTTAAGCCTTCATTTTAAATGCATGAATTTAAGACTTTTTTAATGATATTTTAGGGACTTTTTGTGCCTTTAATGTGACAAGAGAGGACAGGGGGAAGAATAGGAAACAGGGTGAGAGTCAGAAGTGACATGTGGGAAGCAGGACACAGGCCTGACTTGAACCTGTGCGAGGGCAAACCTCATGGAGCGCATCATACGCCACTGGGCCATCTGCGCTCCACATTTAACACTTTCAACACATTTTAAGCCTTTGGATACGGTGACACCCTGTTGTTGCTCTGATCCCATTTATTGTCCTGTTTCCCACATGACTTTTAAAATGACGCCTGCATTAGATTTCTGTGTGATCTGGTCACGGTGCAGAGAAACTCGTTGCTCATTGTTTTCAACGAGGTTGGAGATAATGACCACCCTTCTTGACATATGAACAATAGCACAAGTTATTTATCATGTGACTGAATGGCTTTATTACATGATCTCTGATGAGTGAAAACATCTGTTGAGAGTCCAAAAGCTAAGTCCACTTTTTCAAATGCCCAAACTCTTCAGACCATGAAAGCAAGAAGAAGGATTTGTGCAACTACTTCATTCCACAGGAAAGCAGAGTCCATAAATGGGAATTAAAGTAAACCACGTCACAGTGAAAAACCTACTGGCTCCTTGGGCAATCCAAAAAGTGTCAGGTGAAAAGGATGATGCCCAGTCTCATTATTCCTGGAGAGCATATTTGACATGGAATCAACTGTTAATCCAGAGAAAATCCTGCCAGGTTTTTCTTCCAGGATTGCCCCACTGCAGGTTGGTTGGAAGCAGCTGATGGATTGCTGGGCTGTGTAGCCGCTAAGCCACGACTATAAGCATCCCACTCTGGCAGTGTTTGGGGCTAGGGCTCTGCACTTCACATAATGACTCATTGATCTGAGCTTCTCAATCCCTTGCCGCCTTATCTCAGTTAATGGGAGCGCATCATGGACTGTCACAGGCGGCCATCTCTCCCAGAGACTGAGTGCACTTAAAGGTCAGTGCTGTAGCTCCCGAGTAGTGTTAAACTACAACCAGGTGTAAAAAGGTGTAATTTATCTTTTTAGAAACAAGCTCCTTTTACTTGACTGGTTTAAAATTTCTTACAAATATTCTGTTTCCCTCGGAGTGGTGTTATATACAACCCCTCTTCCTTTTATCATTTCAGAAACAAACTTCATACATCCACCTTTCTCTTGGGTGCATAATAGCCTTTCTTTGACCCCATACGTTTCAAACAAACTTGTTTACAAAAAACCTGAAGAAGCCTCACAAATCCTCACTTATTTATCACTTTTCACGCTGGATCGACTGCAGTGCGAGGGGATCAGGGGGGCTGATGGAAGAAGAAAAACGTGTGAAGAAAAAGCTCAGTACTACAACAGAGGTCCCCAGCAGACTCACTTTGCCTGCTTTCCCAACTGGTCAGTGCCACTGAGATTACAGGTTTAAAGGTATTTCTGTCAAAGAGCCAAGACTTCAAACCAAGGAGAGTATCTGATCTTTATTTTCAATAACATATCCCCTCCAGGATCTCTGAGCTGAGGTGTAGTGCTGCAGTGATGGCAGACACTTCCGTACAAAACAAAGAAAACAAAAGTAAAACAAACCAAAAATGTTTGTGAAGGTGCTTTTTGTTTTATCAGATTTATCTGCATTACTATACTGGTCACAACTGTGATGCCACATGACCCACCATCACTGGGTCTGCACATAAAACACTTTCCAGAGAGAAGAACCCAACCCCACCTTGTCATTACCCCTGTTCTTGACTGACCTCAAAAAAAGTTGTCTGTCTAGACACGTGACATCCACATGTGACAGCAGACATGCAGACAAACTGACAGCTGTGGAAATATAGTCAGCTTGGGCAAAAATCAGAACCTACCTCTCTGCCAGATTTTAATGACTTGTCGGTCTACTTGGGTTCAAATCTGTAACAGTGAAGTCCACCTGACAGCCCTGACATCTGACTGACAGGCAGGATATCCTTCTCCATGACCCCACAGCCCTCCTCTTGAGCAGTTCTGGCTGCAGGTAATGAGTTGCAGGACAGGTTGGAAGTATTGATTGCAAACTGGCTTAAACAAGACTTTTGTTATGAAAGAGGAAGTAGATGGTGCAGACAAGGAAACCAGGACGATGAAGTTTATTTCTAGTGAGCGACAAGTGTAACTATCTATTCCTGGTTCTGGGTAATTTTCTACCCTGATGAACCTTGGGGGCTTCTAAGTTGAGCTTAGTCCTTGGTTAGTCTTCAGACCAGACAGAGCATAGAGTAAGATAAACTCAGAGATCTGTGTTATTTGGGGCATGCTGCAACAGGTAACTGACAGATCCATGAGTCTGAGGGCCCATCAGCTGTCGACTCACTGTAAGATGTTTCTTATACTCTTAAGAATAATCCCCTAACATCCAAAAGGTTAGTTTACGGAACAACATTCATGTCATTCTTTTCAGCCGTCACTGGGTTAGTGGAGGAAGCCACAAGGAAGATTAGGAAACTGTTCACAACAAAGTCTCTATGAGGGAAGATCTTACCATGTGGTTTTAATTGTATGTCCCAAAATTTGTTTGTGTCCTTTTCTACGTTTTGTCTGTCAAAGGGCTCAGATTCTTCCATGTAATTATTTAATAGCAGACAATTTGTGTTGTTTCATTTATAAAATCTAAAAGTTCTTTCCTCACTTCCTGAGGGTTACTGAAGAGAGGGGACAATTTTTTAAGATTTCACCTCATGTGGTTCAACTTTATACAAGCATACAGTAATATTTTGGCCTGTGAGAGAAATTTGCAAGGCAGCTATGGTCTAACCCTTAACAAAACTATTCTCAATACACTGTCTCTGTTAAGTGTAAAAGGTCCAGCGAGCTCAGCACACAACTGCCATGTTCTCACACTCTTCCACGATCCTGCAGCACCACAGCAACAAGCGATCAGTTTGGTATGAAAACCCACCAAAGGTCAAATCCCTCTTGTTTCTAAAGACAGCATAGCTTTTTTTTACACTTTTAAAAACAGAACAAAACCTAGCTCTCATGTGTAAGCAGTTAATATGGCATGTTTTCATTGGCCTAGTGCATACACTGCAAACACAAAAAAAAAGTTATGGTGATGACCTTTGAATAATTTCACATATTTTTCATCAAGAATAACTGTTTTTTTATGAGAACTGGTTCTAAGTACTTAGAGCCATCAACATCATTTGCCTTGATGCTTAAAATTTCCTTTGATTGTCTTGTTCCATTTTTCAAACACAAAGAACAATATGATTCATCATGATAAGCAGTCAGCAGGGACAACAACCAGGGGGTCAAGGAATTCATCCAGACAGAAGAAAGAAGAGATACAAACGGTGGCTTAATTTATACCAAACAGCACTGACACAGCAGCCTGTGCTTGTGTGATCTCAAGGTGGAAACAAAAGCAACATACTGGAGTTACCTTTCATGCAGTACAATCAGTCAAATGGCAAATGAAGTATTCTTTCAGTGTTTTCTCTCATATTTAACAACTCCTAGCACTTTTGCATTGCATGTCACATTTACCCATTTACACTTGATTTACACTCTAATGGCACAGCACCAAGGGAAGTTTGGGGTTTGTCAAAATGTGATGAATGATGAATGAATAAACTGAATGAAAACCTACAGGTACTTGCAACAGAGTATTAAAATAGCTGTAGTGACTATGAGCAGGAACATTTGGGTGAAAGTCACCAATATAAAGGGTCACTCTTTGAATTGAAATATGAAAGCTTCTGTCACAGCGAAGAAGTGGAGATATGTTTTCTATGTAAACCTCAAAACAAAGCATGCAAATGACAGAAACTCTACAGAATTGATGAGTGAATCAGTAATGCCGATGGTATGTTAATCCTGATTATTGATTCCCATCTCCTCTCATTTCAGTGGACTGGTGAGCTACCACCTGCTTACTCTGTGTTGAATGAATTGTGTTAGTTGTATTATTAGTTTGCTGGAAACTGCTCCACCTCCTGTGTTTTCCTTCAAGAGTTTCCTTTCCTTTTGAGTCGTTCTCTAAATCGAGAAGTTCATAAACTCACACATCCGACACTTGGCATTTACACCATGATGAAAGAACCTATCAGTTTCTACTCTCTGGAAACAACTGAAAAAAAAGGTTAATCTGATTTGGACGGACCTCTTAGGATTTTATTTGGCTGCTCACACGTTAAGCTCTCTCAGCAACTCAACCCTGCTGTCTCTTCCTGGCTCTGCATCAGCACTGCAGGCAATACACAGCTGTGAACAAGAAGGAGCCTCTCGCAATCCCCCCGGCCCCATCCCCGCCTGCGTGATGTTCCTGAAAAATATTTTAATTGACACCGCAATTAAGCAAGACAAGTCAAAACAGGGCTCCACTGAAACTCTGTGAGTGGGGTGAATAATCTGCTTCACAGTTTATCTGGGAAATTGAGAATGAGGAGAACTCGTCACGGATGTAGCTCCACTATCTCAGGCAGAGAGGAGTCACTGCTGTGAAGATGTTTTGGAAATGATGTGTAATTAACTTCAATTTGTCAACACTGGGGATACTGGTGGTGGTGCGACCCCATCAAAAAAATATATGTAGTCGTCAAATGGTTTTATTTGCAACAGTTTCTGACAATCAAGTTTCAGTACTTTGCAGGTTGATTCTGGCGTGGTCCTTCAAAACTGTGACTATCTGAGCAGTGCAGCACAAAAAATGTGTTTGTGCTTTGGATAACGGTCAATAGTGTGCAGAGTTGAATGAGTTGAAATGACCAATAATCATCCTATAAAAGAATATATATTTGTTTCTTTTTTACATATTTTTTCATGGTTTAGCAACAACATCTGGAGCTGTCATTTACCACAGAAGCTAAAGGCATGGAAATTAATCCGAGCATTCACTTTATTCTGGAGTCACAGCACAGGACAATGTCTTAGTGGTTACACCTGTAATATGAATGATTCATGAAGGACCATTCATGGAAACTGGCTCACTTAACAGCCCAGTGCTGTTTGCATTAGTGCATAGCAGGCAATGGCTCATGTTTTCAGATATTTATCAATGTTCAAGGCTAAGTTTTTGTTTGTGAAGGATGGATTACAGCTGAACTAAGGCTGCAGCTTTAGTAGAAAACAGCACGCCTAAAGGAAGCACTTTCCTTCTGAGTGTTCATTTCTTGACAATCTTAATGTTATGACTACAAATAATTGTGTGCACACAATAATTAAGTGATGATGTTATGGCACAGCTCCATTTCCTACTCTAGAACTGAATTAATCTTGATTGTGTTGACAGAGAAGCTTCATCCACAAAGGTATCTAAACATGTTCAATATCACATGAAAGCAAACCCACAGATGATAAAGGAGAATTAAAAAGGAGAAGAAACTCTTTGACAGGTAAACTATCAGGTGTGTCAGTGGGTGTCTTGGGTCATGACAGCACTTTTCAGAGCTGGTTCACACATACCCTTTGGTGAACACATGAAAGCAAATTTCCTTGACATCTCAAGAGGCAACCCTCTCCAAACAGCTGAGACATGTTGCTAGGAAAAACAACAAGGGAGGTGTTCGACAAAGAAGGATGAAGAGGTCTGCTTCGAAAGGAGACATCAGTCTCCTCTCAATCTTTTAGCCATTTGGGAGTCTGCAAAATCCTTTAAAACCTTACACAAAGCGGCTCACATTATTGATATGTGCACTCAACTGTTCAATTGATTAATCATTAATGATTCATTAATCAATTTTAGAAATGAGCTTTAGATATGGTTGTGCTGGCCAAGCATTCAGGAGTTTAGGAAAACAGCTAATCCATAAAAGTGCAAAGCTTACTGTGAGTTGGTGTAGAGCAGAAAATACCAAAGAATGTTAATGTTCAAGCAAAGTACTTTAATTAGTGAATAAAAGCAATACTTTTTCAAAATTTATTCAATCATACTGCATAATTATACCGTGTAGATATAGAGTGACGTAGAAATGTTTTAGATCATGATGAGTTCTGGCATTACATTTTACATTCTTCTGGTTGAGTGAGGTAAAGTTACGCGGCCACACTCACCTCCAATAAGGAATCATTTACTTTATAAACACTGGAAGGGGCCACAAGAATGGTGAACAGGTGTCTTTTATCAGAGCCTTGCGAGAGCCTGTTTTCATGAAGAAAGAATCTTTTTTGTTATCAATGCCCTCTGTCCAGCTCTGTATTTTAGGGGATTTCTTGTACTGTTGCTCAACATTCACTCAGGCATCAAAACTTGCCATACTGAAGTAATTTCTCCAGTTTTTTTTTTAGTTTCCTCTAATCTATTGTCCAACCATACTTTTTCCCATGCAACATGTGACGGACACTCACAAACTTTAAAAGAATCATTTTTCACAAAATGAAATACATCAGCCACGAATCACAGACTCATTTAACGTCATTTCAGAGAACATGTTTGATTTACCAACAATTTCCACTCAGTGGAATTTGACACAGTGCAGCCAATGAATCTCTGGTGTCTTGGGGATTAACCCACAAACACAAACACATGATGGAGCTTTACTGTAGGCGTGCGGCCATTACTCACTGAGGAGTTGATCCCATCGTGCATTCCAACCCCACAGCACGTCATTAAAACACTGCATCTCGCCTAACCATCATTTATCTCTCAGCCCCTAATTAGTTCCGATCAATTACCTTTACTTAATACTGCCTCTACATTTAAGAAAACAGGAAGAGCTGCTTATTCACTGCTGCTCTTTTTTGCCACTCTTTAAAGTATTCCCTCGGGTTGTGACCACTAGCTTTGGCTTTTTTTTCTGCTCTTTTCTCTGCCTCATTAAAAAGCCATCATTCAGCCTGGGGTCCAATGTAAGAAGGAGGCAGGCTCCAGGACCCCCTAAATCCCTATCTGGTCATGCACATATGAAGAAGGAAGGGGGAGCTAACTGACTTAATTACAGGCTCTAAAAAAGCAAACACTCGTCACAGTTGAGCTACATCACTGAGTACTGTTTGACAGAGGCGGTCAAAAGAGGAGAAAAACTGCAAATGTGGGTGAAGATTTCAGTCATCAGACCTCCTTGACTTGACCTCAGGTGAGGTCAGGGGGTTAATCAAGCACTTAGAGGTGCAAAAATGGTGTACTGATGAAAGCCTGATCACGTACCAGCCGAGATGCACTACAGTCAGGTGACAGGATATGCCCATGTTTGGCAGTGTACACTTAAAAAAGGAGTATTGATGTGGGTATGGCCCAGGAAAGTACCCGAAATGTATTTTATGTCACCTTATTTCTTTGCCCTTTTTTTCCCTTGGAACATAAGCACATCCAAACTGGAAGCAGCAATAGCACAACTTGGCGTAAAACTTGATCCACACTGTAGCCCACGAGAGAGACACTGAACTGATTCAGAACTTGGAGGGAAAGAAGTCGGAGTGAAATCCTAGCCTTTGCCTGACTTGTCTCTCTTACTCTCTCTCTCTTTCTGTCCCTTTCTCCCCGTCCCCCTCCCTCCGTCTGAGCGGTTCATCTTGGACTCTCGGCCCGTTTGTCTTCACACAGAAAGGAAATGCAAAGTAGGCTGCTCCAAAACTCTGGGAAACGCCACAGGACGTCCCTGGAGGGAAAATAAATACAGCCACTCTGATCCACACAGTAAAGTGGCAATAAAGTATTCATTGACCCTCCATTGAATGGCTAAGCAGGAAAACAAGCAAATGAATTAAGGAGTCAAACAGGGACTTAGCACACAGTAACACCAACCCTCTCATCTTAAGATTTATAAAACAATTAGAAGACTCACAGAGCTTAAATTTGTGAATGTTTCGCTCAGACAAGCAGGGAAATCAAATACAGGGGTTGAGGGATTAAATAAAGTGAGCAAGATTAGGGCATTACTGAATAACTCTGTAAACAACATCCCTGATAGTCATAATCTCTTATGTTCATATGAACACAAATCACACACTACTTGTTTGGCACGGTGCCAGGCTTAAGGAGGGTTAAGAAAAGGTCCTCTGCTTCTCCATACTTACATTTTCTTTCCATGTGAGGTATCTCATATTTCACCTCCTCCCATACTGCTGTCCTCTACACCCCTCAGCAGTGAAGAACCTCAGACCTGGACTAAAGAATCTATAGGAAGCATAGAGAAATCTCTGCGGGATGCTGCGCGCCACTTTCTTGAACAAAAAAAAGCCCTGATGTTGGTTTGACGCCCACCCCCAGGTCTCCCAGAATGTGAATGAACTTTTATGAATAAGAGGCAAACCTACACAAACACCCCTGCAGCTATAGGACCTTCACAGGGAGAAAAGTGTGTGGGTGACGTCTCACAACAACAACAACAAGGAGAATTGCATGCCACGATTCTTTATTCTGCCTCCAAACCAATCAAGAGAAGGGGCTGCTGCAGGAGGGGGACTAAAGGATGGCTCCTTCACAAAAACGGCCTGTCGGGGGGTCACTGATGGCCCTAGCCTGTCTTGAATGGATGTGAATGGGTTCATCTCCACACATTGCAATTAACACCTACTCGAGTAACAGGCAGGGGGCAGCAATAGGAAAATCTCCAAATCAGCATTTCAAAACCAAGCAACTACAAAGACATCAAAGAGCCGGCTTTGTTATTTGCATGAGTGCTCTTATTGGGATAAATGTTGTCTCCCAAACAACCACACTTCCTCTCGCTAAAGTGGTTTACTCGCAACTGACCAAATGAGGGGAGCAGGGGACACTGAGACAACAGTTCTGAGGGGATTGTAATGGAAGACATGGTTGACATGCAGACTGAATTTTAAATTGATAAAATAAACCCAAAGTGAAATATGAAGCCCAACAGATCATGGCTTCAATCGGTATCTAAAACTACCTCTCTACCAAACTCCATAACAAATTTCACGAGTATGGTGACACTTAAACTTAAGAATTTAGTATTTACATGCATAAAAAAGCTCAGGCCTATACAAGTTTTCTTTTTATATCACCTTTACCTTAGTTCACATCCAGTACAAACTCATTTTCATTTAGGGTTGCATATGAATTTTTGATCTAGTATTTAATGCAATGAAGACAATACTGTGTTTTTGCATATGATGGCTGTTCAAAATGAAGCTGGTTAAACTTGGGGTTTCTGCCTGTTAAAGGAATGTTTATTCTTGCCACTGAAGCAAGGCATTTACCCACATTAGATAAATGCTGGCTCTCTCAGAATAATAACACAAAGAAAACAATCCTCACCCGCTATTCATGTAAAATACCAAGAGGTGTCTTGTTTTTATTTCGGGCTACACAAATAGAAGCCAATTGATACATAACAACCTGAACTGCAGTTCATAACTGATGGAGAAAATGGGACTTAAATTCCACTGTTATTCGTACATCCTCATGAACTCACTGTCTCTTTCTATACTTTTCTTTTCTCAAAAGGATCTCACCATTGCCATGAACTTCTTTTCTTGACTGAAAGTAATACCATTTCATAACTGTCATTTAAGCTGTTTCCAGACCTCAGAAAATTTCCAAAGCTCTGCCCTAAACTTTTCATAGGTTGTTTTTTCACATGCATCTCATTACAGTGTGAAGTTTACACTTTGCATCAACACAAAGCTCAAAACTTATTCAATATCAAATATGCAGATCTATGTGTTTTTCTCTTCAATAAGTTTCTTGTAACTTGTCTTTTCTTTGTAATTCTCTTGGATTTCTTTTTCTTTAGAGCTCTGGTGTTTTTGTTATTTAACAGTCTTAATAATTGTAAGAAAGACTATTGAAGAGATTAAAATGTAATATTTGTCAGAAAGCAACATTCATGCCACAAAGACTTGAATCATTCATATCAACAAAAGAGTTTAAGAAAAAAATCATACTGGATAGAAGTAGAGAATCACAGGCAGACTCATGAGTTTTAATGATTTTCAGCCCATATTTTGTCTCACTTTGCAGCAGACAGATCAATCTACAATCTCTAATGTCCAGATAAATCACATACTTGTACACAACGCTGGTCATTTCTAGATCCATTTCTAAAAAGAAGATAGATACGGGGGAATTATCTGATAGTTATCTCCCTGAGTACCAAAATAGACTGGTTATATTCCTACAGGACACAAACTCCAGTTTGTGACCAAAATAACAATGACACAAAGCAAAAGCTGACAGCTTCTGCAACTGATTTGCACCACAGCAGGATTCTTCAACAAAGCACTAAACTGGACAGAACAACGGTCACATGACAGAAATATCATCACTCCCTGTGCTTGCTTGTTGGAGAATTTTTCTGACTTGTCATGGGTCCGAAGTATCCTCATCAATTCAACTCGCTTCACACAGAAATTTCAATACAAGTCCAGGTGAAGTCAGAATGAAAATATTTGGGTTGTCAAATATTATCCACCTGGGAAGTCTGAGAGAATTTTGTGCATGTGAGAAACAACTTAAGATATCTGAAGTGCTCCGAGGGCTCAATCATATAAAACCATCTGTAACCATCATCCAGCTTACTGATTGTCCTGCACAACATTTAACTTCACTTCTCTGCACAGTTTATGTTGTGAATTATCTGAAGTAGATAGATATCTTCAAAGGTTACAGCAACTGTGTTTTCACTGTACAACCCAAAGAAGAGAGATCACATTAACGAGCTCGAGTCTGCAGCGTTTGAGGAAGTGAGACGCACCCGAAACTTAATCCACTACTGACAGAGGGTGAGAAATTATGTTGAGGCTGTAGATCAGAGGGAGGCAGTGGCTTTGGCCTCCTCAGTCAGGGTCATGCCCTCCCACTTGACCTTTCTACGGATCTCCTATATACGTATGTCTCCAGGGATTAACACAAGAAATGGGGGCAGGATTAAGCAAATGTAGAAGGCAAAGTAGTTATGGCACAGGTCAGTAATTGTAGACATATTTACTTCTATTTTGCACAGAGATATACAAATGAGACACAATATCAGCAAGTGGAACAAAATACATTTTGAACATCACAATGAGAAGACTTCAAGATCATTTGTTTTCACATGGACAGCCAAGATGCTTTTCAGTCTGGGTATAAGATACATCAGACACTGAGAGGAAAACTACATTAAATATTGTCTTTGCTGGTGATTGAAGACTGTGCATGGAAAAAAAAGAATAAAAAAGTGAGAAAGAGCTGCTGGACAGGAGCTTTGACCATCAAAGAGATACTGAAAGAACAACAGTGAAGAAAGGATGATTGGTCATATTGTTACAAAGAGCAAGTTTTTAGTTTCTGGACATATAGCAAAGAGAAGCAGCGGTGTGGTTTTCAGAGCTCGGGGTTGCCGATCTCTTCAAAGGTTGGTATGCCAGCGCTGGGCTGTGAATATGATACGAGCAGCTACAAACAGCCAGTGGGAGAGGGGGCTGATACAGGAGAATATGTGGAAGTCAAAGACAAGCAATGCGCATGGAGATGATGGAGTGTGTTTTCTGGATGAGTTGCAGGGGAAAACTGCACACACCACTTTGACAAATTTGGAGAAAATATTTCAAGATGCAAGACATCTGGATACTCAAAAAAACATTTATTGCATATTGTCACCCTAATTATCAAGCTTAAATCCCCGCTGACATAACATCAAAGCCTGTGTGACAAGACCATACATAATACTCCTGTTGGATTTCCTCCCTTTTTCCTGCCTATTCACTGTTTTCTTACATAACACCTTCATAGTAAAACCACGACATACCACAGTCTACAGCACAAGTCTTCAATGGATCTCAAGCAAACGTATTTAATCCTTGTGGACCATTACTCTATCTGACACCTTAATCTGCTACAAGAGACACACTAGTGCTAATAATATACAATGTTCAGCCCCAGCAGGGTTACAGAGACAAAGCCAGTCTGAGTCCTCAACCTGTTTATCCAGTCCATACTAATGCCCTGTTTTCTCAAGTAAGAAAGGACATGAAATCCCACAGGAAGTCTAATTATGCCACATAGAAAAGGGACCAACCTTGAAGCTTGGCAGGTGTGCTAGATACCAAGCCTGAGGCATAGATGAACCTTGGCGTCAGCGAGGTTTCCAGCTATATATCAAGCTTAAGAATGCAATATCATTGTCGGTTAACTGTCGTCTGAGGAACAGGGGAGTGAAATAACAAAACATGTTTAGTGACAGTTTTCACTTCACTGAGAAGTTTAAAAAAGTCTAATTGCACCTGACAGGATCTCCAGGAGGCAGTTGTTTAAAGGTAATCTGAACCGATTGGAGCAAATTTTGAAAATGGGTTCTTCAAAAAGGAAAGAAGGATTCTGAAATCAGTTAAATCACAAAATCCAATCCTTTTTTCAATCCAGATAAAACCATTGAAACAGTTTGTGTTGTTTTTAGTAGGTTTTGGTTACCTCTAATTAAAAAAAAACAGGATTATCCAGATCCCAGCATGGGGTAGGATTTTAGGAAGAAAATGTAGAAAAAAAATTGAGTATGTACTTATTTTGCATTTGACTTGTTTCACAGTTATAATAGATAAAGTAAAAATAGACCACCAATAAAGTCTTCCAGTAAAGTAAAAATAAAAATGAAAACGATCTTGTCCACTGGAAATAATTCCCCAAACAGATTTCAACAACTAACAAAAGTAATTTACTCAATTTGTCTGTTGTTCCTCATTGTTCATCACTTTCATAGAAACAATCATCACGGATAAACTTGTTAGAAATCTAACAACTGCATCCCTCACTACACGTCCAGTCACTGCCTCATTCTGTCATTCTACCCTTTTTCTAATTTAAAACATTTTAAAAACATTCAGGATGTATTTGTGGATGTATAATTGTTTTTATTTATTTATTTATTTATTTATTTATTTATTTATTTATTTTATTTTATTTATTGATATTTTTTGTGGCTTTGATGAGGGGCCATAAGGAATACTAAATGTAAGTGGATGTTTTGTGTTTTGTCTCAAAATAAAAAAAAAAACACATAAAGTGACCCCATGTTGGCTGTTGTTCTTTACATAGCTGATAAACCACACTGTGATAACACATCCTGTTAGGGGCACTGGTAGTCCAGACACAGTAATCCTGTTCACTGTGTATCAGGGTGATCCAATCCAGTGTTGCTTTGGTAAACTTATATAAAACTTGGATGGATTACCTGATTTTGAATAGCGAATAAAAATGGGATTTCCAAATCTGGATCATTTTGATTCAGATTAAATTGTTTGAGGAACTAGCCCCAAAACGTTGCAGGTCTTTAATGACCACAACAAGGAATCTCATTCTCACGTCCTTTGTGGTTACAGAACACATCTTCGTGCTGCTCTATACTACTTTGTTGGCTCATGGGGGTTCATTACTGCTCCAACATGTTTCCCATATTCCCCATTGACAAAAAGTCACAATGCTGTTGGGTCTGCTCTCTTTTAATGGTTGGTGTAAATTTAAAAAAAAAAAAAAAATCTTCATGGACGCAGTTGGAAGAGAAGACATACTGACATGAATGGGAAATGCGACTCACAGTACTTGGCTGGTATTTTCCATTCTGGTAGGAAGAGGGTCACAGGAGGAGAAACAGTTGCAACAACATCCCAACGAAAGACAAGACAGACAACAACACTGAGTCCTTTTTTTTTTAGGAGACGAACTTGATTTCACTAGAGGCAAAGCACTGACAGATTGAAACTTGACTCAGAAGGCTGCTACACTGGTGAAACCCTGACTAAAGATGAGAGACGACATTCTCACAACATATCCTTCTTTCTGCAAAGGCTGCGAGCATGCAGGGCTTCCATGCAAGGAATCCCAAACAGCCCAGTCCCTGTGTGTTTATTGCCATGCCCATGTCGAGAAAAAGAAAGTGGAGACAAACAGAGTTGCAGCAGAGTATATTCAGACGCCACTCTGTCTTGAGGTCCCCCTTGTCCAAAATGGTAGTTGTGCAGGAACCCTGCTGGCTGTGTAGCCATTTCATATATCAAGCACTCTTTCAACAGATGTGAGAATTCCTCTTTTATCAAGCAAGACCACCCAAGCTGCCTTAGATACACTTCAAAACCTCATTGCCATATGGCTTCAGAATCAAGTAGAGCGGGTTGCCAAGTGGCCATATTCTCCAACACTAAAATACAACGACTTGATTCATTGGCCATCATGAAAAAGGCATGCATGCCTTTAACAACCTTTACAGGGAGAGAATAAAACAGATACCCCAGCAGCAGCGGCAGCAGCAACACCGGCTGGGAGGTGCAGACAGCATTAATGGTTGGCAGACACAGCTATGAGATGACACCATGGCAGCGCTTTTATTTGCAGAGGGAAACTGGCACCACGGAGAGACACACACCAGGTTGTTGCTGGATTCAGGGGCAATGTGATGAAAGGTGCCAGCATATTCATTTTTTTCTTGAGGAATATCACACTTCCATCCCACAGATATACCTGAAAAGGGAGGGGTGAGAATGGAAACCTTACAGTCTTTAATTAAAATGAAGGTATCATAAGGTTGTTTGCTAAGCTTTGTTACCACTTTCAAACACATGACGGTTTTTTATTGTTAATGAGTGACTACAAAATGACGTAATGAGATAGAGAGCTCTTATGGTTGTGTAAAACAAATATCAACAGCCATATGAAAGGTGTGGAGGTTTGCTGTAAAATGATTGTCAGAAGAGTGTGAGTCTCACATTGATAATGGTAACCTAAGAAAGCAGATTTAACAATGGCTGCACCTTGCACAAAAAGAAAACACTTCTTGAGTGCTCTATCACTTAATTTTCCATCTGTCAACAGTGTTTTTATTGTTTATCAATGACAGCTTCGTACCAACTGGCCCAGAAATAATATGTAATCATGGCCATATCAATCATCTACCAAAAAAGGTGCACGGTTCAAGAAACGCGCTCACAGGCAGACAGCTTATCGACCTCTAATTCCTGACCTGTCAACCTGAGACAGAAAAGTGAACAATAACCTCTGACTGTAGAGCCGCTGATGTCTTCAATTTGGTCCAGGACAGGAATGGCCAGCAGTCATATTTCATTTAGGCACAACTGTTCTATGACTGTGAATGAAAATAGATGGAGAGAACCCCAAAAAATTGAGCTGTCCAATAAAAGATGTTGTGAAGCGGAGAAATACAATTGAACAAGATGCTGGCATACACAATATTTGTTTCTCTTCAAGTTAAAAACTCGTCAGATATTCCAGGACAGTAGTGGTGTGAAACAGAGCATAATTTGTTATTAATCCAGTGCCAAGTAAATTTAGGGCCAGTTTTACTGATATCAATACCGATATCGATAATTTTTAAATAGCAGGTTATCCAAATTAATCAGGAATAACACACAACCATTAAAACTTAAGTTTTTGTTAATGAATGAAAGTAACACTAATATTCAATCACAAAATCATCATTTGCTTGAGTTTTTTGTACTTTGTTGTTAAACTGTAAATTTGAATGTTCGTGGATGTCAACAGTTATTATGGTTCAGTATTAAATGTAACATTTCGATCTAACAGCTTGCACATACAGGTAGATTAACTAGTACAAAAACAGAATAATATTTAGGATATCAGCAGTTTACTGATCATTTTAAGCATCGATCTCACCACACAAGGATTGATAAATACTGATACAAACGTTGGTACTGATATTTTGGATCAATCTGCCCACTGCTACAGGACAGAAATCAAGAAAGACCTGGATACTGAAAAATCTAACTTACAAGTAAAGGAGTGGATGCCTGTCATGAAATACTGCTCAGCAGTGAAGTTCAATATTAAATCATAAACAAAAAGCGATGACGCACATGATTAGAATTAGTTGAAGGCATCACACGATGGGATGTCAGCAGCTTCTGAATCACATGGCTTCAATATTTGCTTCCGTACTTACTGTCTTCTTGATTTTCTCATTATTGCATTGAACATGTGATACAATTGAGGGCATCTTTTGGCCAACAAGACCTTCTCATCAGTTGACCCTTCTGACGGCTGAATCAGCGCTGAGCACAAGTCGTGCTGTAACAACTTGAACTGACCAGCTGTGTTCAATGGTTAACCACAGACCAGAAACGACTGCTGTCTGCTGTAAGAGAGTAGGGTTTTACTCTGAATATAACTTGGTAAGCTACTGTGGAGAAAAACTGAGGTCTGGGATGGAGCCAGAGTAATAGTGGTTTCTGGTGCTTTGTCAGTCTTAACTTTGTAGCTGTGGTGGTATGTGGACTCAGCCCTGACAAACAGTAATTAGAGATCACAGTCAAACATCAGCAGTAGTGCCTGACTACTGGGACAGTGGTTTTGTGGAGTACACACGTGGTTTGCTAATACAGTAACACCACATTTAGGGTAAAGGTATGCCAATTGCAAGGTGTCTACTGCAAAAACCTGCAGCAAGAAGCAGAGGAACAAGGAACAGGAACTCTACAGAAAGGTAGATGCCACATTTAATTTGTTCTGTAGAAAAAAGGTCCAAAAGCAAACATGCTGAAGTGATCTCCCATTCGTTGATGTTTTCAACTGGTAAAATTTGGGTAAAAACTCACAATCACTCACAGCCCCACAGTGATAAAGGCTCAAGATAATTCTGACAACAAATGTTTACTCCTGGAGCTCAAACAAAATTATAGAAATGTGTGATAACAGCAACAAAAGTTTAAACATTTACAAATGTTTGTGGCAGGTTCACAGTAAAGGGCATGCCATGAGATTAACTGATAGCAAACTGCTGAGCCACCAAAACAACTACAACGCCGTATGGAAGCTGTCCTAAGCTGCTTCTCAGCTCACACACTGACAGATAAACCCTCATTCACTCTTTTTTTATTCGGTCAGAAAAAAGCAACATATCTGTTGCATTACAAAGGTTTACTCATAATAGAATTCCCCCAAAAGGGGGTTTCTAACCCTCTGCACTTCCACTCACCCACTCAAACACACTCATCAAAACACACACTCACCCCTGATATAGACTCAAGACTTTGCTGAGGAGTAAAAATAGGAGCCTGCTGTTCGCCCCTCACAGGAGGCATGCATATGGGAAATATTTGGAATAATGACAAGTAAGAGCTGTTCCTTATCTCTACCTTCCCTGGAAGCAGGAAGTTTGTGTATTGTTGTTGTGGATTGTGGCAAAGTTGACCCACATTCTGATATCGACTCTGGATTTGTCACTGTTTGCACTCAGTGGGAGGAGGGAGTGCTGTAATCCTGTGTGTTATGGTATAGAAAAGAGTTGACTCCTTTGAGCCAAATGACCATAATTCTGTTGCTGCTGTTGAGGAGAAAAGCCATTCAAAATTCATTAGCACCAATGCAGAGGAGGTGAAAAGTGCATTGGGCTAATCCTCATAAGTCATGGATCCACTCTCAGCCGAGGGTAAAATTTACATAGATCCTCTATGAATTGTGACAGTTCTGTACCTCAAGCCTTAGTTCATTTTGAAGCAAAGAATACTTTCTCACTTTTATGTAAGAAGAGGAACTTCTATAGAACTGTTTAGTCACCTGTAAATCATTGTATTTGTAGCACAGATGGCTCCAGAAAAATGCTTTGTGATTAACCGAAGTGAAAGAGGTTGTGGGTGTGTTATATACGGCTGAAATATCAGAGCCCTAAGCATGGATTTAGATTTAGATCTGCGTAATGCTTAAACTCAGAAATGTCAGTGTGGGAATGTGAGCAGATCAGCAGCAGCAATGTCACACCATTTTAAAGCCAAACTCCCTGAAAGAGCACCTTGTCTGTTCATAGAGCGTGATGCTTTCTGTACATCGTGTGACACTCAAGCAAAATGTGAAAAATAATTACAACATTAAATCTGTTGACCTCTCAATGGACTTAAGCCACAAAGGCATTCGCATGTCTTTGGAGTCTCACGGAGAGGTGAAGCTCTCACACAATCCATTGACATGTAAATTCACTCTTTCACTTTGGTGATGAAACACTTAAAATATGGGCCATCAAGTGGCACAACATTTGTGCAGAATCAAGAATGATGGCTTATATAAAGTATAACTCAGCTACTCAACACAAAGAACCAGAGTCAGTGACGCTCAATGTGTCAAACAAATGAGTTAAAGCTTTGAGTAACATGAGTGAATAAAAAAATTCATGGTACAATATAAAAAATATGCACTGAAAAATGTACAAGCTACATCAGTAAAAGCTTTTGATGCTCAGTTTCCTATGTTGGATAATAAATTGAACCCAAACCTGAACCATTTAAATACATGTTTCATCTTCTGACCTATAGGCCTATATGCAAAAACAATATTTGATATTTTCTCCTATTTTCAATCAGAAAATTATCATCAGTTCTTTACAAGAACTATCAGAATAGTAATCAAAGCTCAGACTTCTCATTTGCTGAAATCTTTCCACAATTGAACTCATAGAAAAATAAGATCATCTTCCAAAGAAGCAAACTATAACCCAGTAAAATGTCTTTCCTCAAGTGTTTGATATAATATCAGCCAGTAATGTGCTAAAATGTCATGCCAGGACTCGCATTGGGTGTGTGTTGACTTAAACTATCAGATTCTCAAGAGTTTCAGGTTGGCTTTCTGATACAGTTCCTTTCTTTTGAGTGGCTCACAGCAGCGGTCTTGTCTCAGCAAACTTAAAAATGTTTACTGATTACCTTTGGTAGATTTGCTACACCTCTTATCCTAGCTGATTAAGTCTGTTTGCTGTGTAAACTGAGGCAGGCTTCTTTTTCTTTTAGCCAACCCAGCCTTTTCTATTTGGCTTGCTCGAGGAAAAGAGGAGATAAGCCTGAACAAAGTCTACTCCTCTATTTATTTCACAGGTTTTGAGAACTACTCTCTTTTTTAAATGTGTTTCCTTTTGTACTATATCTTTCTCAGATAACTATGGACAGTGGTTCTTTTTGAATCTTTCCCCATCATAAAAACCTCTGTGCTAAATTATGACAAGTCTAAGCAATTAGGTCCCATGATTTATTCGACCTGCCCTGATAGGGAGGTGGGGGCCTCCCTGACTGAGGTCATGGATCTGAACCTCTGCCCTCACAGTTTATCTCTTTGGAGCATGTATGTAGTTCAACTGGCGGAGGAAAAAAGGACCACATTGCGGCTATTTGGATTTTTCTGAACAATATGACTCATTTCAAATCACGTTATAAGCAAAAAGAAGATAATTTATAAGTTCCTCCCTACATCAGTCAAAAGTGTGCAAAGTCCACACTTGCAGTCATACTTTATGCTATTTAAGTCTCTGCCAAGAGGAAAACTGCTCTCCCCAACGGCTCGAGCAGAAACTTAACACATCTTGATGCATCTAAGAAGGAGCAGCCAGCTTGCCAAGGTAAGGACTACACGGGCCTCTCAAAAAGCAATTAAGGGAGAGAGAGTCATAATATTGAATGGAGAGGGGGGTGCATTCCTCTGAGAGGCAGCAGCAGTAGACTGTGAAATTCATATTGACTGGAGAGGCAAACACACACAGGTAAGCAGCAGAGCTGAGCTTTTTCCACTCTGTGTCAGCCAAAGAATAGTGCCTGTAGTCTGCTGCTTTCTAATATATTGTGGGTAAGTTCAGCCATCCGAGGATGCTCTTTTAGAAAAGCACCCACCGAGTCTGCTCAGAGAGAAGCCTTTGGAGCAGCAGAAAAACACTGAGCAAAGTTCTTCAAAAACAACAACACCACTACATCTGAGAAAGAACGAGCAAAAACTGATATTTGGAGAGAAAAAACTGCTGAGCTCTGGATGTGCGCTCACTGATGTGGTAAATCCTACTTGATTAAAGCAGGAAAACGCCTTCAACAATGAACCGTGCCAGTCCACTTAATTAAGTCAACTTGTACCGGGGAGCGCTGGGAAATGGGAAGCAAAGCAAACAGGGGTGCTGCCGCTTGCTCTCTGCCTGGGCTTTTCTCTGGGTGCTAATCAAAGGCTTGATCTGGGAGCAGGACAGGCTTTAGGGACATTTCTCTGCTTGGCTGATCCTGGCAATTTGCTCTAGATAATACCCTCTCTCACTCTGTACCCCTCGGAACCCGGCAACCCATCTCACCTAATCTATACAGACGCTGAAATGTACAAACAGCCCTGTGGAGTCCAAGTCTGTCTCTCCCAGGAACAATCACATGACAGCAATAGAGTTATTAGAAGATTTTAGTCAACACACCGATCTTAATGGTTTCAATGTCAGGACTCCAACATGCAGCTTCCCCAAAAAAACACCTCTGCATTAGATTTTCTGAAACAGTAATCATATGAAATATGTGGTTTCAAAAGAACAACAACAAGATAAGCAATATTTTCAATGCATGCATGTGCTCTGTCATCGTTTGCACTTTTTAGTGTATGCGCAGTATACAGTAAGCCAATGGAAGCATCTGGTGATTATTACAGAGCCTGAAGGTTTGAAGGGGGGCAGCACATGAGCTCTGGCTGCATGATTTGTCTTCAGTCTGCTCTGCAGTGTAACATGAGAGGGTGAAGCTAAAAGTTCTTCTTCAGCAGAAACCTTTCGCACTTATCAAAGCCACGACCACTCCAATTATACAACTGTCATCCCATCGCTCATACAATGAGCAAACACGCGGCAGAGATTAGGAAACAATCACATAAATTGGAGGACTGTGAACTCCACATCACCAGTTGAAAACCAGAAATGTAGGGCAGGTGGAAGGAAGAAAGACAAGGTCCAGGTTCCTACCTTTGAAGGAAATGAAGACACGGGGTGCGGCCAATGGGTCATTGCTCATCTGGTTCCCTAGTGTGAGGCCAGACAGTGCCAGGAGGGCGTGGACCGTCCACAGACCGTCCAGCTGCATGTTTGACCAACCTCCAGTAGCACACAAGGTATGTTTTTAAATATCTCTGCAGGAGAAAAAGAAACACATGAGAGGATATGATGCTTTGCTTTCCAAACTGCAGCAAAAAGTCTGTTTGTATCTATTAATTTATGTGACATGTCGAGTTAAAGTCTCCCAAGGGCCCTATTTCTGTACATTTTAGAGATGCTGCAATGAGGTGTGAAATTACAACAGATCCCTGGGAACTTTGCAAAAGCAATGAGTCTCTGCAGACAGGAACCAAACAGTGAAAGATGTCTGCTCACATCTATTTGGTATGAAGAATTTTCTTGTTTTTTTCTAAGAATGTTTTCCTGCGCAACAAAATGGAAAGACAGGTCTAATTCAACTGAGAAAAGTCACTTTTTGGTCCCCTCTAAGCACCAAAACACATTCCTACATCATGACACTACACATGCATGCTGCCTTGTAATTAGAGACTCACCTAATGCTGGGTTAAACCATGTCCCCACTCTTGTTCAAAAAGGAGACAATGAGACAAACACAGTTACCAGTGCAATCTTAATAAAATATTAACTTCTCGCTGAAAGGCTTGCTTAAAAGGTTACAAATGACGGCTGGCACAAATACTAAATGGGACAGTTTAACAAGTGTTACAAACAAAGTGTTGTCATCAATAAAGTCTATAGTTAATGAATGATTAACAGCAGGGAGTGACCACAATGATCAATGTGAACGTCACAAATCATTTTAAAGATTCGTCTTACATGTCACCTTTTGCCCTTGCCCATTTTGCACTGATTCAGTTTGTTAATACGTAGCTAACATGTTACCATTACACAATAGATGATGATATTTTCACTACATTCTCATCACAGATCCTGACCCTGACCTTACTGATGCCACAATAACAATTCACAAAGCTCCTCCTCAAGCTTTCTGCCACAAACACTCATCTGGAGACATTCGCACTGCCAGAGAACTGCAGACTACTTGGCTGAAGTGGGTTTATGAGCATAACCAGCTGTTTAAACCTGGGATATTTACTGACCATTTGTAAACCATCCAGCTGTTTATTCTAAGACCAAACTCCTTCACACAAGCAGATAAACTCAAACATAGCACCGTTCACAAACAACTGTGTCAGCGCCTTCACAAGGGAAACAGCAACAATTCAAAAGTCATTTTGCTCCATGAGAAGAAGAGATAAGTACAAGCTCAAAAAGTACAGCTTGTAGAAAAAAAAATATCCAACAAGTATATCAGCATTGAGGCTTAAGAGGCAATAAAGCAAAGCAACTGATGCTCAAAGCTTCTATAGTTTGGTTTCAAGTTATTTACAGTCACATTTTAGGGAGATAAAATTTTATCATGCCATCACACACAGGAGCCCTCTCCTTAGTCTTATTTTTTAGAGGTAAATAAAAGGGTCCACTCAATAAGCATGAAAAACATGACAGAGCCAATGAGGATTTAGTCCCAATTGTAAACAATGGCTTTAAAAATACCAATATGGTGAACATGGGAAAAAATTGCTGCATTTTTTTCATTACTGTGTTGAATGGAAATGAAAATGTGTTGTTGAAAAAATACAGGCAATATCCCTGATCATAAAGCTGTGCGTAACAGACTGGCAGCTTTGGCTACACATGGAGGACAGAACTGTAAACAGTCTGGTGTGGCATTAGAGCGCGAGGTAAACTGAGCAGCAAAACAAAAGTGTTTTAATAATTAAGGTTATAAAATTTCAAATATTGGGAGTGGAATTCAATATATTCATTAAAATACCATAATAACCCCCCTAATGCGCGCTGTAAGTAATAAATTAAAGGACATTAAAATGCACGCAGCTTGGTGAACTCTGAAAAATAATCCTAAAGCAGGTTATAAATAAATCCCCGGATACACAGCAACAGAGAAGTGAGGCTTACCTTTGTCACCTTTGTTACAGCGTTGCGAATATAACTTCAAACTGAGTCCTGCAAGTCATTGAAGTGAACAAATCCAACAGATCGATCACTGTCGTTTCCAAGTTAAAACCACTGATAAAGCAAAGGAAATCCCGGTGGAGCTGGTGGAGCGTCCCTGCTCAAGAGGGCAGTGTCTACCTGTGCGCACTGCGCGGGTATTGGCTCCGGAGTTCTCAGTGAGTAATAAAAACAAAAGAAGAAAATAAAAATGTTTCTTCAATAAAACCTTTTGAAAGATCGCAAGACGAAGAGACACTGTCCTCGCACGAGCACAATCAACATCTCGTGGGAAAAGCAGCGTGAGGCAAAGTCCCTGTGGCGTACAGAGGTCCAGACACGCAGCGTGTGCTCCTCAGGAAAGTTGGGCGCTCCTGACTGTAGGAGGCAGGGCGCTAGCAGGTGGATGCAGAGGCCTATTTGCTTTAAACACACCCACGGGGCGGGCAGCACCGCGCCGAGCCGCCCATCAGCCTGCCGGGTAGGGGGAGACGAGATTTACGAGCGTGTTAAACGCTGTTTGCTGTCCGAGGAACCAAGGGGCACAGGACAGACACTGCCAAATAAAACACCGATGTTTTTGTGAATCTATTTGTAAGTGGAGCTTTTATTATTACTACACTGAGTGCAAAACGTGACTCAGACACTCCCAATATCAGTTAAAATAACAAATAAAGAATGTATTGTGAAATTACGTTTAATAATTACAGCTTTTACTGAAAACTTTAAAGTTCACCAAGTCTGCATTTAGGACTAGTTAATAAAAAGATTTTCACAACATCAGTTAATTATTGTGTATTATATACATATGACAGTGTCTGTGATGCTTCCTGCAAGTGATTCTTGTCACATCAGGACAGACTTTAAATTATGCTATTCTGCACAGAGCGTCCATCCATTAAGTTTCCCTCCACCACTGAATAATAATATTTCAAATCAAATCTGTTTAAATGCTGTGCCCCTCCAGCCTGCACACCACAGCCAGAGAGACAGTGGGAACATGCAGTTTGTCCTCCTGCTGCATGTTACCTTTTTATTTATTTGTTTATTTATTTTGTAGGCTTGTAAAACTTTTTTCCAGTGATGTGAATCAATGAAAATTAATGTTCACAGACATTTCCAGAACAAGCTCAGGATGCGAAATAAACAATACAATTTGAGATTAGAGGATCAAAACTTGGATCACAAAAACAGAGCGCGTTCTGACTGAATACAAAGTTGAGCACACAGATCTAGAAGCAGCTGGCTTTAACCCTGAAAGTGTTAAATAAAGCACCTTATGTGATATTAACCATAAACAAACTGTCAGATTGTTCAAATCTGTGCTATGCTCCGCTCATATGAAGCACTCCCCCCCTCTGTCGCTTTACCACTCACACTGCACGTCACTCTGCCCAACCCTGATAACAGCAGGTGAACTGACAGGGCGCTGAAAAGGTGTTTTAACTGTGTGAGCTGTTGTATGTAATGTGGTAAGTTATATAAAAAGATGCTCAATTAGATCTTTTAGAAATGTGATTGGGTGCAGACAGGCTACATGAACTTAATTTAAAGGCTCAAACATATAATGCGATATATTATATACCTTGCTATATCAATATTGCATATGCTTATATCCCAATGAAGATTCTGAAACAATATGATATGCAGCTCCAGATTCAATGGTTAGATATAAAACATAAAAGACTAAGCAATTGCCTATTTGAACCTCATAGGAACAGGAAGTCAACATGTCACAAACCATCACCTGTTAAAAACAGAGTAGAGAGTAGCTTCATTATTTTGGATTCTGTGGTACTTCCAGAAAATGCAGATCATGTGCCAAGCATCCTCTGTGATAATATTATCTTATCTCCAAAGGCTGTCAGTGTGTAGCGTGAAGTTACATATTTTTCATGCCAATACAGCTGCTGTTCACGTCTTATGCTGTGATGCAAGCTGATAACAGAAAAAATAGATAATCTCCTGTGAGAATGTATGCATGCTCAGTTCAGCCTCCAAATCCAGGCTATATCACAGCTGCTGTAGTACGCAAGAGTGTCTGTCACAATGGAGGTGTTTGCTTGCTTTGAATAAGCTGACTGTATTTCCATCTTCTATCACTTTGACAACCAGTGAGTGACCATCTGCCACCCACACATGAGGTGTGGAGGGAGGGAAAATGTTCGACAGGATTTGGCTTCAGGGTTGCATACATGGGTCCTTTTTTGTCTCAGTCAAAGAGTGACTGCACATAAAATAGATCAGTCTTAAGCCTCTTTTTCTTCTAAAGTTCTCGTTTATCTCATCAAGAAGTTCTAAAGTATGTAATACATACATTAAATGACCTATAGGAACTTTAAATTTCATGCGGTAGAAGTTTGCTCATACAAGTATTTAACAGCCTTATGCTGACTTCATTCTATCGAACATTTGACCTGCAAAGTCAATTTCAGTGACTCAGAGCACAGACAATGTGATGATTGTTGGGTCCGACTTATCAGAAATTAAAAGTCTTATCTTAGTTATGTACTCATTGATTTGTAAAAAGGGTTAGAAATGTAATTCATTTGATAGAACGTAGTATGTCGATTAAAATGCCTAATTTGCTCTTCTATTCAAAGACTGATTGGATGTCCCAAAGTCACATAGTTACTGCCTGTGAGGATTTTCTATAGTTCATTCAGAAAATTAAACATTTCCCCATTTTTAATCATATTTCATTCAGTGTCCTTTCACACCTGAATTGTCTGCTCTTCATTCAGCCTGGAGCTTCAAATTAAGTGGACTTGATTCACCACTGAGCCCTTTCTGACATAGAAAGTTTGTCAGGTTTTCAGGTTTTGGCTCAATTGGATCCAAAGAAGTTGTCTTGCTAAACTTTTCTTCTTTGTGAATCCATGATGTTGGCTAAGCAGCCTCACCCCGTTGGTTCCCTTTAGAAGTAACTTGGCAGAGGTCAAATAGGAAAGACCAGTTTGATGTGACTGAATACACGCCTTCTTTCTTTTTACGACAAGATATCTTCCACCAGTGATACGGTAGATTTTCTGTGAAGCTGGGCCTTTCTGTGAAACCACATTGCTGCACATTTCTCACCCACTCTAGTTTACTGAGAGACAAATAAAATCATCTGTCAACCTCGATTCCAACAGTCATACTTTTCTGCTTTATGGAAATCCAAGGTGCGCTTCAGAAATTACACGCAAGATCGCTTTGCGGCTAAGTGGGCCTGAACTGACTGTGAGAAAAATGTGTTGTTGACATCTATAGAAGTGGTGTATGAAGCTGCTTGAATGTTCTGCAGAAGAAGCTGCAATCCAGCTGAGGTGTGAACAGTGACTTCTGAGGGACTTTGCCTTCAGGGTATGAACTGATGCCAGGTGTTTTATCAGCATTTGTGTTTCCAACATAGCTCAACAGATCATCTGTAATATAAAACCTGCTTCAGTGTGTGTCAAGCGATTTGACACTCAACGAGATGTACCACAGAGCTTGGTTTGTGCTTCTCATTTATTTATTACCTTACATCTCCTGATTTAGTGTATACACATTTTGTTTGTCACAGTTAAGTATGGGTCAAAGTGGAAAATACCTGAACTTTTTTGCTTCAATCAGGACTGTTTTTATTCCTCATTGCACCAACTTGTCTGTTCTTGCTGTAAATAGTATTTGAGAAAATTCCTGTTAAGACACCAAATTCAGTCCCAAATTTTCAAAGTGGCTCATGACTGAAATGATTAGTTGTAACCCAAGGTGCCGTGTTAAGGAGGGAACTTGGCCCTTGCACAGAAAAGTGATTTTTCTTTCTTTCTTTTTTTCAACAATGTGCTCTTTGTTTTACTCCAGCTACCTCTGCCAGGCATTTGGAAATAACTCTGATTCCTGAAAGCATTATTTCTTTAGCAAATCTCCTCCACACTGGAACACAAGCACAAATTTGTGAGCATTTATGCATGCAAAATGCCCCCAAACACGACAAAAACGCTGCCCTGTCCTACCAGCAAAAAGAATTAGTTCATTTGAAAATTCAGCTGCAGGTGCTCACCTCATGCAGTGAACAGATAGGAGAAAAGCCTGGCTCCCAGCATTTTCTGTAGACGATGTCCTCAAAGCTATTAGCATTTAAATGAGCAGGGGAAAGTATCATATCTAGATTACTGGGTCCTGTCAGTCTAAAAGTTGTTCAATTCAAAATTTTTTCAAACAAACTATTTCTGTTTCAAAAGGTGAGTGAATATTTGTGAGTTAACTTACAAAGGCACACCAACAAATTAGGAGAGGATGTACTTGGGGGGGTTCCCGACTGTGATAACACTGAACAAAAGTATATGACTCCGTGGAGCCGAGATTACATTTCAAGACTTGGACCACCTTCCTCTTCCCTACCTGTGGTTGCTGCCTTTGAGCAACAGTCCCTGTGTTGTTTTTGGCACCACGTAGCGCTCTATACACTTCCCAGACTCTACAGGCTTGACCGTACTTTACTGCCAGCTCAGCCCCTCCTGCCCGAGGGAACCACAACCCACAGCAAGCAGAATGAAGGAAATGGCTTTGATTTCCTTCCACTTTTCACACATCAAATGGGAAAGAGAATGGGGAGTGAGTGCTGGTCGTGACTGAGCTGGATAAATAAACATATGCCCCAGTGTTAGGCTGTGTGTACGTATTTCACTGACATTTAAATCATGTGTTTGTTGGACACAATAAAAGGTGTGTGTTTAGGAACAGGTGAGTTAATTTCTCCCTTCAGCTGCTCTACATCACTGTTGACATAATGTGAAAGGTAAACATTCTGTAATTGAACAAAACCACAAACCGGGACTTCAGTCCTGGGAGAACTAACCAGCTCACTTTGAGATTTACAATACTGCCCTGTTCTCCTGGGCATGCCGTCTCAGCGAACTCTTTTTTTTGGCTGTCACTGTGAAGTTGAGTGCTAAAATTTGAACAAATAATTCATCTACCCTAGTCTGGAGGGTGATTTCATTCAGCAGGGGACTGGGTTTGATTATAAAAAAGGAAACATTACCAAGTCCTTTAGGTGGGTCATTTATGATTCATACCAAGTATGTGTCATACTTCCTGTTCACACCAGCTTTCTGGGAGGTGCAGAACAGGGAGTTTATGTTGTGGTACAAGCACATTTGGGTGAGAAAAACTAAAACTGGATTACACCACTCAGTCACTGAAGGGTTACGATAAGACTGCAGCAGAACATGCACATCCAATGGTTAAGTTCCAGAAAATGATCAGAAACTGTAGAGCTAGTTCTCTGGGAAGCCCCAATATTATCCATCCAAAAACATAAACTCATTGGGTGCCTCCATGGAGACACAGTGGACTGAATGCTCCTGTCCCATATTTGTCTTTCCCACTTGTCTCAAATGAAGTTTACATTCTAACTGGCTATTTAATCTGTTGGTTAATAAAACAATTACTCTACTCACATTTAGCCCTAAACATATCATAATTTGAAGGAAAGGCTTAGCACTTCTGCACTTCTTTACCTTTATGGCAAACAGTGAAGGGACAAAACCACTCTGTGAAGGAAATGAGGCAAAGCATATGTAACCCAGACACATGTGTTAATACTTGGATGAAGTTAAAAAAGGTATTTTACAGTTTAAAAGATTCCAAAGAATCAATATGTTAAGTTTGTTATATAAATATGGGTAAAAAGTGTTTCATGTATGAGTTAAACATGTTTAAAAAGCTGTTAAAAGTACCAATGTATCAGTTAAAAACGAGCAAGGTATCAGTTAAAAACGAGTGAAGTATAGATGCTTTCATGTATTTTATTTTGGTTTTATTGTGAAAAGCTAATAGGAAGTGCTGTGTATACAACTGCCGCCAGTCATTTTTGTATTAGCTTTATGTTAGAAGAACCGGAAGTGATGTGTGTTAACTTGACCGCGAGAGAAGGAGAAAAGAAACCAACATATGCGCTGCTGCAGTGAGAAGATAGAGGAGTTTAATGACTGTTAACCCAATAGTCGAGGATGAACTCTTGTTTACTATTTTCGGATGACCTATGGACAATTTCAGCCAGAAGTTGCCCCGAAGTTGGTCGTTTGAGAACTTTTTGAAGCAGTTAGCACTATTAGCATGTAGCATTCGCTGGATAAGCGGATGTCTCGCCGGCAAAAATAGTTAGCTAACTCAGCTCGCTATGGAGACTACCCTTCTCATCGTTCCGTACTGGAGGTGAGGATTTTTCGTGAAGAAGTGCCAAGAGACTGCTTAAAGAGTGCCGTTGGGTTTCGTCTTTTCCTTTCCGGACATCGCTCGATGGATTCAACGCCCGTATCTGCCGACAGACGATCGAGCCGCCATCTTAGGACACGGTTTGGAGTTTCTTCTACCGGTGAACTTGGACTGAAGCTGTAAGTACGGAGCTCGAGTTTCTTGTTTTGGTTTGCTCTCAGAGTGAAGCGGCCATTAAGTTTTGGGCCCCACCGCTCCCAAGCATCGCTCAGGCCTGCAACTATAGGTGTTTCTTAAGTTTAAAAGCCGGCTGGTGCGAGTGTGTGTGTGAATGGTGAGTGGGCCCCTTGCATTGTTTAATATTTTGAGCTGCAAAACTGAGAAAAGACATTTTCAGGAGAAGAGAGAATTTATTGTCTGTTTACATGTTATGTTTATTTTTTTAATAAATGTTCAGTAAACTGGAAATTTGCATTTAACTCAAAGTTTGATTATTTCATCTGGTTTAAGAGTGTGAGTGACATTGATATAATTTCTGAGTGTGTGTAAAGTGTAATAAGAGTGATTGCGGAACTTTAAAGGGACAGGTAGGACTTAAAATACAGAAACCTAAATAACACAGTAGATCTTTATTAGTTCTCAATATCATATTGAAGAATCTAGGGGCCCTTACCTAATACAGTGGGTAAAGGTGGGCTACACAGACAGCTAGTTTAAAATAGCACAAATATAAAAGCAACCGCGAGCTTCAGCTTCATAGTAGAGTCACCCACGTACTGGAGTTTTCATCGATTACTTGGAAAGTGCTCCCTGATGAAAAACAGACCCTTTGAGAAACCATGACCAGTCATTTCAACATCTTAGATTTGGTGTTGGATTGAAGACCTGAGTGTTTAAAGAGATGAGAGTATTCAAGAACAGGCTTTTGGGTTTGTGTTCAAGTAATTCTGGATACAAATTCCTCAAAGACTCAGAATGATACGTGTGCATCTTTGATCGTTAGTTTTGATAGTTGCATTGCGAGATGTAGTGCCAGATATTTTCTATAACAAACTGCTCCCTCATTTATGCCATCCAAATGATGAATTGGGTTACATGATACACACTTTTCCCCCCAACTGCAGTTGCTAAAACTTCTTAAACATTTACCAGAAATCTATTACACAATCAGAAAACTCATAACTATTACCCGCGTGTCTGCCCCTGCCAAGACTCTGTTCTGCACGTTCTCATCAGAAGGACAGTGAGGTCCACAGGAAAGCAGTGAGTTCTCACCGTGTCACAGATACATGTGCTTATGTTGTGAAAATGATCACTCTAACAGAGGTGGAAACCAATTATCGGTGCACTCTCTTCCTTGAATTTATCTGTTGAGCTGTTGTTTTGACCCCGCGCTGCACCATGAATGCTTCCTGAGGATGTTTTGTGATTTATAGTGGGAAAGACTACAGTACTTCCTCTCGGGACCTCATTCACTTCCCGTCTCCTGATAGTACACTTGGGTTGTGGCCTGTCCATCTTACCTGCTATCAGGCTCCACTGAGCTCATGTCATGTTTGTATTTGGAGTAAATGCTGTGAAAACTGTTCCAACCTGCTCGGGCTGTTGCACCTTTGAGCATGTCTTGATATGATGTTTTTATAAATGACAGGTGGCTTCAACTCACTGTTATGGTTTTAATGTTGAAATGTTACAAGTTTTTAATGTCAGTGAGAAATTGGATGTCTTGAGGGGAAACTCTGCTTTGAAATGCCTGATTAAGAAGACATAATTACAGCATGTTCCAATTCCCAAGTCATAAAATACCACATCTGTCTCAGCACTTGGGAGTGTCATTCAGGGTTGAACTCAAAATCTACATGATATAACGAGCGTTATTATCACTTCAAACCACAGCTCAAACTGACACTGGAGACAGAAATTCCACTTTCACTTGAAGTCAAGCCGACGAGGAGTACTTTCCCTCTCAAGACAAGGATTCTGCTCCTTGAGATATAGTTGTAGCTATCCAGTGTTTATTTTAGTTAAGGTAATAATACATTTTATTGATTCTTTTTGCCTTAACACACCTGATCAGTTCAATTAAAAACTGTAGAAATAAAATCAACCAGAGGAAACTCATGAAGTCCCACAGGATTTTGTTTCTATATTACAAAACATCAGTATTTCCTAATCAGAGTTGAGAACAGTGAAACAATAAATCAAACAGGTTTCATACATACAGTACCTTTTTTTTCAAAACGAATGCAATTCAAATAGCATTACATGAATTTTAAAGAAGAAAGAATGAAGAAATAATTTCAAAACATGTGACATACAAACAAAAAAGGAGTGGATGTAGCAATAGAAACTATTTATGGTGTCTGAATGGAGAGTAAAAGAAGCCCTGGACCTGACTCATTTTAAATTTGCCCCGAAATTCCTCCTCTAAATTAAGTGTGTTGCTTGATGTGTCATCTTTCTTTTCTAACTTCTAATGTAAACAGAGATGAGTAAACTCCTAATTATTCCAGAAAAAGTTATGTAGAATAATGCATGTGTGAAATTCACAGTGTCTAAAGTTATTTGCTTTGGCTTAGATGTCTCTTAATATCTGACAAAGGACTGAAGTGGAAACATTAAAATCCAAACTCAAAAAGCAACAATGACTTTAATGAGCTTAGCCAGCAAAGCAACTGGTGGTGCCAACATTTGTTTTCAGTGTCTTTATCTCCATGCCAACCATATAAACCTGCCTGGTTGAGGTGTTGGGAGTTTCCCACTGCCAGAGCTGAAAGGTTATCTTAAAGTCTCTATGGGAGCTAATCCTGCTAAGTCTGAATACTGGCCTGTACAACTATTGTTCCTGATGAGACAGAATACTCCCTTCCTCTCCCACACCTGACCTACCTCACCATGAAGTCACCCCAATTCAACAGTTTGAATGAAATCCAAACCAAGAGATTTTAAGTTTTATTTTAGTCAAAGATTTGAAAATGTGTTGATATCTAAGAACAAGTTCTCTTGGTTTATTGTTTATTGTCCAAAGTAAACAAAGTTTCCATGGTTACAACAACAACATTGGAGGGTGGTTCCTACAAACAGTACTGCATGATGTCCGTTAACACCATCTCACAATGTTGCCCACTTCCTACAACAAAAGGGATAAACTGTGACAACAGTCTGCCAATTTTCCAGCACCGTCCATGGAAGTCACTGCAAATGACTCTGATGAAGAAGTTTATAAGAAAGAGACTGCACAGCCATCCTCAACTTTATTTTGTGTAACATAAACTAATAGGAGCTTTTACAGCAGGATAAATATTGTTTGATCCCTGTTGGTTGAACTGGAGCCGTATGACATTGCTGGATTTTAAGGACTGTGAAACCTCCTTGTGTCTGAGCAGGGTGCTGCTGTCTGCAGAGAGCTGGAGGGGCTTTTGGCCCTGCATGTCTGGGCTGCTCTGCTTCTCAGTCTGTAGACTACACAGCGCCAGCAGCACCAGAGGCCAAAGCCTGGATTGAATTAATTTCTTTGGGAACCGAGAACACTGTCAACATCACTAAGACAGACACATTCTTTAATAGGTTCAACTTCGGATCAATTCTTAATCCCAACAATAGCATTTTGTGGACTTAACACAAACACAATCAATCCTTTTAGTACATTAACCCTTGATTGTGTTTGGGTGTGAGCTAAACCCAGGGGGATTTATGATGTCATGGGAGTGGCTATTGAGCTCAACATTGTGTGGTTGTGGATTTCTCTAAGATTTCTGCCAAAGTTTATTTAAGAAAACGTGACAAATCTGTGTCTCAGTCATGACATGACTATTTAATATGTTGTGGTTATTGGATCAACACTGTATACCTTGGTGTGGTGCCATCTTAGCAGTTCCTACACTGTAAAAAGTCAAAGCCAAGCGAGTATTTTTGCCATGCACGAGGGGCTCACAGAGTGTGCTTGGGTTAAGTATTTTGGGTGTCATCAAATTAATCATGACATGTGAGACCAATATGCATGTCTGTATTTTGTGAGAAAAACTATGCTAATCCCCGAGCTTTCATGATATGAATCCCATTATTGACACATTACATTGTAGCTTAAAGATTATATACATTATTTTTTTTAACTTTTTACTTGTTTCCACTGTGTAAAACAGGGCTTTAAGTAGATAAAAGTAAATACCTTTTATATACCATCAAGGTAATGTTATGTACTCCACGTTCTTACCAAAGTAAAGCTAAGATATTATGCTTCCTTCTGAGGGTTTTCACTGTCCCTTAAGAACCACACGAAGAAGCATCACAGTATTAAAAAAAAAAAAAAAAAAATCACTGTTTCTTTTCTTACAGCGGTGTTTCAGAAAACACTTATTACACCTTCTGTCTTAAATTGTCCTAGCTGCTGTCTTCCTGCCCCCCCACCTTTCTGTTTAGGTAGAGCTATGGTCAGACCTTGGTGTTTAAGGCCCACCCTACTGTGTCATGAACCACCAAAGAGATGACCTCGTCATTTCAGCAACTTTTAAAAAGACCTTTGGGAGCTCTTCTCCATCCATCACTGCCTTTAATATTCAGTTTAGCTTTAAAACACCAATTCTGTTCTGACATGCTCCTTGGAGTGACACCGGCTTTCATTTCTTTTGAAACAGCAGGAGACCCAACACGCAAAACTCTGGATGAACCCTTTGAGCAACAAGCTGTTTCAGTTCTTCAAAGGGCCTAGTTGGGTGTCTGTCCTTCCCTAAAACCCTTTGTGTTTTCCTAAAAAGATCCTCTGACAGTGTCACCTCTCAAGGGTCCTCCAGCAGGAATCTGCTCCTGGGCATTAACATTATCCTGATACACTTTGGCACATAGTCATAACTCAAAAACAACCTTTGACCCATAGTTGGAAATGCCTTTCCTGAAAAGCAGCCTCTGCCATTGCAAATAAACATTATATTAACTGATGCATGTCTAATCATAGTATCCAACTTAAAGAGAGTTTGAGGACAATGCTAGATCACCAAAACAGTCCACTGATGGAGAGCACCACTTATTTTCCAAGGGTGTATCTGTTGCTGTTAGTTCTCTGCAGGCCATTGTAATGACAGGCAAATCACTCTTCATAAATGTTCCACAAAAAGCAGAAGGAAAAGGAAAAAGTTAATCAGCTGTAGCAAGAGCACTGATCCCAGTTCTGAGTCAGTGGGTGATTGATGAGCAGCTCACAGCAGTAAGGACTGAGATCAGAGACTGATCATCTCAGCCTGGTTCTCATTGACGAACGGATCATGTTTTTGATTATGGGTTTTAAAGATATGTACCACCTTGTCTGGTTTTCACAGAACATCACTTTAGGGTATTAGAAATAGAATTAGAGGACAGAGCTTTTGTTTTGGCTTCACTGTCACGTATCACAATTCTGATTGGCCTTTACTGCCTTGCATTTCTGCTGTGGGAAATGACCAATAACAGGAAACGTATTTGCAATTATCTGCGGGAGCACACCTAATTTCCTCCTGAATGATAAAGGATGAAAGAATCTTTTGTCATTGATTTGGGTTAAACTCTATCCTCTGAAAGACTACACTAGAAGTGTCCTTGTGAGAACTGCCTGCAGGGATGCACGCAAATTTATGTTGTTTATTGAGACTCTTGAAAGTAAGCAATAAGAGGTGTCATGACTTCACCACGTAAGAAAAGTTAGTCACCGCAAGCATGGGAGGGAGGATTGTAGAGGAAAACATCACCTGCAAATAAAACACCATCTCTTGTCTTTCAGGTGGAAAGCAAGGGAATGCAGCGTGCAACAGGTGATCAGATATTTCCCCTATCCCAGCAGGCAGCCCGGCAGCACACTCAAGTATTAGCAAGCACCTCTGCGATGGAGGTCTGGATAGAGACACAGAGCTGAGCGATAAGAGGGGGGATAGAAGAGGAGAAGATAAAAGATTACATCTCAAAACAAAGAGGTTGGAAATAGATCTTATGGTTCAGTGCTTTATATTTTTTATGACAACATGGTTCATATCAGTAAAAGACAAGTGGATCAGTTTTTTATGTATTGTCATGATTGTTATTAGTAGTCATATTGAGTGTGTGCTTAAATAGAAATGAGCTTCTGAGAACAAAACCATTTTTTGAATCAGGCAGTAAACACATTTCTTTTGCTATGAAGATAATCTTTTATTAAAGGTGTATGTGGTTCCCAGTACTTTCATCATGAGCCTCAAGAAGACGCTTCACAAACTGCAGTTTCTGACATTTTCATATTCGCTTCATACTTCAAGTTTAGAGGTTGCTGCTTGTGCCGTACACAGATGTTTAAAGTGAAGTTCAAATGAGCACAGGAATGGGATGGTTATCAGTTTCGGACATCATTGCAAAAACTTTCAATGAGAAGGTCAGTTTTAACACCTTTTCACAACTTTTGGTTCTTGCTCTATTAGGGGAACCGTTGTGTGGATTTAGACTTAATTTCTACCTTTTTTGTCTGTCTGTAGTGCCACGTAGAGTTGTTGGCATTGCCGTGGGCTCACACCCACCCTCTTTGAAGAGATTTGGTTGTGCCAAGTATACTGTGCATATGAATCTTTATCTGAATTAATGCAATGGTAACAAGCCTGGAGATATGTCTCTTTGATCTAGACAGACATGGAGATGGTAAAGGGGAACAATGGAAAAAAGAATGGGCTGAATTCCTCTAGCCTTGCAACACTGCTCCCAGGGAAGTAACCATGCAAAAGGAATATCTGATAAAAACAGACAGAGGGAACAGGCAGAGAAACTTTGTGCTCTGAATTATTAAGGCATTTTGAGGTAGTTCTCTGTGCATATCATTGTGTGTATGCACAGTTTGACGCTGGGTGGCCTTAAAAAAGGCAGCACATTATCTCTGGTTTGACAGGTCTGCTGTGGATCGACAGTTATCTGATTAAGGTCACGTTTTTTGGTCCAGTGATGTCTTTCCTTTCTGCCATATTCATAATAAAACTCATGGCTCATGCATGACAGGGTGAAGTGATAAATGCTTTCATTTCTGATGCTTTGAGTTGGATTTCTTAGGTGGTGTGGCCTTCACACACAGCCATGTGGAGAGTCATAGAAATTGGTGTTGGGTATGTGGTATCCATGGTGACCATCCATAGTTAAAGAGAGGGATTTTCTGCCAGCATTGTGTGTCTAGACCATACAAGTGTCTCCAGTTGGGTGAAGCAAGTGTGCTGCGTCTGGCTTTCATGTGTGAGATCAGAGCCATGCTAATGTGACTCTCAAAAATATTAGCACTGCTCAGCAGTGATGCTTTCACTGCCTTGTGGCTATTGCAACTATTAATTATGACTTATACAGTCGTCTTTTCATGTTATTTGTTGGAGAAATACTGAAATCTGCAGGTCACTGAACCTGTCACTGGAATGATCTTACAAAAACTCTATACTCCCAACTAATGTTTGTGCTCTGTGTAAAAAGAGGTCTATCATTATTGTAACTGCAGCAACAAAAATGAAACAGAATTTTCTGATTATTGAAGCTTGTTTGTCTTGATTCAATTTGAACTTTAAATCTAAGATGGAAACCTGTTGTGGAGATAGTTTGAAAAAGAAAAATAGTTTTTTTTGATGGAGAGATCAAATTTTGACTTGTGAAAAGAAACAGCTGTGGATATTTGGTGCCTTTCTGTAAACACACAAGCTATCAGAGAGGGTTTATATGTATCTGTGAATTTTACCTTGCACAGACATACACTCCAGCTGACTTCATCTGTACATCATTCCTCAAACAAAAGGTACATGAACTGGTAATTCTCAAAGCAGTCTAAAAGAAAGGATTTTTTTTTTATTTCAAGTCTTGAGTTCAACTCTTATCCAGATCATAACTCTCCTCCGTAAGACGATAATACTAACTTACAGTGTGTGTCTTACAGAACTGATTAGTCTCACTCATAAACAGCTATTATTCACTAACCCTGTCATCTCAGCAAGCTGCCAAACACTCAGCCTGTCATGTCCAGAGCAGCACCGATGTGCAGGATCAGCATCTGAAAGAGAGAGAGTGTGATGTTTAAGCAAAGGAGATATTAAGAGTCCGTACAGATCAAACAGAGATATTATTACATGATTAACAGTATGATTACTTTAGTTGGTATGTGGGCATAACATTAGTCACAGCATGCAGTATCATCAGGATGAAGCCATCAGTGCAACAACAAAATCTTGTTCACATTCATCTCTTCATCTAATATTTTTATTGCACACCCTCAATGACCTTTCACTCTCTTATTAAGAGTCTATCTCCGTCACCAAGGTCAGGAACCAAAGGGAGATTTTTCTCTCAGCTGTTCAGATCTACAGTCTCTCAATCTATCAATCTCTAGAGTCCAGATGCCAAATACCTTCTGTCAGGTCTTGTTTCTTTGACAAATGTCCTTTTATTCTTGTCTTGTCTTTTAGCATCTAGCTTGTCCGTCCTGATTGAAATATGATTACCTGTCCCTTTTGTTTAGTACCCAACTGTGTTAAATACTTAACTCTGACAGGTTGAAGCCCCCTGACAACTTTTATTAATTCAGATTTACATGCTGGACGCTAGAGACACCAAGATCACACGTCACACATATTAAATCAATCCACTGAAAGGCGTTAATGGGGCACATCTGTCTGTTGGCGATGACAAAGACGTTATTTTCAAAAAACATCAACGATCAACATCGCAAATAATTTTGATCCAGAGTCATTCTGCTGACCTGATCCTTTGACCAGTTTTGTGACAAAAAGCCAGGATGGGAATAAAATTCCTTTATGGACTGAAACAGGGTGGTTACATATTATATGAGATCAGTATCTGCAGACTGGGGGACCTGGGAGGGGTTTCCTGGGGGTTTGATAAGCACTTACCACCTGTTCCCCAGAGCCACAGATCCAGGCATTTGATAGCGCCTCAATCAACAAGGCATCGCTGGTATTTGGCAGCGTTACCGAGTGACAGATAATCACCTCATTGTGCTTCATCCATGACCTGACTCAGATCTATACCAGAGTGGAGCTGAAAATCAGCCAACCAGCAGTGACCCTAATGAAATGCTTTATTCCAGACAGGCATCCCATTAGCTATATGGCTGTGTGGTATTTTGAGCAGGTGGACTGCCTCGTGTTGGATGCTGACTGACATTCCCTTTCATCTCAGGCCCGGACCTGTTCTGCCTGTATGAGTCTCAGCCTGACATTGAAAAGGCTGTAGATAAAGAGAGGGAGGCCACATTACATCTCTGCTACATAGTGACACATGTCATCTGGCAGCCAAATATTGAGATCATTGCTGACAACTAAAAGCCAGCTCTCTACATGAACACCCTATTTTTGGATCAAGAAGCAACTTACAGACAATAGCAACATCTCCATCCAAACAAAGGGACAATAGCACACCTTCACTCTTCAAAAAACACTGAATTATTTGGGACTAAAAAATGAATATTGATGAATGAACTTAAATACTGTCACAGGACTACCCATGGTATCTGGGACAGTGCAGGGTTATGACCTATCACACACATTAACACCCTGACCGGCATGCTTTCCCACACTGACCTCATAGTTGGCACAAGTGTAATAGAGTTTTATCTTAGAGTCCTAAAGCCAGGAGACAGCTGTGGGCCAGCAGCAGCTCTGTCACATATCACAGCAAGACTGCCTTTTCACAGACGTAACACTCCAAAAATAAGTCATATCCGATCCGTGGAAGCCGCAGGAAAATGGTCCATGATTTGCTTCTCCTACAGGCAGGATTATTTCTCATGACCCAGTTGTCCCTCTTGTTTCTTATAATATTCATGCTGGCCCTACAAATGCCTTTGCAAATTCTCAAGATCATACCATCCCATATTTGTTTTTATGGTTTTCAGTGAAATATTGAGCAGAATGTTTTAGTCAACTCTTACAAACCCGTCCAACAATGAGTATAAGCAAAAAATAAATATATATCAAAATATCATTTTGCTGCAATCCTTATTCTAAAACTAATGTTTGTAAATGCTCATGATTTATAGTCATCTTCAGTGTGCTGAACCAAGTACCAGTTGGTGTTTGAGAAACAGACAATGTCTTTCCTTTTACAACCAGAGAAAAACTTACATGTTTAAAAGAGCCAACTTGGGGCTGACTTTGCCTCACTTGAAATAAGTCCAAAGAACAGAAACAGCTGGCATTGTTCCAAAGTTAAGGGTGGGGTATCCTCATAGGGTAAAAAGCTCCTTTCCCATAGCCTTTAATTCTGCAAACTTGTGATTTTTTGCCTCAGTGCCAATGCTAACAAACGGTCATGTTCTGCATTGAGTGACTGACGACAAAAATGCAAGTCATTAATAGAGTAAAGTTTTAAATTAGATTGTTTTCTGTATGTTATAGAAGACTTAAGAAATAATCCCACTCACAAAATCAAGGTGCTACTTTGTTCACTTACCTGGTCGGGATAATTAGATTTTAAGTTAAACTTAGCAATACTTCATAAACCCCAAAGAGACCAACATGGTTCAATGAGTTTCATGGCCCTCATGATTATAATCCTCAAAAAATTGTTAGACCTGAATTTACAGACAGAGCAGCCTTTAAAAGCATGGCAGGTAGTTCACTTGACTTGAACCTGTTTATCCAACATTTATGGTGTCTCTTCAGAAACCTTGCCGGGTTGAAGTAAATGTAACAGACTCCCTTAGCCAGTCAATTCCACGTTAGGGCTCCCACACAGTGTTATGCATTTTGAATAACATTGTGAACCCTGCAGTCCAACAGACTTGACAATCACAAACATGTGAAAAGGTTCAGAAATATTCAGACAATATTGTCAATCATCAGAAAAGGAGAAATTTGGGAAAAAAGGAACACATTTCGAGCCTGCTTACCTTAATAATCCTGTTGCCAAAAATAAAACCCTGTTTTTAATTCCTCTCCAAATTAGTGAGTTGCACTGCCCTCATCTTCATGTCACAGCATGATCATGACAACCTTTTTTGAAGTACGCAAAAACATATTTCCCTATATGACGAGTAATAAGAGTAACCTCTGGAGCACAGTCAGGCTTTAGCAGGTAGTAATCTAAAGCTGAAGAACAGGCCTTTTCCCTGACCTCCCTAACCTCTGTCTTCAGACTGCTCTGTAATTACTTTGACCTGCGAAGACTAACTGACTTTACTCTTCACACTTCAAAGAATAAAGACCCCATATACTCAGTCTGAAGATGAGTACAGGTGTTATGAAATCATTTGAGGTGAACGATTGCAAGAGGTCAAATTCCAATTTCACTTTTTGTGTTTTTCCCCTGACTCTTCTTGTAGTCAGTACAATGTTTTTGCCATTTTCCAACCCCCCATCTTTCATCCCATCCATCTTTACACGGCTCACAAACTTTCAAGAGAAAAAGATCAACTAACTCTACTCCCAATCAACCAGCACACAGAAATCTCAAATAATAAAGTATGCAAGCAAAGCAAACATGAAACAAATTGTCAAAGATTTCTCATTGTAATTTTATTATGTCAGATGGGACACCTTTAGAAGCTATGAATGATTTGCAGCTCAAAAGAATCCATTATTCAAAAACTACATAATCTGTGGAAACCATAGACTGTATGGACGTGGTCCATGTGACATCAACCTTTTGTTTCTGATATGCAGTTCTGAAGCCCACCATCAGTGGGTGCCTTAGTGAAAATGCATATCTCAATCTAGCTTCCTTTGAGTTAAAATAGGGTAAAAAAGTGGCCATTGCCCTCCTCACAGACAGTTACAGGAGGCCCAAATGTCAGTCAAGTCAACCCTGCCCACACATTGCAAAACTTGTAAATTTAACATTATCAAAACTAAAGAGTTGGGAACACAACAAAGCACAACAGAAGACCTTTCTAACACTTACACAAAGGCTTCATTTCTCAGAGCTGTTGATTGTCACTTGATTATACTATTGGCTGCTTAAAAAGATTGGAAATCACAGATAAACCTTGAAAGACTTTGGGTTTGCCTTGCAAGTCCTTTAAAGAGCTGCTTTGCATCTGCTGGGTGAGCATGTGCCATCATTGTCCCAACGGGACAGAAGAGTCTGATCCTGCCAGGGAACTGATACTAGACTTTGAAAATGTTTTGGAAATGAACCATCTCATGAAAACATATCCAGAGTTTATACCAACATCTGTGTATCTCACTACTCTGAAGCAGTGCCATGGTTTAATATGGACATTTAATGTGATACATACAGTATGTGTATTACAATGTAGCTCAACATATCAGGTCTCCTCTAAGAGCTTTTGCGATTCAAAGCCTTTAGTTAATGCACATTGCATACTATGCATGAGCTAAATGAAATGTATGATATTTGTCTACTAAGTGTTGTATAAAAGTTAAGCATGAGATGAGTCCTTCAGCTATTTCTGGATGTTGTGTTATGTGGTTCTGTGCTGTAAACACTGTGTAGTGGCAGGCTCTCACTTTGCCTGCATCCTGCTACTTCATTTTTGTCTGTATGCACAGCTGTGAGGATTTGCACTAAAGCAACAAGGAATGCTTCCTAAAAACAAAAATACATTCTGTTAGTGTTTGATGTTTTTACTGATTAGTAATAAAATGGTATTTAAGGTATTTTTTCTGTTCCCATTTTATCATAATATTTTTTTCATTCTCAGAAGAAAGTGAATTCGTGGGATTCTATTTTTTTTTCATTAAATAGTAACATTTCTAGCTTTAAAAACCATGAATATGCCCACATCCCTAATTCTAACACTGTCTCTACACTATAATTAAGTGTTCCACCCCATTCTATTTTTAATATAATTTCCTTAGATATCATAGCCTCATTGTTAAAGTTTTAATTGACCCCTGTACTTCGCCCAGTATGTACCCAGATCACTTTTTCTTTTGCTCAGCAATGAAGCAATGTGATCTTGCTTGCTTTGCAAGGTTTCAATAACCAAAAGTCTTTAACATCTTTTTTTTTTTTTTTTTTGCAACATTATGTCCTTTCAACCCAGGGAAACAACTTTGAATTTCAAGAAACATCCGACTTTGATTGTAATTAAAAAATAATCTGGCATCTCTCTCCCTCATCCTCCTCTCCTCATCAGACGGTTGATTATCAGAACAAGTCCAAACCTTGTCAACTCATTCTTACGACAGCCCATTACCTCCAGGCTTACTGTGAGCCTTGCTCTGAGCAGAAAGGATTGGAGGATAATTAAAATGAACAAGCTGATGTCATCTAAACTTACATGTTTTTCAGAGGGCACTGACTTACAATGCTCTATTTAATCCCCTCATGCACCCACACTCCTGGAAGCAATTAGCAGCCAAGTTTATTCCAAGTGGCACATGGCAGTATGGTAGCTGTTAAATGTGTGTTACAGATCTTCTTTTAAAAAGAGACGTAAGAAAAGGTGTTTTTAAATTTAGTGTTCAGTCAGTTGGTGAATCATGTTCAAACCATCCATAATTTTTGATAAAGTGTTTTGTATGTTTCTCCTCTCTTGGATACATGGCTGTAATTCGTAGTCCTCAGTTACAATACCAGTTCTGCTGTAATAAAATACAGTGACCTTTTATATAATTTGTAGTGACCCTACCTTGAACTCAGCTTGAGCGCATCATGAAATACAGATGTGCATGTGGTGGTGGGGCAACAACTGTTGAGTAAAAATTATGAGCAACTACATGAGCCATGTGATGTTACTGAGTAAAACTAATGATGATTACAGGGTTAACAACAAAGAATCCCAACTTTTAGTCTTGTGAATAAACAAATAAAAAACATTAGAAAGGTCACGCATATCCACAGTTAAGTGTCATGTTGAAAGTCTTGGAGGGCTGAAGAGGAGCTGACTCAGTTCAAAACACTGCAGTGAAGGGAGGGACATGTTTCTGGTGTGTGGCAACATTTCACCATCACTTTAGCTGATGAACAACAGAGTTTTCAAAAGAAAGACTCTATTCTGTTCCCAGTTTTTCCCACGCTAATCGTAACAATAAAAAAAAAATCTGTCCTCCATCATGTTTGCCAACTTAAGTTTGTGAACCCATAGGTCATTTTAAATGAGAAGTTAAAGGACTGCATAAGCGCAGACAGCATGCAGGTTCAAAATTTTGACGAGTCCCTTTTCTATGTTTTATCTGAAGCTGATAGAGAAGGAAAAACTAATCCATGAAAAGCTTGTTCTGATGAAGACAGTCAAGCTGCTCCTCATACTCCAGGTGTCAAAAGCTGGTCACGCAATTCATGACTTGTAGATCATAACTGATTCAAAAATCATGAGAGACCACACACAGAAGGATAGTTCAGACCGATTTATAACATGACTAGCCCTGGATCATACACAGCAAATGTTTCCATAAGATTGCTAGACCACACACTTGACATGTGTGGTTATGATTTCATTGACAAGAAATCTCCAAGACACTCAGCTTTAAATGTGACTTTGGAAGAAAAAAAAACATGGAGGACACAGATGGGCATCATGGTGTGTTTTACAGCTACAAACAACAAAAACAAGGGAAAAAAAGATTAAGGATGAATTGTTTGTTCGTCTTTATGGGCTGTAAAAGAAAGATATCACCTGTTTGACAACATATCTCAGTCTTCTCTTCTCATTGGCTGTTGCAGGTTGACACAGACACAGATAGCACCATCACTGAACACTGAGTGCACATTTGTTGTTCCTCAACCAATCATTGTTGGTTTTACTATTTTGACTGAACTTTGCACATGAACAAAATGAAGATTTTTCAGTCCTGTTGCTATTGCTTTGTTTTTCTGTTACGTTTTCTTTTCATGTTACCAAACTTCACTGTACTCACTCTTTGTGGATTTTGGGTAGTTAGTCAGCCTTTAATTATGTAATGTACTGGTATTCAAACTGTTATAAGCACTAAGCAGTCCATCAGACCTGTTGTCAGGAGCATAAAGAGATGGATAGTTTGATTCCATTTCAGGCAACTCTGGATAGTATTGCGTGGGATATTTCAAAAACCAATGCCCGATAAGACATTTTTCTTCTTTGCAAGCACAGGTAGTTGTTTGACTTCAGCACTACAGACACCATTACTCACTGTTAGCACTATTAAACCTTTTTCGAAGCATTGTAATTAATTATTAAACTTGCAAATATTTCATGTCATTTGCTCCAAACTAAATTAAAAAACTGTTAACTTTTCATGAGAAACAAAACTTGATGTTATTTCAGAAAAAAATGTACTTATCACTGTTTAAAGATACAAGGACCAGGAGTCGTATTTGATTACTTTATCTATTCTTGGGTTGTTGAAATAAGAAAGAGATATTGGTTGTGTTTAATAAATTACAAAAAGGAGTAAAAGTAAGAAAAATAACTTATGCACACCATTCATGGATCAAAATTAAGAGAAAATGGGTTTTAGCATGCCATTACTCTTTCTTGAAATATTGTGCTTTTAGAGAAGTAAAATGATACCTTAATCCTCATATCTCATCTACCCTTTCCCTCTAAATCTTCACTGATAGTAAGGCATTTATTCTCCTGCTTCGCCTCCAGGAATCAGAAACAGATGGGAAGCACAACCGTAGGCAAAACACCACAGCATGATCAGGAAAAGAAGGTAAATGACAACATGAGGGGCCCCGAAACCTTAAAGAGGTCACTTTGCGGTGTAAGCAACTTTGTGTGATCCAGAGCAGGGCTCCAATTGCTTCACACTAGTAGAAGCTCAGTGAAAAGATTTAAAGGAGTAGACTCTGGGTAAATGCCAGGTCATGATGAGGAAAGGGTGGAAAATAGCCCTGATGGAGGAGGCCTGACCCAGCATTTAGATGAGTTGAACACTTCATCCAACTTTCATCAGGAAATAAACATGAACTCTCCTCTTAGCTTTCTTTGTATAACATCTCACAGCAGAATTGGAGAGGTTGGTTTGTTTTTCACTGTATTACAGTGAAGACACCACTTGCCATTACCTTTGGGTGCACTCAGTAGTGGTCAACACAGTTGGTGTGTAGCAGAGTTTGGCTGGTTTATGTGTGAGCTGGTGGGAGATGAATGCACAGTGACAAGCCTCGGTCGCTGCTCCCCTTCCCCTCTGATTCGCAGACAGCCTCCAAAAAGGACCTGTCAAGCTGGAGGGTCTGGTTTAAGCACATCATTTAATCAGGCATATACATACACTTACTCAGAAAACACACATTGACACAGAGGGCTTTTTATTTTTCTATAAGGGATTTAAATCATTCACAAATTCTGCCGAGCTAAACAAACTGCCTGTACCACCTTGGAAATATTGCAAATGCTTGCACACAGGTTTTCTAAATAATTCATGGATCAATCATAGAAAAATAAATGGCATTTACAGGGCAAACAAATATGAATTGTGCAAATTTGCTCAGGTTGTCCTAGATTATGTCACGTCTCATGCACTTTTGCTTTATTGGGTTTTTTTTTTGTTGTTGTTTTTTTTTACTTAGCCAATTTCTCACAGCAACCTCCTGGTTTTCTCGGTTAAATTAAGTTGAAGATTTTGTAAAGGACTTGAATGTATGCGGATGTGTGTGTGTGTGTGTGTGTGTGAGTGAGTTATGGGGGGGGCATTTGTACCCAATGAACTTTTTTCCCTTCGTTTTCTCCAAGGCAATGGAGTTTTGTTGCGAAAGACCATATCGCTGTATTAAGTCTCTTGTGTAAAATTTCATAACAAGTGAATTACATGGGAGCTAGAAACTGGCAGTTATCTGTTAAAAATTAAGTTGAAAAACACCTGTTGTGAGTCATTGATATTGTTAACTGTGTTACTGTGTGTCTGAATATCAAAGGTAATATGTGCCACTGTATATTGTATTTGTCTTTATCATCCTTATGTTTTGAAGTCCAGCCTGAGGCGTTTTATGATTTGTGAAACCTGCTCAGCTGTGAATGATTTGCATAAAGCACTTTATCCGTACTTCTCCATGGAGATATATTCTCACTCACTGGGAGTCACAAAATGAATCTTCCTGTCTGTGGAAGTGTTGGGTTAACAAGTAAACTAATCAGACCATGAATAAATAGCACTAAGATCATCTTTATGTGTTTTCTAAGCTTTTTAAACATCTCAACAAACAAAAAATCAAAACAGTTCTTCAGTTTAAACAGTTTGCAGACCAGCTTTTTTTAATCTGACTTCAGTTTACCAGCAGTTTCCCTGAAATTATGACCAAAACTTGAGAATTTATTTGAAAAGTTGAAATTAAAACTTTCACCACCTGTAATAATACCAAGCCTTGTCCTTCTCATGACCTCAGTTTAATAAGATGGACAGCAGAGTTCTTATGTGGCTGCTGATCTCTGACTGAAAGTACAGCAGTAATTTCTATCATACATTATGACATTGAAGGTCCTTCTATGACATTATCACCATGGAAAAAAAGATGAGCATAAATTGATAAAAACAGATACTCTGAAAGCAAAACAATGCAATACTTAATGCAAAGCTGGCTCTAGCCCGTCAATTTTTTACTCAGGGTTTATTCCCCAAAGTTCAGCCCCATTCAGAATTATAGTTCAGAATGATGTCATCCTGTGTGGCCAAAAGAGGAATAGACGGTCCTTGTACACAGTTCTCACAATGAGACAGAAAGAGTTAGACGGTGTTTGCTTTACATCACTAAAAGATGTGATTCGTGTAACAGCAGGATAAAGAATTTCTCTATACTCTATATTTTTCTGCAGAACACATGTATGTTATGTACAATGAATAAAGTTCCCTTGTTTTTACAAGCCTCATTTTAGACATATTGATGGGAAAGAACAGGCCCATGTTGAGGTTTGTTTCAGCCCATGCTGAATGAATTTACCTTTGTTCTGTTTTATCAAAACCAGTCGTTGCTCTTATGATGCAGAGATTTCTGATAAGCATTTTGATGTGGCAGTCTCAAAAAGACCTAGTTTCTTCATGGGTTTCATTTCAGGGAAAACAGGAAAAAAGAAAAGATAGAGTTGAATTAACATTTACACAAAGCAAAGCGCAGGTTTTAATTGATATAGTCATCAACAGCTTGAATTCATCAGATCTGACACTGTGGGGTGTCCTCAGTTGTGTAACTCCACTGTAGGAAGAATAAAAACACTGATGTTGCACAATGCTACTTAAAATGATAATTGGAAAAAGCCAGTAAATTTATAACTGCTGTCCGATTTTTGTGAGGGTTAGTTAGAGCATTTAAAATAGACATGGAATATTCAAAGTTCTTGTGAGAAATGTTGACTTTCTTTTAAGTCTGTTCTTGGTCAAAAAGCTTGTGTCAATGAGGGAATAAATAACAGCTCCCTCTGAGCGAGTCTCCCATGTGCTTGATTGGTGTTTACACCCATCATGCCTTGTTAATTACCAGCATGTCTCAAGAGGACCCTGCTTTAACCCAAGCAAAAACTGCATTAAACAACCACATTTCATACATAGATCTTATTTTGTAATCCTCTTAATTGCCTGTTTTGCTTTGAGAATTACCTGCATTGTTCCCCATAAACCCTAATCTCTGGACCAGTAAACAAGAGCCAGACGTATGTAAAACAATGACTGATATCAAAGAGAAACAGCTTCAGCCTGCTGTGGGTCGAAGCATTTTCACGCAAGTTCTCTGCACGAAATATGAAGTGGTTGCTGGGAAAACCTTTGTTGTGCTAGAGTGGAGAATAGGGGTATTTGACTTAGATCTCTTTGATTGTTGTGAGCTGTGGCGACTCACCATGGGCAGCTGCTTTCAATGGCCAAGCCTGGGAAAAAAGAGCAACATTTTTTTAAAGAAATCAATAATTCCCCTTGATCATGTCCACATTGATTCTAAAAAAGCACCCAAAGTTTACAAAATGACATGTTAGTGATATTCATTTATTCTGCGTTTGTTACTTATACAGATATTCAGCCAAAAAAAAAAGCATATTAATTTTGATTACCTTCGTATTTTATGTGAGTTTATTTCCTTACCTATTGTTTTTGATTCTTTAGTCACTTATTCAGCTTTGAATTTTTGGATTTTGCTGAGTTGACCACAGTGTTTTCAGACACCATTACCGGCAGATGAGACCACGTCTTATCATTTGTGTGAGAATGTTGAGGTCCTGGCAGATAGAGATGTCATCTCATGTGTCCTTTTGTTTGGATGGTTTGAAACTTTTATCACTGGCTCACGGAGCCTGTCTGGCCAGACTACTCACGCACAGTCTGCAGGTCTCCCAAAACCTCACAGCCTCTCAGTTATCTGCCTTAGAAGCTCTGACTGTGTGTCAGACACATGGATGAAATGACCACAAGGGGTTCGCCACATAGTACATCATCTTTACAGCTAACTTTTTGTTTTGTTTCTGTACATCTGCTTCTCATCTGATGACAGTTTGCACTTGGTTTTTCACAGAACTTTTGGGTATGATGTCTCCACAGAAAATCTGCAAAGAGGTTTTTGAATTAAGGATTAAAAGATGAAAAAAGGGAAAATAAAACTTGTATGGGGGTCTTAAGGGCTTCATGAGGTGTCAGCCTTCAATTGAAAACAAAGTTATAAAATAACTGCTTCAGTATGTTCCACTGCAAGATGGGAGATTGTTCGTTGTGTCATTGTATGTATCTGTGTACATATTTCTATTTAAATAGCACTTGAGGTTTGAGAAATTTTATGCATGAGCACATTTTGTAAACATTTCCTTACCCGCACTTATAAAAATGTTTACTTTTGCCCCATCTGCCTGTATTTATTCATTCATTCATGCATTCATCTTCTATCCCTTATCCTGTTGACTGGAGCGTTTCCCAGCTTTCTGCAGGTGAAAGGTTGGGTACACCTTGGACTGGTCGCCAGTTAATCAGAGGGAGACAGAGAGCCTTTTGCTTACACACACTCACACCTATGGGCAATTTAGAATCGACATTTAAAGTAGTGAGCATGTTTTTGGGCAGTAAGAGAAGCTGGTGAAAGCCCACACATACACAGATATTAAAGATTATTAGATTTTCTTTGAACACCTCTTGCCATTGGGGACAATTTGAAAAAGTTTCTTGCTCTAGGAAACTTCAGCATGTGAACAGTAGGAGCAAACACCCAACCCTCTGATGGGGAGAAAATTACTACTACTGAGCCATTATCATCTCTCATCAGCAGGATTAACTTGTGTGTGCTAGTATCAAACTGAAGGTGTGCATTAGTTTGCAGTTTATTAATCTTAAACATTTGATTGTGACAAAAATAATATTATTGTGTTGGCAGCACTTTGTGACAATGTAATTTGTTCCTTTTCGCTGCCATTACAATGTGTGAGAAGTACAGTGTTATTGTTTACAGACTTGCAGACACTTCCTCTTAAAATCATTTGTTTTTGACACTGTCAAATGCTAACTGTTTTTTAGTGTGTGCTTGTGTTTCTGAAACACTGTAATGAATCACTAATTATCTCCCCCTTGATAGTTTTGGAACAATACCAGGTCACCCAAGTCTCAGGTTTCATTTTGAAAGTCCATTTAGGGGTACCACTTCCAGACACATCATTGCTCTTGAGACTTGTAGCATGCACCAGTGATAGCGCAGTCTTGATAAATTCAGTGTTGATTGAAAACAGTGAACCCCACACCTCTGGTTGTTGTCTGGAAATGGAGAGCCAGGGAGTGTGTGTGGCTGACCTTTCCCATCATTAATCAAGCCCACCAGACCAGACCCGACTGTGTGTGTGCCTGACATGCCACCTCAAACAACACCATCCTACAGTCACGCCTTCAAATACCTCGCAGATACTATCTAATCAATGCTAGCATGTTAATGAAACGACAGAGCAGAAAGGTTATGGCTGTCAAAGTTCTGTATCCTGGGTGGTTAACATTGTCTGTTTTTACTCTGTATTTCATTATACATCATTTAACAAAAAATAAAAAAAATGTTTACAGATCTAAATTCAGTGACACTTTAGATTAACCCACACTTTTTTAGCATGAATAATGAATTAGTTTGGGATTAGTCAATATTTCAGTCATCATCTGTAAAGCATTGTTCATACATTAATACTCATTTGTATATCATGTACAAACACGGTTACAAATGTTTTATTATTAATGAATATGACCCTGAATAATGTGCTAACTAACCCTTTGTTCATACTCTATAAATGATGGATTTACCAACATACTCAACACATGTTCTTAAACTTGTATTTATTAAAAGGAAACAACATCCGTTTAAAGCAGTTCTTATCAAAATTACCTCATATGAACTGCAATTGAAAATAAATTGTCAAATTTGAAGTCCTATTCATAAATAATAAAACATTTACAGTTGTGTTTGGAAACAATATACAATTGGGTTTTATTGTATCAACAATACTTTACAGATGATGTGTTAAGTATTAATTAACTCTGAACTAATGCTTTGCTAGAGCTTGAGCTTATCTAAAGTGACACCTAAATTCATCTTTTATCTAGATGAGATATTTTACCTTTGTATAAAATCCATATCAGTATTTGCAATATAGACAATTGTGGTATAGAGGTTGCAGCTGAGTGGTCACCTCCTGCCTTCTTGATACAATGCACATCACCTGGAAACTAACCCACACCCCTAAACCTCTCGCCCAAAGATCTGAGTCTGTAAATACAGACTCTGGTCTGGTAGCATATTCTAGGCTGATTGTGTTTGATATGAAAGTTGACCAGACTCTCCTCTTTCTCCTCCTTCCGCTGAAAAGTAATTACTGATCACACTCTCCAGCCCACACATGCACATAGCTTTCCTCACAACTTCCCCCAGAGCTGTGCGTCTGCCCTTAGGCTTTCATTGAGAGAGTTGCTAACATCTCCTGAAACACTAGAGGTGGTGACTTGACCCTGCGAGAAATACTTAAGCTGTAGAAATACTGCAGTGAGCTATTAGAGGCTTCCTACATCACCTAACGGGGGACTTCATGCAGGGAATGACAGACAAGAGAGCGATGAGACGCCATGAAGATGAGGGCGGCCCTTTCTGAAGAAGGAATAACCGGCTGCCAGTAAGGAGATTAGGTTTCCCTACAACTTGTTGCCTGGTGCTAAATAAACACTGGCATGTTGCGTGGAGACACTCTACACCCTGGCTGAAAGGGTTGCTCACCCTAAGATGTTCACAGCACCAAATTTCTGACCCCCACAGTGCCCTCTTAAACCCTTCAGTCTCTTTTTTCTCTGCGACCTATCATGACTCACTTGCCCATTGCTGCCCCTGTCATGTCTGACCTACGGACAATTACTTTCTAACTGGCCCGGCCAGTGACAGCTGGCCGGGCCAGTCAACAAGGCTACAGTTCATGACACTAAGGCCTGTGTTTGTACTGTATGAACATTTCAGTTGTTATGATGAGGCTGTGAGAGCAAAATCTTTCTGGAGAATTTAGAGGAAATTCTCTCCCTGATATGCACCAGCAAACTATTGACCCTGCCTCCTTCAGAGCTGCTTGCTGCAAGACTCAAGGCCAATTTCAGACACAAGTCGCCTCAGATTCCCCTCAGTCAAAACTCTAAGGATATGCCCAATATGTTTTTCCTTTGCTGAATCTATTTCACAGAGAAAAGGACTGCCCAGTCCTACAGACCTCACTAACTGGCTTCCGCAGCACAAAGGGAATTTATCATTAAAGAAGCACAATCAATATCTCTCACCCCCTGCATGGCAAAGTAAGGCAAGGCCCTGATAGTGAAGCCCAGTGCTGAGCTCCGAGAGGGGAATGTGGGGTACCAGAGGAGCCAATTAGAGGGAGAATGTCTGCTATCTGGTTAGCCCACATCCAGCTGTGGGAATGGTGCTAATGAGGCATGCTGTACCAACATAGACAGGCTCTTACTGCAACATGAAGATCACTGCACTTCTTAATCTTCTATGCTTGTATAATCATTCAAATAATGTATAATTGATGCTCTAATTCCCTGTAGGAGTTTCATGTTGGCAAGCAAAGGAATTCTGTGGGCTACATGGAGTCAACATGCGAGATCATGTCTGACACCAGGCACATCTCAGAGCATTCCTGAGGCATGTGGAAACCCTTTTCCAGAAACAACATTCATGTAAGTCCATGTTTATGTATATGTGTGCCTACAAGATGCATAGTTCATGTTTGCTTTTCCACCATTAACTTTCTATTGATGTTTGTGCCCCTTAAAATAATAACTTGAAGCTATTCCAGTGAATTGCAACCAACAGTCAGTTCAGACAGAACAAAGTATTCAATGCTTAACTTGTACGGTTGGAAAAACCTGCCTTGGGTGACTCTCTGAACAGCTCCTCTTTTGCTGATTAATCTGGTAATGACCAATTAGCTGTGGTAATGGCTTGCATCCAGGCAGGCTGCAGTGCAGCATGCCTGTTTTATCATCATTAGGGGGAAGGAGGCAGCGAGCAGTACAGCACATTTGACCCCTCTCTCCTGGGAAACATCACTTAGTAGCAGGTCAGGCTTCGTATACCAAGACTTAAGGTTTTCTTTATGCCTCTTATTCCTCTTGTTCTTAAGCCTTATGCATTTAAGGTGCTCTCTTGGGAGAAGTTAAAGAAGGTTTTGACTATGCTGCCCAAGTTGCTGTCATACTGTAATGTGAAAGAAGAGCCGTAAACCCAAATAAGCATCTCAAATCAGTTGTATCAGCAGAAAAGTATATTACTAAGTAACTTAAAAAGCATCCCCAGTGTGTTTGGATGGAAAAAAAAAAATTTTGGTCAAATTTCAGAAAAATTACCTAAGGGGTTAGCCCATGTTTTTGCTCATTCCCCCAAAAACTTTATAACGTTATAAACACTTAAAAATGGATTCTGAGAGCATTTCTACCCCTTGAAGGCCCTTATGTTAACCTAAAAAGCATCCCCAGTGTGTTTGGGCGGAATTTTTTTTTTTTTTGTCAAATTTCAGAAAAATTACCTAAGGGGTTAGCCCATGTTTTTGCTCATTCCCCAAAATTTTCAAAGCGTTATAAACACTGAAAAATGGATCCTGAGAGCATTTCTACCCCTTGGGGGCCTTATGTTAACCTAAAAAGCAGCCCCGGAGTGATTGGACAGAAAAAAAAATTTTTTGGTCAAATTTCAGAAAAATTACCTAAGGGGTTAGCCCATGATTTTGCTCATTCCCCAAAATTTTCAAAGTGTTATAAACACTGAAAAATGGATCCTGAGAGCATTTCTACCCCTTGGGGGCCCTTATGTTAACCTAAAAAGCATCCCCAGTGTGTTTGGACGGAAAAAAAAAATTTTGGTCAAGCCTCATTGCTTTTCTCACAACCAGTTTTCCTCACTTCAGCTCTCGCCTCCCATACTAATTACTGTCAGTGACATCATCACTATTTGTTGCCTGAAACTCCAAATCACCCTTTCTGAATGACATCAAACCCTTTTTTTTTACATTCAACCTTCTTCTTTCAACTGTTTTCTCTCTTGGCAGTGAGGAATTGGTTTGCACTTCGAGGCAGGGCCCCTCAGTTCAGTATAACTTTGGGTTAAATGTCAAACATCCAATGCCCTGTCAGCAGAAACCTCATAAACAACATAAACAGGCATGTGGCACGCAGCACAGTTAATTTAATAGTGAGAGGTTGTGATCTGGGGCCCCATGTTCTGTTGGCTCGTGAGAGTGAATGTGCGCTGGTCGGAAGGTGAGTAATAGATGGTCCAGAGGTGGCAGGAAAGGGGTCAGACGGTGTTATGGCTACATGTCACAACACAGGCTAACAGCGTGTGGGCAGAAATCAAATATTTCAAATGTCAAGGCTCTTGTACCTGTTTTTTTTTCCTTTACGTGATAGTTCATATGTGGCACAGGAACAGTATATTCAGAGGAAATTAACAAACAGCACTAACTAACTGTACTAAATTTTCCTGAGAAATAATTATATACTGCTATAGTGTCATCATAAATACCTCTGGAGATCATCTTTAAGCAGGTTTTAAAACCTTTCATCTACTTTGAATAATAACCCATTTCGCCTCTCTAATTTCATGAAGAATTTCTTCTTCTTAAAAAAAAACTTAAAATGATGTTACACAGTACACAATATACCGGCATCATGCCTTACTTGAAAGAATCAAGTTTTTGAACCTCAAGGCTTACATCAATAGTCCAAATAAAAAACAAACAAAAAAAAACACACATAAAAAGAAAGATTCATTGGCTAATAGTCATTAAATCCCAAGCTACCCCCTTATGTATTGAGAAACGGAAGATTGAGTGGCAGAGCGCTTGTTTTGTTCTTTTACAAGCAGGTTGTGAGTTGAAGTGCATCAATTACCTGCTCTGTCATCATGTAGGTAAGACCACAAACTCATTAGAGCGTCCATGGGACATCTAAGCATCATGTCTGCACTCTTGTTTTCAGTTTATGCTTCTTGCTATGACCTACATGTCCCCACACTTTGTGACATAGATGTACATTATGTCATTGACCACATGGAAACCAACCATGACAACATCCTGAAGCATTATCATGGGGCCATCTTTTGCTTGATGTAAACACAAGTATAATAACCTCAAAATGTTTTGTGCAAGTGGTAACATCATTTCACAAAGCTGCATGTGAGCGTATGTCTGAGGCTAATGTTTGTTTGTTTTTTTATTGCTTGTTTTCATGATACAACTGACAAAAGATTTATATCTTCTTCCTCATGATCTCATCACAATCCAAAGTCATTCAGCCTCTTCACTTTGTTTAATTTCATGGCGGAGACAGAAGAGTTTCATGATTTTAATCTTTGCGTGCATCTTGATTGTAGAGAGGGAGACGTCAGTCTTTCATCTAGTCGAATGATAAATGTAGCAGGCACCAATGTCTGTAAAGTCAGCAGCTGTCTCAGCAGTGGCATGAGGGTTTTGTCTTGTCGGATTGAGTTTGTCAGTGGATTGGTATCTCTATCTGTCTGCGTGTGCTACTATCATCTTATGTTAGTGTTTGGCATGACAACATCTTGTCCTGTGAATTGGAGGCCCTCAAAACAGCTGATTAAACATGTCATCACTTCAGAGTACAAACAGATAAAAGGAATAATAAAAGTAAGTGTAAAATTAAGCGCTGATTGTTAAGGGAGGATATCTATATAACTGGCCTCATTTACACATAAGTTCAGTATATGACAGTGAAATGTAAACTCAGTGTTCAAGCTGTATGGTAGTTCAATGTTCATTTTTAATGCCTGACACTGAGAAGATTTATGTTTAAGTATTTCTGTCTGTGTGTGTGTGAGTGAGTGAGAGAGAGAGGGGTGGGGAGAGAGAGGGAGGAGTGTGACTGGTTGTTCTGCTTTGTGTATCCGTCCTGTTGTTGTTTGGTGACTTCTGTGGTGTGTTCCCCACCTCAAGTGGCTGTATTTGGCCCTTCAACCCTGAAAGGGAAAAGTGACCCATATTGTGCATGGAAAAAAAGGTTGTATAATTAGATAAAACAGAGAAAAAAAACAAAAAAAATTTTTTTTTTAATGTTGACAGGTCCTGACAGCTGCACCAGCAGTTAATATCAACAGCAACAAGCAGGATTCATCACAAGAATGGTGGTTATATGACAATATAGTGTTTTGTATATTGCTTCATCTATTTTCTTAATTTTAAAAATATAAACATTTGCTAATTAAGTTTTCACTGTTTGAAATCAGGATCAGAGATACTTTTTTAAACCCAGGGGGAAATTTAATGTTACAATAGTTCTTATACAATACAGCAGTTAGAAAAAAATGGGACAACGGTAATAAAACAAATAATTTTATAAACATTAAGTACAAAATAAGCAGTAAGTACCAACAGCAATACATGTATACATTACATACATTGTGATTGTCGCAGGATGAACTGTGTTAAACAGATATTACACACTGAATAGGTGTTAAGATATTGCTCTGTGGTTTGACAGATTAGCACGCAGACTGCAGAGTCTACAGGTAAACTATTGTAGTTTTGCACAGAAAGTGCTCCTGAAACTGACCAGTAAACTGTGGAGTGGATGCTGGACATTGTCTAAGATGCTACGCAACTCTGATAGCAGCCTCCCCTCTGACACCACTGTCAGACATAAATCGTCAAAATACCATCATTTTAACAGTTGTTGCTGTCACAAAAATATCTTGATATGAAGAGCATTAAATGCTATGCTATAGTCTTTTGTCTGCCTAATTTTGGAGGTAATCAGGAGTTTAAAAAAATGTGACAGTTATATTTTATGGTTAGTTTTGCAGACTCTACTTCATCATTTTCCACTTTATGTAATGTCGCTGTGTTATTACAGTAATAAACATGCATTTAAAGAAGAAACATTTTCTCCACAAATCTGAAGTAGAGTCAGTGTGAAGACTGCCGCACAACGAGGATAAAGCATCTCCAGACTTCTTGAGAGTAAAAATCATAAAAACACAGTTGGACTTAAGGTTGTATGAAATGTCACTTTGTTCGTCCCCTGTAACCTGTGAGTACATGTTCCACTGTGAGGCACTGAACAGGACCTGTTTTCATACAGACTATTCCTCGTGGGGCGCTGTAATTTTTCTATATTGAGCTTTAAAGTTGTTGGAGGGGAAGGGTTGTATTTCCCTCATGTTGGGGGACTAGTGCCAAGCATGACTAACTCTGGGTCATTTAAAACAGAATCCTCTGCACATGCATATGTTCTCTTAATGTGTTTTGGACAGGAGGAGCAGCTTTATTTTCGGTCTCACATACTGCTTACACACTGCTCTTGTCTTCTCTTTGAAAAATTGATACATGTTGTTGGAAATCTGCACTCAGAGTGGGTTGAGAAAAAAAGCTTTCATGTATGTTGAACAAAAGTCACTGTGACCTTTTACAACCAAAAAACCTGTTTGAGCCACACCTAGAACTTGACAAGAAGCCATCATTCTTTTTCATTATTGGAGCAAATCTTACATTCTCAGTGTCAGAATGAAAGGATCCAGCCAAAGTGATGAGTTACAAATCTAAAAACACTGAATCCTCAGTTTTGATCCTTCGATATATTTTCTTCATCCTAATGTTAAACTTTTGGCATGATCAAACCTTTCATTATCTAGAAGTTCAAATCCATACAAAAACTCCCCCCAGCCTTCTGCTGGCAAACAGACAAGTTATGACTGACAGAATAAGGCCGTGCAGACTTCTCCCCATTAGGAAGCAGTTTTCCACACAGAGCAATTTTAGATGTGGTTAATAAGGCCCTCTACCTTATATCTTCCAGATTTGTTACCTGCAGATGGAACATGTTCACTGAAAATACAGGTGAAATCTATCTATTGTTTAGAAATACACTTTAAAGAATCATTTGTGCAAAAGTAATGAAACTTAAACGTTTTTCTTTTTTTTTTTCTTAATGCTAATGAGTATGTTGCTGCATTAAATGGCCATTTCAACTTGGGATAAATACTGATGGATGCTTTACACAGCAACCTCTTGGTCTGGAAGTAACTAATAACATAAGCTTCAGTTATTGTTCTTAAGTGCTGTTTTGTGAAACTGCACCTGCAAACTGGACACCTCATTCAAGGATTCAAGGATTCAAGGAGTTTTATTGTCATTCAACCCATGTAAAACATGGGTGGGACGAAATTAGGTTACCCCGGTCCTGGAGCAAGCCCAATCATAGAAATGAGAATAATAAATAATGAATATATACAAATATACAATACATACAGTATAGGGATCATCTACAATGAGAAAAATAAAAATAAAAACAAAGAGGATACATAAATATTCAGGAGCTTCAACCTCGGTTTATTCTTCTGTCTTCTCACATTCATGGTTTTCTGTTTGTTATACCTCAACAAGTAAAATAAGAAGCAATGTTCTGACATTTGCATGTCTTTGTATTTTTCCCTCTGACATGTCCTTTTATCCTTTCTTCTTTATATCCTCATGCCTGGAGGAGGAGGAGGTTTAAGGGCCACACTTTTTACCTGCTAACACTAATCCACACTGAAAGTCTCCAGCCATGACAAGACACAACATTTAGCTGCAAAAAGCTTTTCTGTTCCCTGTGTACATCCAGCTGTTTCTAACTGAGTGGACGTACCTGGACCTGGAAGAAATTCTCACTCTGTATATGAGGGTTTTTAAAACTGTAGATGATCACTAATTCAGCAGTGGTAATAAAAGACGTTGTGCAGAGTACACGGGGACTTAGGTAAAAAAATAAATAAAAAAAACACACAAGACTAGACTAGAGACGTAGCAAAGTTTCAGGGCTGTAATATTTTTAGGTTGTCTCATGAACAATGTTTTCTGAAATACTACTTTAACATCAGTGATTTAATTTTGGTTATTTTCAATCGACATAAAATCCTGATGTGACACAATATCCTACATTCTGCTGCGACAGGAGTGAAAAAAGTTCAACAAGCATTCAGGGTTAAAAGCAGAAGTTTTCTTCTCACTTGGGAGAACAAGCAGCTTCCCACAAGAAACTTCAAAAACTTCAATGAGAGATGAAAACAAGCGCACAGAAGCATCCAAGGGAAGTGAAAGGGCAGTAAAAAACACTTTAAACTTCACATTATGTCTTCTCTTTTAGATAGTAATTATTATTTTAATCTACACAAACATAGTCATTGTAATTCATTAGATGGTGGTAAATTATACTTTATTATTTGAATGGACTGGCAGTCAGTACGGGAGAAAAATGATGATATTCACTCATTTTGGAAGCATGGCCAGATTTACACTCGAATATGTTACAAAACATGATTAGGATGAGACTGAAGTAACTTACATGCACTTTTAAATTCTGTACTAAATAAAACAAACCAACTGAAGTTTTTCATTGAATTATTTCTGTAAAACAGAAATAAAATGGTAGTTTTTTATGTGCTGTATGAAAATAACAACAGTATGAGAATGTCACAGAGAGCAAAGAATATTCTGGGCCTTTTTGTGGCTGAGCTCTGTTGGATCCTAATTTGTCAAAGTTCAGCCCAATCAACTGAGGGCAGAGTTACAGCCGTCTTTGTACCCTGTGCAAATAATTAAATGTTCCACCTTTCTGTGCAGCCAAAATATGAGTAAAGAGCTCACTTCAATAAGCAATCCGTCTAATTAAGAATGACTGACAAGCAACCAGGTTGATCTAGCAATCCCAGTCGTGCATAAAATGTCCCCTTGAGCTGTTTAAGGATTGGCTGGGGTCCACCCAGCTCCCTAGCACATGTGGCCTCCAGATGTGGCTCCTGGGATGAAGGCAGTTGGGCACATGGATGGATGTGCAGAAAAACCTGAAGTATAGATGCAGTGGTTTAAGCAGTGGCACAGTTTTTAAAAGTTTTCACTTTTTCGTATGATGGGAGAAAAACATGGACTGTAACAGGAATGGTTGTTGGTCTCCATCAACCCTATTGGAGGCTTTCTTCATTTTGGGCAATTTACAAAGTTTCATGTCTTACAGAGGAACTTAAGCCAATACAAGTTCACATGAGTATGATCCACAAAATACATAAATATAGATGAAATATTATCTGGTTGCTACAGTGTAACGTTGTGTGGTAGTTGATTGTCTCTTTATCACAGGGGTCTCTAACTCAAGGCCTATGGACCAGATATGACCCGTAAGAGTATTTCATACGACCTGTCACTTGAAATCAATTTATAGTAAAATCCAGCTCGCCATGTTTGGCCCATTCCGCTTTTGGGACTGGGAGAGAAATATCAGATTTCGAGTTGACCCTGAATGCAGCACGATCAAGACGTTTAATCAAGACGTCTCTTTCAAAGGCCAAAAAAAAGGTTGATATCCAGCTTAAGTATTTCAGGAGAAGTGGGAAAATGATTATTTCTGTAGACTTTAAGGCAAATCACACCAATATGCAAAGAGAAAGTTACCTTTCTTGAGGAGAGAAGAAGCATTCTCAAGTGTCTGGCAGCAAACACTGAGAAAGAAAAGCCAAACATGATATCAAAATAGTTCATGTTGGGGAGAACTGTTGTTCCAACAGTTGAATGATTTTCCCATTTTTTTGGGGAACACCTGAAGTGACCTCTTTGTAATGAGACTGAATGCTCTGCGGCCCTCAGGTTATTTGAGTTTAGGACCCTTGGTATATCTTATAATTGGAAGTTCAATGCCAGGTCCTGCTGTCTACATGCCAAAGTGTCCTTTGTGCGGTGTCATTGGTTTGTGAGAAGGATCAGTCAATAATTAATTACCAAGCAGCCTCTACCATCAGCGTGTGAATGTTGAGTGAATGTTGTGTTCATGGGTGAATGGGTGACAGTGATGTAACATAAAAGGGCTCTGAGCACTATATAACACAAGTCCATTTACCATTTATCTCAGGCCTTTAGCAGTCTGTGAACAAACAGCTCATTACAAGTAGTGACTTTTTTCATTCTAAACTCCTTGACAAAAAGGTTAGCAAAAAAACATCCAGTGTGGAAAATGATCGAAACTTTTAAACCACACCAAAAATAGTCTGACTTGTGACAGAGTACCAGTGATAATGTTGGGTATAAATGTTGGAGTCAAAGAGGCTGTGAGCACTGTTTGTGAAAGCCAGTGCTTTTCTGTGATAAAGACTCAGTTTCCCATGAACACTAGCACCCACTGTCAAGAAGATGTGACTTTTGTCGAGATGTGTACATTTAAAGCGAAAAAAAGTATGGAGAGCAGATCTTTTTTTTAACACTACTTTTCTTTGATCAAGACAACTTCTAACAAGATACAAAGAGACAAGTTTATGTATATGTTTTTAGCTCTGTAACTCTGTAGAAATAACTCAATTTGACTCTGATAATTTCAATTAAAGTTGTGGATTACAACCACACACATCTAGTGGCGAAATGTTTTCAAGAAGCCTCTCTTGAAATTTTAAGTTACAAAAGTGATCATCACTAATGCACACAACGGTTTGTTAAATTACCCAACAACATATGTTAATGGATCCTCCCTGAATAAAGGGCACCATTGTTAGACACTGCAGTATTTGCCTTCTGTCACTATGATACCAGATCTGCGAAAGATTCAGGCTGTTACTGGCCACAGAGAGACAGAGGACTGCCATGTGTCCACAACTTTCCATGATAAGATGATAAGTCTGCAGTCAAAACCTCCTAATTGGAAAAGTTTTGGTTTTCCCCACAGGATATTTCTCTGTGGTCTGCCGCGAGAAAAACACTAGACCACCATGCAAGGTTTGAGACCGCTGATTGAACGGATTCACTTATGGATAAATGTAACCAGACAAAGCGGTTGAAAAAAACTATAATCAACTAAAACATAATAAAAGTTGGGATAGAAATTAAGATACGTTTTTGCAATGTTTTGTTCTTTTTCCTCTCTTTTTTTCTGAGCATCCTTAAAAACATCAGGAGTTTCCCTCTTTCAAGGAAACATAAAGGAGGAACACTTTGCTGTCATTCATCATAGAGATAATAGCTTTCATAATAAATGCTCTTCTCTCTAATTCAGACTTCAGAGTTTGGACGACTGGACAGTACTCTAAAGTCAGTCTGCAGCACTGTTTGATCATTTCATGCAGGTTTTTTTTTTTTTTTTTTTTTTTTTTTTTTACCATTTCTGGAAAGAATCCTCTCCATGTGGGTGCCTGCCTGTTTGAGAGTAAAGAGCACACATACCTCTGATCTTGACAGAAACCCCCTGAGAACAGGTTTTCATCTCTTTTCCTGATAAATCTCTGAACAAAAACAAGAGGTTCTGATATTCTTCAAAGGAGGCTGAGAAAAATCTATAACCCGTCTGGGCGGAGCCTTTCATCAATATCACATGAGGATCTCACACTGCTCTCATGTGAAGCTGGCAACAGGGTTTTGTTTTTTTCTTCAGCAGCCCTGACCACAGAAGGCTTGCTTTTTGTGTGGAGCTGTGGGAATGTGGCAGGAGAAGACGTAGTGTGGACACTGAAAACAAAGTAGGTCTTGACAGGTCGAAGCACGACACAATGAGGGGATTGTAGCAGTTTGCCCACAGTTGCAGATGTTTTAATTGGCTGGAGCTGATAGGCAGCAAGAAGAGCACCAAGTTCTCTTTCAAAGGAAAAAAAATCAAACCTTTGCATGCACAAGGTGGAAAGAATATGTGATGGATGGACAGACAGGGCAAAATGAGGTGTCTCCTTTGCAGCTATTCTCCATTTTCTATCCACTGCTCACAAGAATGAAGCACATTTTGCACAGCCAGGTTTGGCTGACATACACCTTTCAAGAAAAACAATGCGTTTGTGGCATTGATTCAAAATAGTCACTTAAATCATCCCATCCAGACTTTAAAAATAGATGAATAAATAAATAGAATAAAATAAAGCGATAAAAGGATCAGTGACGAATAAAACTATTGAATAGGCCATTTCTAAAATACTGAAAATAAGGATATATATTTGACCATTGGTCAAACATTTGGAATGTAGCATACACTTGCATTTATGCAAAAAAAAACCCAAAACAAAACAGAAAAGAAGATTGAGTATTTTGTATTAAATAAACAGTTGAAGAATTAAAGTCCCAAAACTGTGTTTTTTCTTGATGTTCACCCCAGATGATGAGCGTATTCATACAACATTTGTTTGTGTCTTATGATCGCAATACAAGTGCAAATGTTTCCTAAATTTTTCTTTAAATTCAGAACACGACAGAAATCAAGCCAACAAGGGCAGAGGGTATATTTTAATTACTCTAAAGTGATTTTAAACCTGTTTTCTAAAAAGAAGTTGAGACTGCGCTTCGCCCAACTTTCTTTGACACTTCAGAAAGCAGAAAAACAGCTTTGTTCTTTTGAAATTGTTTGATTTTTTTTTTTTTTTGCATAATCACCAAAAAAACACCTGATGGAAATATCTGTTTCTATAGTTGCCCAGCTGTCTGCTGGGTCTGGGAATGAAACAGAAGAGAGCAGTGAAAGTGAAAAGGAACAGAAAGTCATCGGAGCTAAACGGAAAACATTGACCTGACAGATGGGGAAACACACCAGGAGACACAGAATTAATTGGTGTTGAATGTGGATTTTTAACTGAGCTCCTGTGAGTCTCAGTCATTTCAGTCAGTGTATAAAAGGTTTAAGGTTGTATCAACATTCAGTCAACTTTATCTGTGTGACGCCCAACCAATTAGAAAAATTATGTTTTGATGAACAGGGAAATTTCTTCAATGGTTTGATTTACTTTGTGAATAGAATGACGAGAAAAGAGGATTTAAGTTGATTTTACTAAATTACATGTTTATACCAAATGGTCTTATAACTTAGGAACCAACCAAACCAGAGCTTGTTTGAATGTGATGACTTTTGTAAATGTCTCTCATATTAATCCTCTAAGAGCTTTTCTGCTTTGTCCCACATCACAGCTCTGACTCTCTCCTTTACCTCAGAGCCCTCAGCCCTCAAGAAGTCATGTGTTATCTCTTTACTCTGACTTGGCAGCACTGCTCATCAACTGGAGCCACACCTGTGTGTCTGTCAGTCCTCTGACCTCTATGTAGCCCCTCAGGTACCCACAAAGACATGCGCTGTATGACCCAGCACACACAAGACAAATAACTTTATTCATCTCCCCTCACTCTGCACCTTTTTGTTCTCCCCCTGCTTCTTCTTTTCCTCCAAAAAAGGTCATTATGTGGTGGAGGGCTAAATGAGCCTTGCCAACATTGATGAAAATCACAACAAATCTCTCATTACAGGGAGAAACAGTCCAGTAGACACGTTTAGGAACAGCAGAAGAGACATTGTGGTTGCTTGACCTGAAGCTGTTCATGTTCAGGGGGCAGTGGGGATGGAAATCCTTCAGCGTTACTGGAACAAAGTCAGACGGAGTAGCAGAAAGACATCTTGTTTCAGACTTGCACTTATGTTGATGAACACCTACATAGTAAGAGATCCTTAAGTCTTGCTGGTTCAGAACACTTCCTGGCATAATCTTTATGCTCCAGTATGCACATTGTCAACCCGCTGATTAAGCATGAAAAGAAAAACAGCACCTGGCCTCACATCACGTACTGTATCACTTTGCCTTGTGCCGCCCGTTTTTCTCTTGAAAGAACAGAGTGAAATGGTTTTGGATGAACAAAGACTGGTATGTGCAGAATTTCTTCAGATGTTTCTGCATCTAAGCTGTGTCTTGACCCCCCTCTCAGTCTCATCAGGCGCCTCTCTGCCTGAGACCAGGAGGCAGGAGGGGACCAGCAGTTCACCCTGGAGGAAATGAAAGAGGCAAAGGTACCACGTCCTGGCTGACCTCTCCGCCTTTGCATTGTCACTCAGAATGACCTCAGAAAACCTGTCTACAAGTTGTCGGTCTGTCTGAGAGGCCCCCTCTACGTGGTTTAAATACTTAACAGTCTCTCATTTAAAAAAGAGCATAGCGCACACTGAGGTGCTTTCAGAAGACCTGGATAAGAGGAAGGAGTCTGCTGTCTATCAGAATCAACATTTCCTTTCTCAGTTTGACACATGACAAAGTAACACCTGTGTGATAAAAAACAGACTTTGCTGCCTTTTCAAACCTGTAACTGCAGAGGTGTTTAAGATTGAACTACAAGCACATCTCATGAGATATGTTGTTATTTTTTCTTTCATAAGAAACAGCAAAGGTGTGGCTGTGACATGATAAATCCTCGAAAATATTACAGCAGTAAAAGTCAGTAGACTCTAAAAAACTTGTGGTACATATTGTATGAGCCCCAACAACAGGATGTCTTGGGGAAGCCCAAGGACACCATCTTGCTATTTCTTATTTTGTTATTTATTTATTTATTTTTTCACTCTGCCCTTTTTTATCGTTTAAACAGGGCCTTAAAGTATCAGGGCATAAAGCTCGTTAGCCTGTAAAAATCTATTAATTAACCACATCATTGTTTAAGCCACAGAGCTCAAAGCGAGTTGAAAAAGTAGCGGCTTATAGACGGGAAATTTTGATGATGAAGATATTGTGTTGGGTCTTGTGATGCACCTCTCTCTTTGGACGGTGCTTGATGCCACTGTTCATAAGCATTTATTTATCAACATCAATCTATCCACACAGATTTCCAAAGTGATGTGAATGTTCTTTTTTCTAAGGGCACAGTTCGAGGCATGGGTGAGAAGGCAAAAATGCAGAAACCTGTCTTTCGGAAGAAAAAGCTCATCCTGAAGGCACACCTGACTCTTGTAGAGGATGAAAACAGTCACACTGGATTGATTCGAAACAAGTCCTTTCTTGCTGTCCAAATTTTGCTTTTACCAAAACATGACACCTTTGCTTATTTTCTGAACCATACTGTGCTTTAGATTGTTAAAATAGTGACCTTGATGAATGAATTTGAAATCATCATCTGTATGAGTAGCACTGTGAGTCAGGGAAAGTGATAATGCTATAAATACTTCCTGTTCAGTGTCACAGGGTTGGGAAGGGGGGGGTCCTTTGGGGAGCCAATGAACTTGCCGTATGTGTCCTTGAGTAAACATGGAGTCATTAGCCACTTCCTCTCGTGTCCGCTCTGCTTAGTAATGACCACTTGACTCCAATAAAAGTGATGAAAAGTGTGACCAGAGATGCTTTGTTTGGCTACGTCTGAAAACCAGAGAACAGTCATACTTTCACATTTTTGGACCTTTAGCTGTTCAGGTTGAAAAAGACATACCATCATTTCTCAAACTCACTCATGCCCTGTCTCTCAGTGCCTCTTTGAATCAGCATTTAAAAGCTCTCCTGCTGCCTCAGAGCCACGAATGGGTTTAAAGGCACCTCAGCGCAAAGCGGCCTGCTGCTCGCTAAACATATGACATTAGTTAAGGCACAGCCAGCATCATTTCATGGGGTTCAATGTAACGCTACACCACAAGTTAGAGGGCATTAACTCTGCTTGTGTGACTTTAATGGAAACAAGGGAAAGAAAAACCTCAACCTACCAGGCTTCAGTTCTCCAGTGTGTTAGCTAACAAGTCTGTTCAAACATTTTCCTACCTTCCCCACAAAAGCCATACATTTCCTCTGAGTGACTGCTAACAATGACTTTTATGGAGCACAGTGGTCAGGCTATAGCTCCATACACTGAGGTACCTCAGGCATCATGCCATGCAATATGAAAAGATGCACTTAAAGCAAACATGAAACAGAAGAAGAATGTAAGCATTGGGATGGAAACTGTATTCTTTAATTTGATTTAAAAAAACAGGGAAAGTAATAACTCTACAATGATGATAGAAGTGATAAAAAAGCAACTTTTTAAAATCAGGGTCAGAAATTCGGCTCATTAGAATAAAGCTGCGTTAAGTCAAAACTTGAAATGTAGTTGACTGATAAAATAAAAAATAAGTGATCAAACGTCTGCAAAATCATGGGACTTTTGGATTAAGGATTAGTAAGCTGCAAAATCGGAAATCTAAGTAAGTCATCATGTCTTATTTTTGTAAAAGAAAAACATGTTTTTTGACTTGATATGAGCCAAATTCACTAGACTAGTCCATAAAAATGTTTTTCTTTTATGTTATCCTAAGACAAAAATGTCTGAAGAAGACATTTTCTCTGCAAGATAAGAAGTTTCTTATATTAAGACATTGTTCTAATTTCAGGAGTCTTGATGAGCACATTTTTCTTACCCCAGATTTTTTGACTTGTTATAAGCAATTCAGAAATTATTTTTGTCCAGTAACCACTATTACTGCTAAATAAATCCAAGAAATCATTTTCAGCAGAGAAAAACAAAGTTCTTTCTTCTTATTCAGCTGATGTGGCATCGTTCCTTGTATCCACAGAAGACAAAGAATCACAACATTTGGACTCACATCAGAGACACAAGACCAACATTGCAGAGACAGGCCATCATTTGGACACACACCTGCCCACACTGATTTTTATGGTTAAAAAAAAAAGTAATTTTAAACTTTGGTCCTAATGATTAATAGCCAAGGGCATCAGGTTATTGATATACAAAATGAAGAATTTAAAAAAAGGAGTTAATGGATATTTTTTTCTTCATGTATCAGTATGAAAAATAGTTTCTCATAACTTGTTTCACCCTCAGGTCAATTTTTATTTATCAGTCCATTCATACATGCGTAAGTGAAAAGATATGTCCTGTTGTATAATTTGTGACTCATCTGAACTGCTTCATAGGTCTGACTTATTTTCCCTCCCTTATCTGAAAGTTACTGTTTTCAGCAGTGTGCTAGCATGGTGGCAGACAGCCTGCACCATCCACGCTTAAATTGCAATCCATCACTTTAATGGTGGAGTAACTTAACACTAAACAGCTTACCTAATAAAGCATTTCCACCCTTACCTGTTCCAGTGACTTAGCAGGGGATGGAGGACTCATTATGGCTCACTTGGGGCACAGTGTCATACCACTGCTCATAAAAAACATGGTCACAGCAGCTGTGGGTCTGTGCAGCTCACTTACAGACGCATTATTTATGCTGGGGGTATGTATGGGGTAGTAAGAGCGGTTTGGTGCCCTGTCCGTCACGCTGCTGGAGGGGTCCGACTTGGTCTCCGTTTTATAAGCCTTTGGTGCCAGGGGCCCCTGCTCTCCTCTGCGTGGGAAAAAAGGTTAACCATCAGGTTATGTGGAGGTATTTTATGATGCATTATCCAAAGCAAGGGTAGAAAGACCTGCATACTATGACCCTGTAACATCCGTATAAACATAAAAATGGCGACATTCACATATTACGCACAACCACAAAGTGATATCATCTCATTCCTTGGGTGAAAGTGACATAAATGAAGAGAGTAATATATGTGTTTGTATGACCCTGGCTCTAGTTCCTCATCTCTCTCTCATGTGCGATGTGCTCTGCCAGGATGTATGTATGTTTGTAGTGTATGAGCAAACATTACCGAGCTTCATCAATTTACATCCCAATTCTTCTTCACCACTGAGTCATTTCTGTGACTGTGAATGATTCAGCAGTGACTGAAATCTTCGTCAACTCTTACACTTAAAGTATAGGATTGAAGAGTGGTTCTGCATCATGTGCAGAAGATGCTGAATGTTTTTTGAGAACTTTGATGAAAGTCACACAGACTTGAACTGCTCGGAGAAATAGTAATGTTTATTTGAGCAACTAGGTCACAACAAACAAACTGCAAATGGGAAGCAAAAAACTGATTTAAGAAGAACATTGAACTTTGTGTTGCAGTTTTTACTGTAGTGTTATGGTACTTTTAATTGTTTAAAATATCTCTGTTAATGAGAATCTGGAATACACACACACACACACACACACACACACACACACACACACACACACACACATACTGTCCTATGTTGTCTTTCAATAACCAATTATTTCCAATAACATTTATTTGGATTGTCAGAAAAAGACAAAGCTCTGTGACAAGAATTATTGACATTAATGTTAGAAAGTTCAGGATGGAAAGGGAAATTTCCTCTGGAAAGTTTTGTCCCGATGAACTTTTGAAATGTTGCCTTCCAAAATGAACCCATGAACCAGACATTAATTTGTTAAAATGTCTGTCTTTAGGGCTATTTCTACAAGAAGAAGAAGAAGAAGAACTCCAGTGTTCACCATTACGACTAAGTCAATCAGTGATAATGTTTCCAGCAGAGAAAAAAGACAGATCTCTTGTTTGTTTTATGTTTAAAAATTCCTTAAAGTTAAAGTAAAAGAAAGAAAAGGCTGACCAGAAGGCAAATATCTGTGATTGTTTTACATTTTTCAGTTTGAGGGTAGTGTGTAGGGAATTGTTTACAAATAGTGTGGTGTGAAAAATATAAAAAGGAAAATTTTTGAGAATTGCAATAACCGGCAAACAACATCTTGTGACCCCATGTTTCCTCCATCAAAGCTTCACATTTGACTGGGCTTACCTCTGCCCACGGAAGTGCTCAGAGGCACTGAGGTTCCCAGGGTAGAGCATGAAAAAGCCTTTAGCAGGGTGTGTTAATGCACCTGTCAGGGGAACACTGCAGCATTTGTGTGTGTGCCATTAGTATGTGCATGTGTTCATTGATGGAATACTCTGACTGTGAAGACTGAAGACCAGTGGATGACATTTGTCTCAGGATTTAGATGGTTTTGCACCTGCTTAAGTTTTTCCTCTTCTTGGTCTAGAAATCAGGTAAAGAAAAGAGGAACGAAATAATAATACACAACCAAATATCATATTCTCTATCCTCCATAGACCTCCACGGTATACTGATTTTTGGTGAACGTGTCCCAAATAATTATGTACATACACAGGAGACTTACAATTGTTATCGGGGGTTTTACTTTTTTTGTTTAGGTAATGTGGGGGGGGGGCTCATTTGTTGTAGGGATTATCATTGGTCATGAAACCAAAGAATGTGCTGGATCAGAAAATAGATCCATAATTCTTCCAGTTTTTTTGAGCGTGCTTTGTTTGTTAAATACAGAATGAAAAAAAGTCAAAGAACAGGATGATGTCTTTGTTTCATCAAGTGCTGTTTTCAATTGTATGTCCACGAGCTGCCACTTATCTATTCCATAAACAATCAAAGGTATTCCCTCAGTTTTTTTATTCATCTGTGTTGCATCATGGGCTTCATCAGGGACCAGTTGTTTGTGACATTTGAAGCCTCCTAGTTAGCAGAAGGAACCTAAGAGCACGTATGCTCCCATGAGTTCCTGATGTGCTCCATCTCTTTTGCTAAGCCTTGCTGCTGTGCTCGAACCACAGCAGATGTTATTGAGTGCACATTTGTAAATATTTACCCTGTTGAGGAGCCTATGAAACTGAGGGAGATGCAGTCAGCAGGGGAGCCGACAGAATGGCAGATGTTGGTCCTGTAATATGTCCGTGTTAGCAATCTCTTGGGTGATATTGAAAAGGGGGCTGCTCAACAGAACACCTCAATTGCACAGACAAGCTGGGAGCTGAAATGAAAGTGGAAAAAATAAGTTGAAGCTGTAAAGTGGAATTGATATCATCTGAAGTGATGCCAATATTCAGGGGTGTGTGTAACAAGCTCAGAATAAGTCCTGTATTTTTTACATACCGCAACAATTTCACATAATTGTGTCAAAGTGCTGTGCATTTATGGAAAACTGAAACATCGTCTCATACATGCTCTCAGGATCCATTTTTCAGTGTTTATAACACTTTGAAAATTTTGGGAAATGAGCAAAAAAATGGGCTAACCCCTTAGGTAATTTTTCTGAAATTTGACCAAAATTTTTTTTCTTTTTTTTCCGTCCAAACACACTGGGGATGCTTTTTAAGTTAACATAAGGGCCCCCAAGGGGTAGAAATGCTC
>RPOG01000248.1:0-272927 GCA_008086565.1 Thalassoma bifasciatum | reverse complement strand
ATCCATTTTTCAGTGTTTTTAACACATTGAAAATTTTGGGGAATGAGCAAAAACATGGGGGTTCCCCTTATGTAGTTTTTCTGAAATTTGACCAAAATGTTTTTTTTCTTTTTTTCCGTCCAAACACACTGGGGATGCTTTTAAGGTTAACAAAAGGGCCCCCAAGGGGTTGAAAAGCTCTCAGGATCCATTTTTCAGTGTTAATTACACTTTGAAAATTTTGGGGTATGAGCAAAAAAATGGGCTAACCCCTTAGGTAATTTTTCTGAAATTTGACCAAAAATTTTTTTTTTTTTTTATCCGTCCAAACACACTGGGGATGCTTTTTAGGTTAACACAAGGGCCCCCAAGGGGTAGAAAAGCTCTCAGGATCCATTTTTCAGTGTTTATAACACTTTGAAAATTTTGGGGAATGAGCAAAAACATGGGGGTACCCCTTAGGTAATTTTTCTGAAATTTGACCAAAAATTTTTTTTTTTTTTTATCCGTCCAAACACACTGGGGATGCTTTTTAGGTTAAACAGAAGGGCCCCCAAGGGGTAGAAAAGCTCTCAGGATCCATTTTTCAGTGTTTATAACACTTTGAAAATTTTGGGGAATGAGCAAAAAAATGGGCTAACCCCTTAGGTAATTTTTCTGAAATTTGACCAAAATTTTTTTTTTTTTTTTTCCGTCCAAACACACTGGGGATGCTTTTTAGGTTAACATAAGGGCCCCCAAGGGGTAGAAAAGCTCTCAGGATCCATTTTTCAGTGTTTATAACACTTTGAAAATTTTGGGGAATGAGCAAAAAAATGGGCTAACCCCTTAGGTAATTTTTCTGAAATTTGACCAAAAATTTTTTTTTTTTTTTTTCCGTCCAAACACACTTGGGATGCTTTTTAGGTTAACATAAGGGCCCCCAAGGGGTAGAAAAGCTCTCAGGATCCATTTTTCAGTGTTTATAACACTTTGAAAATTTTGGGGAATGAGCAAAAAAATGGGCTAACCCCTTAGGTAATTTTTCTGAAATTTGACCAAAATTTTTTTTTTTTTTTTTCCGTCCAAACACACTGGGGATGCTTTTTAGGTTAACATAAGGGCCCCCAAGGGGTAGAAAAGCTCTCAGGATCCATTTTTCAGTGTTTATAACACTTTGAAAATTTTGGGGAATGAGCAAAAAAATGGGCTAACCCCCTAGGTAATTTTTCTGAAATTTGACCAAAAATTTTTTTTTTTTTTTTCCGTCCAAACACACTGGGGATGCTTTTTAGGTTAACATAAGGGCCCCCAAGTGGTAGAAAAGCTCTCAGGATCCATTTTTCAGTGTTTATAACACTTTGAAAATTTTGGGGAATGAGCAAAAACATGGGCTAACCCCTTAAGTAATTTTTCTGAAATTTGACCAAAAATTTTTTTTTTCCGTCCAAACACACTGGGGATGCTTTTTAGGTTAACATAAGGGCCCCCAAGTGGTAGAAATGCTCCCAGGATCCATTTTTCAGTGTTTATAACACTTTGAAAATTTTGGGGAATGAGCAAAAAAATGGGCTAACCCCTTAGGTAATTTTTCTGAAATTTGACCAAAAATTTTTTTTTTTTTCTTCCGTCCAAACACACTGGGGATGCTTTTTAGGTTAAAATAAGGGCCCCGAAGGGGTCGAAATGCTCTCAGGATCCATTTTTCAGTGTTTATAACACTTTGAAAATTTTGGGGAATGAGCAAAAAAATGGGCTAACCCCTTAGGTAATTTTTCTGAAATTTGACCAAATTTTTTTTTTTCCATCCAAACACACTGGGGATGCTTTTTAGGTTAACATAAGGGCCCCCAAGGGGTAGAAATGCTCTCAGGATCCATTTTTCAGTGTTTATAACACTTTGAAAATTTTGGGGAATGAGCAAAAAAAATGGGCTAACCCCTTAGGTAATTATTCTGAAATTTGACCAATTTTTTTTTTTTTCTGTCCAAACACACTGGGGATGCTTTTTAGGTTAACATAAGGGCCCCCAAGGGGTAGAAATGCTCTCAGGATAAATTTTTCAGTCTTTATTAACAGATAGAGCATTGGTTAAAGGCTAAAATATGAGCTAACCTGTTTTTGATTATTTGTTTTATCCCACATGCAGCAGTTATACCGCAGTGATCTGTTCAAACCTGAGTCTATCTGTAAAATGAAGAGCCAGGTTACGTTTGCTCTGATCGGTAGATGAGCACTGGCAGGACAGAATGAGGATTCGTTATGCCCTCACATATCAATACCTTACATGGTACAGGTATGTCTCAGAGCACCAGGCTGTGAGTAGCGCTCAATGTCGCCCCATGCTAAACTATGATACAAACCCACAAAGTTTGCTTGTTGTCATGTTTCAAACAACAGCAGTACGGAACTGTTCATGAATACTATGTCTCATCACATTGTATCTGGTCAAAAGGTATCTTTAACAAAGAAAAGTAGAGTTAAAAGAAAGAGCTTATCGCCTTTCACTTTCAAAAAAAACACATCATGACAGTTTGCATGAGTCATCCAGCTGAATCCACTCCATACAGATTCTCCTTAAAGTCACTTTAAACAACACACAAAAACAACTTTTACTGGAATGAGATGAAACTTCCAACTACACATGCCCTTCTGCCTTGCACTCCCCCCCTGATAGGAAGAATCAGCTACTACAGGTAATATTTTAACATTTTCAGAAACCTGACCGGATAGTTTTTCTGTCTCTGACATTATTTAAATCTGAATGAGGTCATATTTAAGTTTTTTTTTGTTTCTGTCTGACTTTATGACACATTGAATAGTGAGCTTCAGAAGTGGTGGAAGAGTTGACTTTTCTGAACCTTTAAATTTTGCATGCTGACTTCTTCCAGACCTTATTCAGAAATGCAAGACTGGTGTGTCTAATCAATCTTCTCATTCGACTTGAGAGTAAGTCTTCTCCCACATATGCTGAATTATTTCTTTCTATTGAGCTGGTTGAAAAGTTTAGCGAGAGAGCAAGTGAGGGTGTCTTTTTGTCCTCAAATGAGTGACGAGTCAAAGTTTTGAATCCTGGAAAATCCATTTGCTCTCTGACAGTAATAGCCCTTAGGTAAGGCCGTACTTAACTGCATATCCTTCCTCTTATGGTTTACTGACACATTTCACATTAGACCTTCCGTATCTGTATGTTTTGCCTCAGTAATGCCTGTCCTAGAGGGGAGTCTGAAGCACACAGACAAAGTCAAAAGGCCTCTCTGCAGTCATTCAGGATGTGTGTTGCAGAGGCAGAAACCTCCAGCCTGCGTCTGTCACAGCTGTCTCAGTGTGAGCCTCTGAGGCCAATCCATTACTGGATCTATAAAGCTGAGAAGAAGAGCACCAGACACATATGAACCAATCCTCCACAGGCTTGTGTGAGGCAGAAATGGCAGCTTTAGACAGAGGAGAGGGGCTGGCTGTCTGCGGCTCAGCTGTAAGGTAGATCTGAGACAACATACCTTCAGTCCTGACAAATAACAGGCTGGGAGAGTGGAGGGGGGTGGATAAGAGAAAAGAAGACAGCCAGTCCGCCCTAGTGACCCTGTTGTCTGAATGGACTGTCAGCCTGAAATAGAAAGTGATTTTGGTAGCGTGAGAGGGATTGGGTTATGGGAGAAAAGTGCGAGAAGGTTGACCATGGTACAGAGAAAATGCACCAGCAGAGAGAAACACGGAGATGAGAAGACAAATGATTGAAAAGCAGTAAAAAGATTGAAGGAGAGACCACAGGGAGGATGTAGAAAGAGCGACAACAGGAAAGTGAAGCAGCATGTGTATATCTTTGCTTTTACGACAGTTTCTCTGTGCAACTTCAATGTGATCTCCTACAAACTTCACAGCACAGAAATAAAGCCAAAGCTCGCAGATAGGAATCCTGAAAAGGCTGTTTTTATGGATGGGTGCTGTAAAAGTTTTAGAGATATCTGCAGACTTTCAGACAACGTGCTCTTATGAGTTATTCAGTGAAGTATTGACTGGAGTTGGCTATTGAGGCTGGATGTGGGTGATCTGTACAGTACGTTCTTATTGATCAAGCATGAAGTTTTAATTTTTATTGACAGATGGAAAAAGAAGGAATCTTTTGTGAAGAGATGGGCTTAAAAAAATCATTAAACAATTATTTATTAGTTATTTAATTTGACTCTCTCAGTCCTGTTTTCTTTGACATAGTTGTCTTTGTCTCGTATTTGCATCTGTGGACTTCATGTTCCAGCCTTTCTTTCTAAAACTCTCCTCCTGTTTGGTAAATCTTTACAGTGTTTTCACATAACTCACGGTGTTCCTTCTCCCTTAAGCACCCTCAGCTCTTCCACCTGTTGGCAGATGAGAGACGACGTTTGATCAATGCTGCAGCTCTCGGCTAATCAATAACACGGCCGCTGACAGACACAGCTGTTCACAGATTACACGTCACAGCTGTCGGTGACACTAACTTATGTATCGCTCTCTGCAGAACAAAGACACACCTGAGGATTCCCACTTTCTGTTTCTAACATCATTCAAGTTTCAGCACATGCTTGATCTCTGCAGAGACAGCCGGCTGCTCGGAGCAGAGCCTGTACTGTGCTGTCTGTGATGTTACCGTAGTACTCTGCATGTATGGATGTCTTCTACATTGTTCTGCGTGGTGATAACTTGACAGAAAACACAAGAGGATAGGAGGAAAAACAGCTGCATGAGGGAGAGTCTCAGCCCTCTGGCTGCAATGACCCAGATTTGAAACTAAAACACTGTCAGTAACATAAAATTGATTGGTTATGGGGTGAACTTAAGGCTGACCAAATTCTAAAAGCCCAAAAAGAGGACCACCTACCAGACGTCTTGAAGAAAATACCCAAAGATACTCAAAGACAACAAGTTAGCTCCACAATCCATACATTTATTTAAAACACTCCTTTTCTGTTTGAAGTATGATGAAAACAACAAAAGAAATGCATTGAAGCCCATTTGTGTATCATGCTTCTCTGAGGTTTATTACGAACTGTAGGGCCTTGACCCATCATTGTGAACTGTATTCTCGAGTGGGATGGCCTTCTTTGTCCACCAGGAGGTTGGCTCACTGGTAGACCTTTATTTACAAGGCCATCCTTGGACTATTGTCCCCTTACATTTGTTATTTAATCACACAGAGAAATGTTGTTTCTTATGATATGCGCTCAAACAACCATTTCTTGCTCACTGTTCCATTTGCCCGCACTGAACTGGGAAAAAGGGCTTTTGTCTTTTCTGCCCCTTCCACATGGAACCAGTAGCAACAGGACTGGAAATAACAGAACTCATCTCATTGAATGACTTTAAATCCAGACGAAGAGCACTTGAGACAGACTCCTTAACATGTAAATGTTTTATCCAATATGTATGTCATTTTAAATTATGTTGTACTGTAAATTGTTCCTTCCTCCTGGCCAGGACTCCCCTGAAAAAGGGGTTTTTAATCTCAATGGGACTTTCCTGGTTAAACAAAGGTTACATTTTTTTTTTAAATTCTGCCAGTTAAAGATTAGAACATTAAACATTAAAAACTGGCTTGACTGAGATTTTTTTATCATATTGATTCAAAATTTTGAGCTGAAAAGGCAAAATTTGAACTTTTCATCATTATTTTGACTTTTATGTCATACCATAAACTTTTCACCTCGTTGCTTTGACCACAACAAAAAGAGAGGAACAACTATTGACATCTGCATTTTGTCTATAAAAATACATTTCCACTTAAGCTTTTTCTGTCAGAAAGCGCAGCACAAGTAGTCAGAGCAAACCCACTTTTGGGGACTTTTATAAAATCCTCCTGGAATTAATTTACTGCCAAAATTAAGGACATGTCCAGGCGAAAGAGGACGTTTGGTCGCCCTTCTCAACTTTAGTGAATAAACAGATGGGATACAAATTAGAATCTGGACAGGGTGAGCAGAAACTTTCCAGTCCAGCATACTCATCTAATATATAAATCAAATCTTCTTTCTTTGCCATTATTTTGAAACATGGCCATGCACAATTCCCTGTCCGGTTATAAATCTGCACTGAGTTCTTAAATCCTCTTAAATCCATCTTTAAATGTGCATGAAATCAGATTTTCTGCAACCCCAGACTCGTTTAGCCACATTTCTCCTGCATACCATCCTTATGTGGAGCTCTTCTGTTTCACACGGATCGACTGTGCGTGCTCAAAACCCTGCAGCCTCTCCACCACCATTTCACAGGTGAAGTGATGAAGCATGCCTCCTGGACGACTACGCCTGTTGGTTTGGAGGAAGCTTGAAAACAGCATCTGTGTGCTGTTCTTCATCACAGTGTTGTCTTCCTCATCATGCCTCTCTGTCTTTCCCCTGCTCTCAGCATCCTCTTTAATCCAACATTGGACTGTATTGCTCTCAGACGTAATTATTTTAACCCACTCTGAGGCAATAATGTGGTTTTCTGTGACTTTTGAGGGCTAATTTTAAGTTTCTGTGCCCTGCTTGATGTTTCTTTGAGCGACGTGCACTTCAAGAATCTGTTTTTCCTCTCAGATCAGAGACATGGGATTTCATTAATCGCGCCTCATCTCTCCGCTCTGTTTATGATTTTTATCCTCAGGGACATGCTTGAAGCTGGCAGGGTTTGATCTGGGCTGTGTAGAGGGGATTGATTTCAGAAGGCTTTGCATGAAAGTTTTAGTGTGGGGGTTATTGAAAACTCTGACTGTGTTTGAAGGCTGGACATTTGACAGGAAAGAATCCTCCAGGTGACAACAATCTTTAGGTTCGTAAACTCTGAGAAAACATCAAATTTTGAGGACTCAAAAGAAAAAAAACACTCTTTAGATTTCCTTTGGTGGTTTTCTCCAACATTTGGTGCTTGCATAGAAGAACAGTTATGTGCTTCTTTTCCAGAATTTCTCTGTATTTACCCAGGCCTGACAGAAATCTGCACTCCTAAGTGAATCTAGCTGTAATTAGGACACACTGTTTGTTTTTACTTTGCCCAAAAATGCATCTCACATTGCTTTGTGCTCCCTTGCTCTGTTTTTCATGCCAACGCTCTCTAAGGTTAGATACATGTGAGTGCAGAAAAAGAAGCCCAGAGCTTTCACACAGGGCCACAGTGTGTGGGTGTTAAGAGACCAAAAGAAGAAAATATTTGACTGTAAAAGAAAAATACACAAGCAGAATTGGATTTATATTGCTTAGGTTGAATGTGAAGAATTTGCCTGTCTCTTGAAGCTCCCAAATAACAAAAACCTTGAGGTTCAGACTGCACAAAATTGTTTTCTACCTCAGAGAATGAATTCTGCTTTTTTGTAAAAAAAATATGCAATTAAAATTTTTCAGCTAGAGTATTCAAACTCTTGTCAAACATATTTTTCTTTCTCTCATTTGTATGACCAGTCATTACCGTAGCTGTATCTGTATTTATATATTATGCACGAAAATAAACAACACTTTTCTCTGCTAATTAAATTTCTTTAAATAATGTCTACAAACAGATATCAGATTATCCCAACTAGAGAAATGTGTCACTACCCGCTGGTTCCATCTGAAGCCTTTGAAAAAAACCTTTTTTTTCATCATCCCATGATGGACGATGGGGTCCGAAGTCAGCAGGTATTCGACTAATGATGGAATATTCTTAGTATAGTATCTCATTCTATGTCATATGCCCCGGAGCTGCTCTCTGAATTTAAATATTAACCTGACATTTATAAGAGTCTGAGGTTGAGGTGGAGCTGCAGGCTGTGCTAACGGAGAAAGCCCAAGAGTTGGAGCTTTGGCCTGATATGTCAGCTCAAATCAGACCTTACAGCGCTGATTCTCATCTGAAGGAAATAGAGGTTGTGCTCCTGGCAAGACAGGAAGTGTGTTAAGTATCCTGCTGTGAAGTTTCAAGCCAAAGTTTCTTTCACAGATTTGAAAATATTTCTTTTTTGTTTTTCAGTTATTAATTGTCGAGTGCAGACTGGGATTGGAAAGTTTCAGAACAGCCACACTTAGCTGGCAGAGGTCGTTTCCATTAACATGTGCGATTTGCAACAAGCAGGCATGTGGACATCAACCTGCAAGAACAGTAAAAAAAAAGTCAGGGGTGCTAGCTCTGCAAAGGTTAGCTACACTTAAAACCAATTTTACATTGTTTATGGATCACAGATCACAGATTCTGTGATCCTGGTTAGTTTTGTTAAGTAATTTGGGCTCAACTTGACTGTTTTCTGGGTATTTCATTACCTGTACATGAGAACAAAATCTAATGTGTCCATTTAAACATCTTATTTACCTGAAAAAATTTAAGCTTACTCTTAAAATCAGAGCAGTTTTATTGTACCCTGACTACCTCCTATAGTCTTCTTGAGAACAATGCTCATGAGGAGTGACGTCAGCAAGAGCTTTACCATTAACACTCCCGCACATTTAATTAATCTGTGTTTATGAGGTTTGGAGAGCTGGGTAGAATTGAGTCAGTAGGATCTTGATTTAAACCTAAAATGACCCTATTCAAAGTGCTAAACCCTGCAACTAAAAAAAAAAGCCTTTTGAGTTCCTTGACTTGTTCCCTGAAATACAAAACCCAGAGAAACAGAGGCTGAAAGCTACTAAATTTCATGAGTCAAATCAAACTAAAAGCTCCAGATCTAAATGTCCCCAACCCCCCTCATCTGTGTAACTACCTCTCATTGGACGTTTTACATTCAAATAGACAAAAGGAAGGAAACACTACTTCATTTATTCTCTAATTTAGTAAACATGAGTGGACATCTGCCATCAAATGATCATTAACCCAGGACACATAATGAGTCCATTTACCTAGCTTCCTACGATTTTTAAAAGTATAATTTTATTGAATAGATCCATTCAGAGCACATTATTCTTTTATTACTGTAGGTGAACAGCTGATGAAAAGAGGTTTATTCGTGCTCTGAATCACCAATGCATGAATAAAAAGCCGTATGACCGCATAATCTCCATGGGATTTATTGCCAGAGGCTTCAGCTTAGCAGTGGAGGTGTGTGGAGCCTCTGACAGTCTGGGCAAAGAAATGCATCCAATATGCTTCAGTCATTATTAGACATAATTAGACAGGAGAGCTGAGAGTATTGTAGGAAGGATGATGGGCTCTGAGACACAATGAGCCAAGTTGAAAGAAGACGATGAGTGAACCTCCATATTTCTAACCATGACAATTTATGAATAACAGAGAGAGTGGGAGATCATTTTAATTGGAGGGAACAGATGAGTCATGGTGTTTGTCATGTCCTCTGACAGGGTGGAGGGCGCCGGCACAACATGAATTTCAAAACAATAACTACTGTCATAACAGATTCAGGGACAATTTTATGGCTGTTAATTCGTCATTATCAGTTATTTGTGGAGATGAAACCCAAAGATTTATCGTACAAATGTAAACAACCAAAATTACCCTCTTAAACAGCATATACTGGAACCACGGTTCTACATTTTCAGTTTTTATATTATCATAAAACACGGAATTGGGGATAAAGTAAAAATAAATGAACAAATAGAAGGATTCAGAGAATAATGTCATCATGCTATGGGGTCAGAGTCATAATGTTGAGAGAATACAGTTGTAAAACAACAGGATTAAAGTCTTAAAGTTACAAGATTGAAATGGTAACGTGACAAGGCTAAGCAGGTAGGCTGTGCAACTACTAGACTGATGTTTTAATGCTAAAAAGATAAAGTCACAATGCTACAAGGATTAATTTCTGTAACAAGAATAAAGCAGTCAAGCCAGGAAAACAAACTCTTTAATCTATGACAAGTTTCAATGCTATGAGAAAAAAGTCATAGAGTTACAAGCCTGTTTTATCCAATTCAAAGTTGTTTACCTTATTTTAACCAGTGTTAAAATTAGATCTGCTCTTCATTAATTTCTCCAAAACAAGCTTGTGTCTTGGTTCACCAACGACATTGGAAAGCAGGGCCTCATGGGAAGTGAAGTCTTTATTGCCAGAGCTAGCTTCCCCAGAAAGTCCTCACAGTGACTTTAATGTTACTTTGATTTTTTTTGGCCATCACTGTTAAAATGGCAGATTACCCCTTTAATGTTAACACTGAGCTATTATTTGAACTACCTTAACAAACAAAGCAATGACTGATAAATGAACCCAAATCTCTTATACTTTGTAGAATTTACTGAGGAAAAGCAGAATGGCTGCAGTTTCACAAAGGTGCCAAAGTTTTTTTTAATCTAAAATTGTGGGGAAAGAGTTGCTGAGAGCAATAATTCTTTTTGCCTGAGGCTGATTAGAAGAAAGAGCTTATCTGAACTCCACTTCCCCCTCTCAGGAACTCCCATGCTGGATCGAGTACCTTTTGTAGGCTGCCAAATCCAGACGCTTTGAATCCTCACACATCACTGCGGCATCAGGAGTCTCAATGGGGGGCCAGCTGCATCCCTCTGGAAGGGGGTTTGTGAAACAGTTAAGAGACAGTGAGTACCTCTAAAATATAATTTCCTGGATAAAGCTATTTTTGCTTTACCGTAGATCATTTCCCTCCGAAAACATGTTGGGGTGATTAAGTGCATTCTTCTGAAACTGCTCAGAGTAAATGAAAACTACTGCCCCAACTTGGTGGCTGTAATAGATAGATAGATAGATAGATAAATACTTTATTGATCCCAAGGGAAATTCACAAGAAAAGAGAAAGGACAACGTAGACTTAATAACTAGTTAACCCTCTGATGCATGAATTACGAAAGTTAGTGTCAGGATTTTTCCCTTGAGTGTTTTTATTTGTCTTAAGGCATGAAAAAAGTTTTCCATTTTTTTCAAATATTTTTAACTGAGAATTCAACATAAAACGTGTGAAATTAATGTAAATATGACTTATCTTTTTGTTTTTTCTTTTCTTTTGAATAATCTTTTTTGAATGCTTTGCGAAACATTTTAACTCTCTTTCATCCATTTTAACACTGAATAATTTATAGTGTATTAGGTTTTTCACCCTTAAATGTTTGTCTATGACATTTTTGAAATATATATATGTTTGGAAAAAAAATGGGAAAAAAATTGAAAGCATTTTTTCCCTAAGAAGAAAAAAAATATCCTGACACAGGCGAATATCAATTTCCACCACACGGACCATTGAATTTAGGAGTAAATAACTTTGAAATAGGTGTCCATTGTAGTGACCACTATGCAACATAGGGTTAATAATAATAATTAATCATAATTAATAATTAATAGTAAATAATTAATTAATAATATAGAATTTTTAGTTACAATGGCAATTTTAAGCTATAACATAGTGGTCTAATGTACGGTTTTATTTGCATTATTTATTTATTCATGTTTTATTTTATTTTCTTATTTGAGGTGGATTGTATGGTACTGTTGGCCTTCCATACATGAGCCACAATCAGACTCCGCCCACCTGTGATAGGGGAGTGGACACAGACCTCGGGACTGACAGACCAACACGAAAGTAGTTTTTTTCTTATTCATTATGTGGGGAAATACGGCTTAAACATCAGATTAACACATGGGAAATACGTGAAGAGTCGGAGAGTGACTCGTTATAAATTTATAAGTTGGACTCAAAACTCCTGTGAGTAATTTTCGCCTATGTTTCTTTCTTGTTCGGAGCGTTTGTCTCTGCAAACATCAGCCTGGTACGATCCCTCTCTGGCCGTTATTCAGATTATGTAACTTGAATAACAACTATTGTAGCTCAAATAACCTGCAGAGACTATGCGTCAGAAACAATATACCGTCTGAATCAACGTAAATGTAGCTAAGTGTGACTTTTACGTTTCTGAACTTTTTGTTCTCATTGAGTGAGATGGAAACTTTTAGTTCTCTACCGGCTTAATAAAAACCACATGATGTGAATTGCCCTCAAGCTGCTTTAAATGTCATATTGCAGCTGTGTTATGATTCTGTCTGTGGTCATTTTACAGAAGCTCTCTGTGAATAAGAATCAACCATGGTGCAGGAATACCAGTCTCCTGTCCGGGTCTACAAACACCCTTTTGAGCTCATAATGGCGGTGAGTAATGTTGTTATCCAGGCTGTAGTCAGAGTGATGATCCAGGGAGGCTTCCTTATCAGGTTCTTGCATAACTCAACTTGGGACCTAACCTCCTGAGACCGTGTGTCCTCATATGGGGACGTAACATTTTCTCTGTAACTCTGCTGTGTTACATTGTAAACAAAAACCAAAGGTCCCCATATGAGTACAATGTTGTTTTAGAAACTACTTCCTGTTCAAAGACAACTTTCATTTTTCCACCTAGAAGGTATCAGCACCAATCCCCAAAGATTGCAAAAATTAAAATGTTGGAATTGCTTGGAAGTTGCAAAATTGTCTACATCTGGTCAATTAAAGCTCCTATAAGAAGATTTTAGCTAGTGATAAAAAGGCTTAAAATTAAAGTGAGTCCTCTTCATATGACGTACAAAGCAAAAAAGACAACCTGAAAACAGATCAACATTGTCCTTGTTCTAAATTTTGATGCCTGAAACCACTGCAATCCCTCTTATTTGTTTTAAAAATAATTTTGTCCACACCTCATTGCTTACAAAAAAGTTGTCCATATGCAACAGTCAAAAAGTGCAACTTTAAGTATGCCAGAGCCATAGGAGGCAGTTTTTTCAGATGTGAAACCAGTGCTTTCCAATCAGAATGAATCCATGTAATTCTGTCTACTCTGCCCGATTGAAACATGTTGCCAGCATCTTTTGTTTGGTTTGATAAAGAGGTTTGCTCTTCGGCGCAAGTAATAAGACACACTTAAAGAAACAAGCCAGCTAGAAGTGATCGCATCAATCTCAAAAGTAGCATGCCTTTAGCATTATTACTCGCCATGCCATTGTATATTTGTGGCGTCATATGCTTTTTTTATCCCAAGGTTTGACGTTTTAGATCTTAAACTCTGGTTACACAAAACCATGAAAACAGAGTTTTCCAAAATCTACACTTTGGCCAAAGTTTTCAGAAAAGATCATTTATGTAGTGTAAAACTGTGGTTTTATGTGGATGATAGGCCTAAATATGAAAATACATGTGGTTTCACAGAAACCTGGCTAAATGGCCGTTCAGTCAGTGGACTCCACTAAAGTGTGCAGGACTAGATCCTCAAAGAGATGAGATACCACTTTGTCCACAAGAGGGTGCCAAAAGTAGACAAAAAAGTTACTTACTGGAGCTTTAATTGTCAAAAAGCAAACAATGCTTCTTAGTCTGGGGAAAAAAACAAAGTTTTCTCAATTAAAAATTAGATCAATACTTTTTGGTATTTCTGGCTAAGAAAATCAAACAAGGATAAAAAATTTAAAAAACTGACACTCACTGTCCCATTCGTCGAGTATAAATTATTGAAAACACTTAGTGATTAACATTTCAGTGCCCGTTTTGTTTAACCATACACATCTTGGCTACTCGCATCAAAGATCTTTTTAGATTTCTGGATGAGACAGTCTATATTCAAAACTTGTGAGAAAATGTATCAAATGTCATTTTCTTTGAGGAGAGATGGTAATTTATTGCAGGCTTAAAACCTTTCAGACACCTACAAAGTGTCTGTAGCCTTGTCTGCCTCCCAGGGTCACCCACCTCTCCACAGAGATTCACTTAACTGCCATGAATGCTGTTTGTGCGCTGCATTCATCGAAAAATATACCATCTCTTTTCTGTTTTCTGTCTTGATGCGGTGGTAAATACAGTAATCTTCTGAGGAGCACACTGTGAGAGAGATTCTTATTAACCTTTACAAAAGTTTTCCTCTTAATTCAATAACTGCTTCAGATCTGGACAACTTTCAGAGAATTTTGATTTTTGTGACGATTGATTTTCTTACAGTGCCGCATGAAGTTGAGAGGGTCATTGAGAGATTATTATGATGTATTGCTGCATGTTAAAAAAAAAATCGGCGGGTTATGTAACATTCCTTGGATTCCTTTGCCTCTTGTTGAGTTAATTTAACTGTCAAAATATTTACATTTCAGTGCTGCCATGATACTCAGCCCCTCTAAGGAAATCTGTCAATGTGGAGGAAGAGATTTTGATTTTTAAGACATTCTTTTCACCATTAGGTAAACCCACACAGCCAAGAGAAGATTAAACCTTTTTTCCATATTTCTCTCTTTACCTACAAACTAAAACTCAGTGCTGCAAACTAAGAAGCGTAAGTAGGTCAGAAATAAGACAAGCGTGCATTTTCATGAGAAAGGATCGTGCCTTTTCCTACTCTTGCATTGTGTTTATTGTTCTCTGCAGTTACATATTAAACCAAAGACTTATGAAACATCCTCAGCGTGGGGTAAAGACCGTGATGATGCAGGTGCTCACTCTTTGCTCTGCAGCTCCTTCACCCAACAGTCCGAGTCCACACCTACGCAAGCTGTGTTTTCCCTGAAATATCTCCCTCTTTCAGTTTCCCATTCCTCCTGCATCACTGCACGTTATTGAAAAGGATCATAAAAAGGCTTTTTGTGGAGAGTAACAGCTCCAATGAAAAGATCCAGGCCTTGACGGAATAAAAGAGAGAAACCAGTGAAAAGAGTTACCCTGCGTCGCTCCCTTGTGTCTTGGTTTTTTCATTAGTGCCAGGCTGATCCTGCAACCGACTTCAGATTATTCCTCCTGTCAACAACCTTATTTAGTGACATCAATGACATTATCATATCATTAATAAACATAGACATCTATATGAGTCTTAGGCCCAATTCCAATTAACCCTCAATCTTAACCCTCAAACTCAACCCTCAATCTCAGTAGCCCTCAAAACCAAGTGTTAAGGGTTATCTTGTGACTTAGAAATGGGACACCCCTTAAATGCAATTGAAATTGTTGTGGACTGCCTGTCAGTTATTCCTTCGGTTAGCGTGATCAAAAAAATATCTGTATAAATAACACAACCACGGACATATTCAGCCTTCACAGCAGACCATAGTTTATTGAAAGGTAAACACCAGCTATAACTATCATTACATAACTCTGCGGCTACAGGAGATGACATTAGCCCGGTCATCTTATGCCATTATCAGCACAAGCATGTTATATAGGCTGTTATCTTGATAAAACAATTACATTACCACTGAGAAAAATGACCATTTTTTAACGTTAACTAACTTTAACGATGGTAACATGGCTTGTCCGCACCGGACGCAATTGACAAAAGATCGTAAAATAAAAGTAAATGTTATGCAACAACGAGGTAAATAATCCATAAAATGGGTCTAAACTAAGATAATACAATGGTTTTCGTAATATTTATATCTCCATTAACAAAGAAAATACTTAATTTGTAGCTCGCCTTCTCTGCCGCTTTGGACGCCATGTTTACTTACCGACAATACGCAATGCATTCTGGGTAGCCCTTAATCCCAAGGGTGGTCTCGGAAAATCTCAATATTGAGGGAGATGCNGCTGCATGTTAAAAAAAAAATCGGCGGGTTATGTAACATTCCTTGGATTCCTTTGCCTCTTGTTGAGTTAATTTAACTGTCAAAATATTTACATTTCAGTGCTGCCATGATACTCAGCCCCTCTAAGGAAATCTGTCAATGTGGAGGAAGAGATTTTGATTTTTAAGACATTCTTTTCACCATTAGGTAAACCCACACAGCCAAGAGAAGATTAAACCTTTTTTCCATATTTCTCTCTTTACCTACAAACTAAAACTCAGTGCTGCAAACTAAGAAGCGTAAGTAGGTCAGAAGTAAGACAAGCGTGCATTTTCATGAGAAAGGATCGTGCCTTTTCCTACTCTTGCATTGTGTTTATTGTTCTCTGCAGTTACATATTAAACCAAAGACTTATGAAACATCCTCAGCGTGGGGTAAAGACCGTGATGATGCAGGTGCTCACTCTTTGCTCTGCAGCTTCTTCACCCAACAGTCCGAGTCCACACCTACGCAAGCTGTGTTTTCCCTGAAATATCTCCCTCTTTCAGTTTCCCATTCCTCCTGCATCACTGCACGTTATTGAAAAGGATCATAAAAAGGCTTTTTGTGGAGAGTAACAGCTCCAATGAAAAGATCCAGGCCTTGACGGAATAAAAGACAGAAACCAGTGAAAAGAGTTACCCTGCGTCGCTCCCTTGTGTCTTGGTTTTTTCATTAGTGCCAGGCTGATCCTGCAACCGACTTCAGATTATTCCTCCTGTCAACAACCTTATTTAGTGACATCAATGACATTATCATATCATTAATAAACATAGACATCTATATGAGTCTTAGGCCCAATTCCAATTAACCCTCAATCTTAACCCTCAATCTCAGTAGCCCTCAAAACCAAGTGTTAAGGGTTATCTTGTGACTTAGAAATGGGACACCCCTTAAATGCAATTGAAATTGTTGTGGACTGCCTGTCAGTTATTCCTTCGGTTAGCGTGATCAAAAAAATATCTGTATAAATAACACAACCACGGACATATTCAGCCTTCACAGCATACCATAGTTTATTGAAAGGTAAACACCAGCTATAACTATCATTACATAACTCTGCGGCTACAGGAGATGACATTAGCCCGGTCATCTTATACCATTATCGGCACAAGCATTTTTATATAGGCTGTTATCTTGATAAAACAATTACATTACCACAGAGAAAAATGACCATTTTTTAACGTTAACTAACTTTAACGATGGTAACATGGCTTGTCCGCACCGGACGCAATAACAACAACAACGAGGTAAATAATCCATAAAATGGGTCTAAACTAAGATAATACAATGGTTTTCGTAATATTTATATCTCCATTAACAAAGAAAATACTTAATTTGTAGCTCGCCTTCTCTGCCGCTTTGGACGCCATGTTTACTTACCGACAATACGCAATGCATTCTGGGTAGCCCTTAATCCCAAGGGTGGTCTCGGAAAATCTCAATATTGAGGGAGATGCAGCCCTCAGTCTTACCCCTCAACCTCAACTTTCTGAGAATCGGGACAGCACTTACACTTCGCGGGAGCGCGCATTTTGAGATTGAGGGTTAAGATTGAGGGTTAAGACAGGAATTGGAATTCACCCTTAGACTCGCCTCACCTTTCTTAAAGTGAAACTCACAGAGTTTGTTTACACTCAGAGACANAACGATGGTAACATGGCTTGTCCGCACCGGACGCAATTGACAAAAGATCGTAAAATAAAAGTAAATGTTATGCAACAACGAGGTAAATAATCCATAAAATGGGTCTAAACTAAGATAATACAATGGTTTTCGTAATATTTATATCTCCATTAACAAAGAAAATACTTAATTTGTAGCTCGCCTTCTCTGCCGCTTTGGACGCCATGTTTACTTACCGACAATACGCAATGCATTCTGGGTAGCCCTTAATCCCAAGGGTGGTCTCGGAAAATCTCAATATTGAGGGAGATGCAGCCCTCAGTCTTACCCCTCAACCTCAACTTTCTGAGAATCGGGACAGCACTTACACTTCGCGGGAGCGCGCATTTTGAGATTGAGGGTTAAGATTGAGGGTTAAGACAGGAATTGGAATTCACCCTTAGACTCGCCTCACCTTTCTTAAAGTGAAACTCACAGAGTTTGTTTACACTCAGAGACACTATGCTATACCTTTAAACCATGCACATCAGTATAATTTCATTCAATCAATACTGCAGGAGAAAATAAAACCTCTTTTGCTCCACAGTTACAGCCATTAGACTGTAAATAGCTTTCCTGAGTGAAATATGGCAGAGGCAAGCGTATTTCTGCTGAAGTTTAAAAGTCTCCAGGGGCTACTAGCATTTTGATTCTTGTCAATAGTAAGTGTGTTAACCACAGGGGGATGACCCTCAGCTCAGACCCTGTGGGATAGATAAGATCAGAGGAGCTAAATCTACCTCCAGTCAAGCTAATTCTAAGACAATCAAATATCACAATACGTGTGCACTGTGAGAAGTCCACAATTTGGGACACAGTCATAATTTGGTTTTGTTTTCTTCTGGTTTGAGGCCACAGATCCAAACAGCTGATTTGCCATAAATGCTTTTAGGAGTTTGCTAATTTGTCAGAAATCTGGGACCCATTGATGTCACTGCGGTTTGTGAGTTACATAAGATCAGTCAATCTTGCTTATTTACCAAGAAAACCTTTCCCATCAATTAGCTCAGTGAGTAATGTCATTGTATTGATTGGACCGCTCACGTGCTGTGCTTTATCAATGTAGGCATGCTGTGTTTGTGAAGGTGTGTGACTCTAAGGTTGAATCAGGATATATTAAAAAAAAGAGTCATTTACTTTTTCTACAGTCTGAGTCTTTGGTTTATCTGTCGCTTTTCAAGCATAAATTTTTGCCCACTACCCGCGTCACATGGCGTCTGATGTTCGAGTTCCCTCCCTGCCTGCCCTTAGTTACTCAGTCACTTGTTACATAGCCGGGTCTATTTCTGTATATCCTGAAACAGCTGATCAGTCAATATTGACAGGTGAGTCCTGGAGGAATCAGTCAGGACAAATGTTCTCCCTGTGAGAAATAAAACACAGAGTAATCAGGGCTGTGAAAGCCGGCACAGATACTGGCTGCTGCTGCTGCTGTGCTAAATGTTCAGTTTTATTTGTATTTTTTATGAACAAAGGAAGCCTCTTGCTGTTAAATAGAGCTTCAATGATGCAGAAAGAATGTTGCATAAAAGTAAATAACTTAAAATTTCTATCTCTTGTGGTTTCTCTCTTCTTCTTAGGCCTACATGAGGAGGTTCCCAAAGTGTCCTCTAATCCCTGTATTTGTGGACAGCGAGATTGTTAACGAGAGCCAAAGCAAAGATGGATCCACTACCGTGACAGAGAGGCGATGTGTCATTGACATCGAGGCCCCACGGCTGCTTAAGAGGGTATTTATGCTGACATAGTTTCTAGATTTTTTGGATACCCTGCTATTAGTATTTTGATCAATCTGAACTTTTCCTCTTTCTACTTCTAGATTGCCGGCGTGGACTACCTTTACTTTATCCAAAAGAACACACTGAATCGCAGAGACAGGACACTCCACATCGAGGTTCACAATGAGACTTTTTCCAACAGAGTCATCGTTCGAGAGGCGTGCAACTACACGGTGAGCCCAAACTAGAAGGAGGATGGGAAAGAAATGCTTTATTTGAGGACACCATCTCTGCTTTTACAAGTACATCATATGCATGGTTCAAAGCCCAGTGGACACCAGATTGTAAATAGTGTTATTATTTATACTTTTTGTTCCGCCTTCCTCAGGTGCATCCAGAGAACGAGAACTGGACATGCTTTGAACAAACAGCCAGTCTCGATATTAAGTCGTTTTTTGGCTTTGAGAGTTCAGCGGAGAAGATTGCGATGAAGCAGTACGCCAGCAGCATCAAAAAGGTGTGTGACACTTTTTGGAAATCAACCTCAAAGTGTAGAAAGCTAAGTTGCAATCGCTTAAAGTTGTCCTTCCTGTGTCATAGGGTAAAGAAATAATTGAATACTACCTCAGGGAGCTTGAGGAAGAAGGCATCACATACATCCCTCTGTGGACGCCTCCTGTTGCCTCAGGCTCTGCCGCCGCTCGGCTGAAGCCTCTGACACTCTCTCCAGCCAGAGCCATCCCAGGGAAAGGAGCTAACACTGGGCAGGACAGCAAAGAGCTGGCTGGCCCTTCAGAGCTGCCAGCTGGCTCTCCTGACGGTCAGTGTTTCACACTAAAAAGTGTAGCAGGAAACCATTAAAGTGATTAACTGTAACAGTCCAGTATGTAGTGTTTAAAGATGTTATAGCTCACATTATTTAGCAGCAGCAAACACCACAGGGCTTGGCGGTATAACCTGCTTGTTCCTTTTTGTCATGTTTATACACACCATATGTTCCAGCCTAATACTGCATCTGTGTTCCTGCCTGCAGACAAGTTGGATGTTGATTACATCAGACGTTACCTTGGTGATCTAACGCTCATGCAGGAGAGCTGTCTGATTCGACTGCGCCAGTGGCTCCAAGAAAACCACAAGGGCAAGGTCAGACATACACCAACACACAGCATTTTTACCACCATGAAAAAATATCTCATACAATCTGAGGCTCAACTCTTGCTGCCAAAGTCATAAGGTGTGAATGCAGCGGGAAAAGGAATACAGTTTTTGGTGTTTCTTTTCAGATCCCCAAAGATCAGCATGTGCTGCGCTTCCTAAGGGCCAGAGATTTCAACCTGGACAAGAGCAGAGAACTGTTGTGTCAGTCGCTCACCTGGAGGAAGCAGCACCAGGTGGATTTCCTGTTGGACACATGGGAGCGCCCACAGCTGATGCAGGATTACTACACTGGAGGCTGGCATCACCACGACAGAGGTACTGAGGGGCTAATACTCTGATGATCCCTCCCTGTCTCTGTAATCCAGCTGGTGACAAGGGCACATGTCATTGTGAAGACAGCATCATGACTCATGTCGTATCATGAGATAAGTGTGTTGTGTTCTGGGAAAGTGAAAACGAAGATAAGGATGAAGCAGAGTGATTCCTTTCATGATGTATTAATTAAGTCCACATGAGTAGGAGTCAATGGTTAACTGTTCACTCTAAGCACCATCTGTTAGAGCTCACATGTTTGAGAGTGAGTCATGGCGTTTAACGACTCGGCTTATCTACCTCATGACATAAACATGGGAAGAACCCTTGGTTCCCACGCGTCATTACGTCTATTACAAGTTCAGATCATGAGCTGGTATTAAAGAAATGATTCTCAACTTAGTGAAAGTCGTCTCTGTGAAAAGATCTGACTCATTCTTTCTCAGCTCTCTGCTCTGAATAACTGTGTGTGCTTATTTTCCTTTTGTGTTTTTGTGTGCGTTTAGATGGCCGTCCTCTGTATGTGTTGCGTCTGGGACAAATGGACACAAAAGGTTTGGTTCGAGCCCTCGGAGAGGAGGCGCTACTGAGACAGGTACTTTTGTGGCACAACACACATATGTGGGGTGACTAGACATCCTCTTTTTCCCAGACATGTCTTCCTTTTGGTCATAAAATTATGTCCAGGGGATTATATATAAATTTCCCTAAAATGTCTGGGTTTTTCTCAGCTTGTTCCACTGACTCTTGATATTTATAAAAACGTGCTACACTTTTACACTTTCTGGGCATTATTCTGAAGTATCATTCCGTCAAGATGTTGAGCATGCATGAGGCATGGCCCATTATAGTCAAAAATTTGAGATAAACCACATTTTGAGATAAAAGTCAAAATTCTGAGAAAGTCAAAATTTTGAAATTATAAGTTAAAAGATTCTCTTTGTCCTGTAAATATGACCTCCATCTTAAAATCTTGACCTAATTTGGGCAAAAAAAAATCTCAACTAGACCAGTTTTCATCTTTTTATGCTAACTTGTGGAATTGGGCTTTTATACATTATTTATGTTTTTATTCCAGAAATTTTACCTCAGACAGAAAAGGAGTGTTTTAAATAAACGTATGGGTTATGAGCCACTTTGTTGTCTTTAAGTATCTTTGGGTATTGTTGCAGGATCTCCAAGAGGCTGGGTACGGGGGTTCTCTTCTTTGGTTTTTAGAATGTGGTCCCGCACACGTTTGCAGTTGTTTTATAAATTAAAGTACCTTAAGTTATGTGATCTTTAATTTGATGAATGTGACGCAGGTCCTGTCCCTGAATGAGGAGGGTCTGAGAAGATGTGAAGAAAACACCCGAGTCTTTGGTCGACCGATCAGGTGCAGGAATAAAAACTTCTCCTTCCTCTCTTTGTATCTCATTTATGAGGCGTGCATGCTCGTTCATGTAGCCATGTAACGTCTGTGTTTTTCTCTTGAAGCTGTTGGACCTGCTTGGTGGACCTGGAGGGTCTAAACATGCGTCACCTGTGGAGACCAGGTGTTAAAGCTCTGCTGAGAATCATTGAGGTGGTGGAGGCCAACTACCCTGAAACTCTGGGTCGTTTGCTCATCCTAAGGGCGCCCAGAGTGTTTCCAGTGCTCTGGACTCTGGTGAGAACACATTTTAGAGCTTATATTTTAATCTGCACCTGTTAATGTGGATTTAATTAATCCTCTGACAAGGAAAATGGATTTAGCGGAAGTTGTAGAAGTACCCCCTTTTGGATTCTTTTCTTAGAAGAGCTCTTAACAGCTGAGGAGGGAACATAGTAAATTTAAAAAAATATATAAACAAAGCATAAATGGTGAGGGAGATAATTACAGCCATGCATAATGCATGAGGGAAACTTGATAAGTGCAGCACCAACATGCAATGATACATTTATATAGATGAGTTATGATGTTCCACAAAGTAATAAAGATAAGTTGCTGTACAAGTGCACAAATATGTAGGAATAATTGAAAAAATATTAAAAATACAAACTCTGCACACAGCCGGAGTATTTAGGGAGCATGAGCTTTGGTATCTTGGACAGGATCTCAAAGCTTGGTGTTGTGTTGCACAGGTCAGCCCTCTGATTGATGAAAACACGCGGAAGAAATTCCTTGTTTATGCTGGAAATGACTACCAGGGTCCAGGAGGACTTGTGGACTATATCAACAGAGAAATCATCCCTGAGTTCTTGGGAGGGGACTGCATGGTGAGACTTAAACTATTGCATAGGCACCAAAAAATGTTCGTGTTCTCCAAACAGAGAAATGGTATGCTCCCAAGTTTAAAATTGCAAGAGAAGTCAGAAAATATTCAAACCTAATCCTAAATTTTCTCAGGCAGCAGTGTGAGCTGTCTCTCTTTGCCTCAGTTAAGCTTTGTTTTTCTTCCTTCTCTCTAGTGTGACATCCCTGAAGGAGGTTTGGTGCCCAAATCTCTGTACAGGACAGCAGAGGAGCTGGAGAGTGAAGAAAACCGCCTGCTGACTGACTCCGTCTATAAGAGTGCCAGTATTTTCAAGGGAGCCCCGTATGAGGTACAGTCTCTGCTGTAAACCCTGAACACAGAGCTGGAGGATTGAATTATGACAGTTATAAGATAGAAAATCATAAAAACAAGACAGCAGGTGATAGAAAGTTATAATTCTGGCCAGGGGTAGGTCATTATAGTGACAGAGAATGAGAAATTACTGTCAAAAAGTGAAAACTCTGTTTTTTTCATTATGATGGAAGTAATTTAAGAAAATCCAGTCAATATAATGGCCTACAGGTAGATGTTATTTTATAATAGGCCATAATTTTGAGATAAAAAGTAGAAAACATAAAACCTGAAGAAATTACTGTGTTAATGCATTTCTCAAAAGCTCTTATCTTGGCTTATTATTATGAGTCTCTGACTCATATTTTGACATTTTACATTGTAATTATGACCTGTTTTATCACTTTATCTCATAGTTACGGATTACTTCTGACTTTCTACAATTCTTATTTTTATTTCCTAGTTGAGACTTTTCTGTCTCATTAGTAGTAATTTTTCTTCACATTGTTCTGTAGATCTGTCATTAAGACTTGTCATCCCACAAGCATATATTGGTTTCTTACTTTTATACTAATCTTTAGAAGATTTAACTACTACTGCCTAGAAATGTGGCCATGCTTGAATATGTGCTTTAGATTAGAGTGCCACCAGCTGGAGAAAACCTACATTTCAGGCCTCTAATGAAAAAAAAAAACAGGATCAAAGTCTGACTTTTTGCTTTTCTGTCTTACACCCTTCCACAGATGCTGATCGAGATCTCAGAAGCTTCCTCTGTCATCACCTGGGACTTTGACGTCTCCAAAGGAGATGTGATTTTCAACATCTATCACTCCAAGAGAGCCCCACAGCCTCCGAAAAGAGACACGCTGGGAAACCATGGCATACCTTCCCTTGGGGCTGTGAATGCTCAGCTGATAGACAAGAGCTGGGTGCTGGGTCAGGACTACAGCATGGTGGAGAAAGCCCTGATCTGCAGGGAGGGGGAGAGTGTGCAGGTCAGAGAAGAGTTAGTGAAGCGTGTTCTTCCAGCAGCTTCACTTTGTGTGTCTCTGTTCAGTTTCCCATCCCTGCAGTTTAAATTCATGCCGCTTCCCTCTTCTGGTCTATCAGGGTTCCCATGTGACCCGTTGGCCCGGTTTCTTCATCCTCCAGTGGCGCTTCCACAGCTCCCCAGCCTGCGCCGCCTCCAGCCTGCCTCGCGTGGATGATGTTCTGGCCTCGCTGCAAGTCTCGTCCCACAAGTGTAAGATCATGTACTACACAGAAGTGCTGGCCTCCCACGACTTCAGGTTAGTATCTTCATTTCCCTGTTGTTTCCATGTTTTTGTCTCCATGTTTGTCTGATGTTGTATTATTTTCTTATTTTGCTCTTATGTCTACTTTTCAACTTACACATCTTTTGCGTTTTAAATGTTCCTCCTCTAGGGGATCCATGAGCAGTCTGGAGTCCAGTCACAGTGGTTTCTCTCTGCTAAGTGCTGCCACCACTTCCTCCAGCCAATCACAAGCCGGCTCTATAATCTCGAGGTAGTGTCCAGCATGTCTACTGATATCTCCATGTGCCTTCAGTGCCTTCAAAACACAGACATTTCTACACAAACACTAGGACACAATATGAGGAGAATGTTGGAAAAGATTTATCTTATTATTGTTATTTTTGTGGACCTCTTTTGTGGGATAATGTATGTAAAAATATCACTCTTTTGTCCGTATCTAATGACTGACCTTGTTGTTTTCTAATGAGAGTAATCGCAGTGTACTGTGACACTAATGCACCAATGATTTGCAGTTGCAACAGCTTTGTGATCATGACAGATAAGTGAAATCAAAGTAGATGCTTTACTGAAATGACAGAAAGTCAAAGAAGCTAAAACTGTTAATTGCACACGGTTCATATCTCTGAAGTAGAGCTCATTGTCCACTAGATGTCAGTATACTCCTTTTCTATGTATGTTGTACCTCACTCACCTTGTCTGAGCTTCAGTGAAATCAAAGATTTGTTTAATAAAGATTTTATCACAGACATGGCATTGTATCACGCCTGAGTGTGTTTTTGCTAAACCTTTGGAAAATAATGGTTATAGATGATGTTTGATTATTCTTAAAGCACCGTTCATGATAAAGCATGTCTACCAGTTCAAGAACTGGTGCTCCACTGGTTCAAAGCTGAAAGAGAGAGAGAGATGTGAACATTCTGAGCAACACCACCTCTTCTGCAGAGGCCTGAGCTCAACCACAACTTTGATCTGATGTTGGTAAGGCCCACCTTTGTTCACTGGTATGTGGGGGAGGGCATGAAGGAAGGAGGGAGAGTTCTCCGATACCAAAGAGGATATGGCTGCTTGGAAGAAGTATTGTGATTGTGAAGTTGTTTTCATTCACAATTGAACTAACTGAATATTTCATTACTAGAATTTTATGTTATTTATTGATACATATATATTAAAAATTGATAGTATCCCAAGTCCTTTGTAGTTGTATAGTCAAACTAACAAATTGAAGTCAAGCTGACTCAAGTGCAGCACAAAGTAGGAAGTTTTTACTTCATTTTTGACATGCTGGGCTTGATTGACAATTAAACATAATGGGGACATAAATTGGGGAATATTTCCAACATACTCAGACTCAGAACACTATTAATAAAACTAACCATTTTTTTGTTCAAAACTTTTTTACAAAGTTATCTTTTTTTTAAATCTTTATTAAACATTTCTTGCAAATATACAGATGTAACCTAACAAATAAAAACATTGTTACATTGTGTACAGAAATGCGAGGGAAAACAGCTCCCATGTCAATAATAAACTGTACATCCATTTCAAAATATTGTTGTTATTGACAACGTTTCAAGAAAGAAACTAAATCAACAGTGAATCAAGACAACAAGGGGAAATCAGTTTCAATTCATGGGAAATACTTCTTCAAAATACCATGAACTGTTGGTGCTATTTTTCCTTTTACAATTTCAAGGACTTGAGGTACAATTTAAATCAATTCACAAAACAAAATTTGGAAATTTCTTGGGAATGAAGTGATGAGATCTTTTCTGCAATACATTTCAGCCCAAAACGTATGAACCACACTTCAAGAGAAAAATATATGGTCAGTGGTCTCGATGTCATTTCTACAAAATGATTAAACATGTCATCAATATTGAAATGTAGCCTAATAGGTTCTTCAGAGGGATGAATGTTAATTTTGAAATGTATTTCTTTGGCGTTAAGGGTATGGGGAGTTTCAGACACAGGGATCTTAGTTTCCCGATGGAATTTTCATTAAACTTATGTGAAATGTCATCTTTTTTTTGCTCTCCTGGGAAAAAGTTTTAAGTAAAGGGGTTTCTTATGAAAGGAATTATTACATGTTTTTAAACCCCTGATGAAATTGCCTGATGTGTCATCACATTCTTTGTCAGAAACATAAATTCTTGGGGGAATTACTTTGTACTTACCAAAAATCTGCATGTGTCGGGTTGAATTTGTGTTTAACCCAAAATCGCTTTTGATTCACTGAGTTCACATTTTCAATCATCAAGTCAACCACGGCCCAAGCTACGCGTCTTCACCATTGTCTTCACAGGGAGATGGTCGAAAAGCGTGATCGCTGGTGGTCCAGACACTTGAACGCACCACACGTAAAAATGTAGTACCGTACGTCTGACGTCACTTCATCTCGTTCCCCCTTCGACTTGAGAAAGCAGCTAACTGAAAGCTAACTAGCGAGCCGAGAGCTAACTAACCACATTTGATATTTAAACTGGTCTATATTCTTGGTTTTTAAGCTCTGCTTCGGTGTTGTATCACACAGAGTATTTTTGTGAAATAACTTGCTACGTAGTTTTCTCTTCGCTCCCGGGGGAAACACAGGTACGTAACATGTACGTTAGCGAGCTAGCTCAGATAAAAGTTGGGCCTTGGGAAATGTCTGGTTCAAAATTAAGCGCGTTTTCTATTGAACTATTGAACAAGACAGCGTATTTAAGCATTGTGAGAGTTGTCTAATGAGTCTTTGTTTGGTTTTATACCATTAGTCTTGGCTGTATATTTAATGTTTTTGCTGATTTACATTCAGATGTTGCAACAGGCCTTTTGGGCGCACGTGTCAAAGCGAGTCAAAAGGATTATGTCGCCTGAATATACTGATGAAATCAATAAAAATTTTGTGGTAAAGTGTACTGCACATGAGAAACGTAACTCAGTTTCCCTGTGGTTACTGCGACGCCTTCCAAGAAGCCCGGGCTACCACTGTAATAAACTGTCAACAAACTAACCTATAGTCATCTGTAGGAAACGCATCTACCGCTAAAGGAGATCATGAAACTGTGCCGTTCTGTAAACGAGCTCCATCCTCACATACAGTCTTCAAATACAGTCAGTGCTAGTCCTGTGTGTCTTCTTGCTTATTTATGTCAGCCATTTTAGATGACAAAGTCCTTCAGCGTAATAAAATGCTCAAAATGGTAAGTACTGAAAGTGAGGAAGCAAATGCTGATAGTTTGTTGTGTATGTTACGAAACATGCAGTTTAAGTTTGATGTCGCAGATAATATATTTAGCTCTGGACGAAGCTATATCAAGTGTTTTGTAAGAGATCATCCCAAGGATTTGTATTAAAGTCAGATCAAAGCTGATGGTTTCCCCAACATCAATATGAAACCAAGCATCCCGTAGCAGATGACATAATCTCTATAACAGGATCAGGAGGCAGATGATGCTTTTTGCATGTTTGTCCACTATTTTAATGCCGATCATAACCCTGATCTTGGCTCTTCCCTCTTCTTCTCTCTGCAGAGTCATGTACAATGGTATTGGCCTGACGACTCCAAGGGGCAGTGGCACTAATGGCTACGTGCAGCGAAACCTGTCAAGCCTGCGGGTCAAGCGACCGCGAGATGAACGCGGCGGCGAGCGGGATGAGAAGGACAGGGAAAGGCTAGAGAGTCAGCTCAACAGGCAGCCCAATGCGGACATCCTGGAGCATCAACGGAAGAGGCAGCTGGAGGTCAAGTGTGCTGAACTGCAGGACATGATGGAGGAGCAAGGGTACACATGATCTGATTGATTTTTTTAGGTTTCAGGTGGATCATAGGGAGTGGTTGTCAAAATTGTCAGTTCTCCTAGTTAATGCATCCTCAAATTGTTTCAGCCCCACCAAGAATGCACTGACAGCTCGTTATAAAACTACTTACAGTAGACAGCACTTGATACAGTGAAATAATGATAAAAGAATAAAGTGTTACTGCTAGTTTGTGTAAATTAAACATTCTTTGTTGGTTCTGTAGGTATTCAGCAGAGGAAATTGAGGAAAAGGTGAACAGTTTCCGTATGATGCTCCAGGAGAAGGAGGAGCCTGCACCTGCCCCAAATGAGAGACCAACGTAAGTGCAGCAGAGACAGTAAGGATTCTAGATCACCTATTGGACACAAAGAGCTTTTTAAGAGATCTTAAAATGTTTTTTTGATTTCAGACGGAAACACATTTTGTAAAGATGAAACCCAATTTTCAGCTTTCACGATGTCATCCATTCATATTGCCCAGAATGAGTCAGACAATGCTGTGTATCTATTTTCTCTCAGGGCAACAGAGACTCATGCTCTTGCTGCAGCAAACCAGCAGAAAAATGACCGTCTCCGTGCTGCTTTCGGAATCGCCAGTGACTATGTTGACGGGTCATCCTTTCACGCTGACCGCAAGGAGAAAGAGAAGGAGAAGAGAGAGCAGGAACGCTTGGAGCGAGAGAGACAGCAGCAGCAATACACGTGAGCAGGCCGAGCACAGAATAAAGTCACAACATTGATGTGTGGTAAATTAATTATAGATACAGATTAGTACATTCAAGGTCTCTTGCCTCTTTGCTTTCAGGTTGGTGGAGGATTCAGATGAGTCTGATTCTCCTCCCAAGAAGCGCAGTCGAAAGAAGAAGAAAAACAAAAACAGAGAGAGGTAAGAAGGGCCTAAAACACACAGAAAATAAAGTCACTAAAAAAGAGAGATAGAGAAGAAGTGTGACTTATGTATTTTCTTACAGTTCAGAGAGTCCCTCCCCATCTCCTCGGAGAGAGAAGAAGAAATCCAAGAAGAAGAAAAAGAAACGGTAACACTGGATCTGTTTCCTTTGTTTAATTTCTGGATTTCCTATGGACATCAATTATTGACTAAATTTTTTTTTTGTTACAGTGAGGTATCTGAGGATGAGGAGAGGTAGGTTTACATAAATGATATGATTATTATATGACATGTTAGAGTTTTAAAAAAGCCAAATATTTGCCTGTTGAAGTTTAAAGAATAATCGAGAATATTTGGTGAATATTTTTGTCCCTCTTTACTCCCTTAGTTCTTCAGATGAGAAGCAGAAAGTGTCAAAGAAGAAGAAGGCAAGGAAGCGTGATGGTTCTAGTCCTCCAAAGGCAAAGGCAGTGAAACGTAGGAGTGTGTCATCTAGCTCGGCCAGCAGGTACGGGATGAAAATGTGGCTGTTTCAGTCTTAGGGGCATAGGACAACAACAGCTTTAGGGTGAAACGCTGCTTTTGTAGGAAAAACATTGTTAAATGTTGACATAAATGGGGCCTTAGATGAGCTCTGACAAGCTTTTTCCATTTTTTCCAAACTGGGAGGGTTTCATTGTGCAATAACTCTTTCTCTCTTTTTAAACAGTTCGTCTCTGGCTCCTCCAAAGTCACGTCAGCAGGAACCAGCTGCAAGAAAAACTGATGAAGATAGAAAAGGGAGGTCACCAGACAGGAGGAGGCGTGGTTACGAGGAGCACAGCCCACAGCATCGAGGAGATGAAGGGGTGAGGCTGAAGCTGTCGGTTCAGTATACTTTAATTGCTGATATTCTCTCACAATGACAGAATCTGATTTGTTATAAATTTGAAATATAAGTTACTTTTTTTCTTTCAAAATCCATTAAAAAAGTTTTTCTTGTGTCTAGAAGAGGCCCAATCTTGAGAGAAACAAAGAGCCACCAAGGGAGTCAGAAAAGACCTCCACTAAGAGGAGACATGACTCTTCATCCCCCTCTCCACCACCAGAAAAGAGCAGAGAGAGGGAAAAAGGGAGACGATCCAGAAGCAAACAGAAGGAGACTGAGAAGAGGAGGCGCTCCAGGAGCACAGAGAATGAAAAAGACAGAGGGAGACGCTCCAGAAGCAGAGAGATGGAGAGAACAAGACATTCAGGGAGCAAAGACGACGAGAGACAGAGAGGGAGGCGATCACTGAGTGTTGAAATTTTGAAAGGAAAGCGATCAAGGAGTAGAGAAAACAAGAGGGAGACAAGGAGACAGTCCAGGAGCAGAGATAGGGAGAAAGTAACTCAATCAAGGAGCAAAGATGTGGAAAAAGGGAGGAGATCAAGGAGCAAAGATGTGGAAAAAGGGAGGAGATCAAGGAGCAGAGATGTAGAGAGGGGGAGGAGATCGAGGAGCAGAGATGTAGAGAAAGGGAGGCGATCTAGAAGCAGAGAAGTTGAGAGGGGGAGGAGATCGAGGAGCAGGGAAAGAAAGGACAAAGGTAAGGAGAGTGTTCCCCAGAAGGCCAGACATGACTCCTCCTCATCCTCTTCCCCCTCTCCTCCTCCTCCTCCTCCTCCAAAACATGAGCTCAGGAGAGAAAGCAGTCGAGAAAAAGACAGAAATAAGCAGGAGAGAAACACAAGATACAACTCCTCATCCCCGTCTCCTCCACCTGAGAAGGAAAAGTCCAAGAGGGAGAGGAGCAGTGAGAAAGAGCGCAGGACTGACAGAGACGGGCGCTCGAGGGTGCAGAATGAATCAGACAACAGGAGAGAAACTGAGAGGAGACAGGACAGAGTGGTGTCTCCTTCTCACCAGCAGAAAAATGACAGGCGAAGGGATGGACCTCCTCCGCGTGGTTCTGTGTCACCTGCTCCACGTTCTCCTGTCAGCACTGGGCGTCAAAGGGAAAGAGAGGAGGAAAGAAGGGAGGAGAGGGACAGAAATATGAACAAACAGAGGGAACAGGACAGAGCGCTCAATCAAGAAGGAAGCAGAAAGAGAGATGACGCTGTCCGACCATCTGCTGAGAGTCGGCAAGATGGAGGAAGGACTGCAGAGAAAGGACGGAGTGAAAAAGAAGAGACAAACTCAAGGAAAGAGGAGAGAAGAAGTCCACCTAGAAAAGAGAAACCTGTGGCCAAACAGGCTGAGAAGAAAAGAGAGAGCAGTAGTAGTAGCAGCAGCAGCAGTAGTAGCAGTGATAGTGACAGTGATAGCTCCTCATCCTCCTCTTCATCTTCATCATCGTCCTCCTCTTCCTCTGAAGATGAGGGTAAAGGGGGAAAAGGCAAAGAAGCTGGCGCAAAAAGCAGCCCTGCCAAAAATCCTACATCTGCCATCGGTGTTGCAGTCCAAAGATATCTATCCAACGGAAAGAGGGAAAGTCCCTCGTCTGCACCCGAAGGTGACAGACGTGCTCAGAAAGAGAGGAGCGGAGACATACGAGAAAAGGAGAGAAGCGCCAACAGAGCTCCTCCAGAGGCTTACTCCTCTAGCAGCAGAGGTCAGGAGCGATACAGCCCCTCACAGATGGACAGCCCCAGTCCACCCGCGTCCCCACCGAGGAGAGCCGACCCTGGCAGAGGCAGCAGGTACTCTCCCTCTCAGGCTGAAGCAGAGAACACGAGGACGGAGCTGAAAGGAAGTGAAAGGGAAAGAGAGCACGAGAGGAACGCAGCCAGGAGGCCTGCGAGGTCCAGCCCCTCAACCAGGAGGTCACGCTCCCCACCTCAGAAAACCTCAACAGCTTCCCCAACTCGACGCACTCCACCGAGGCAGTATCAGGAACCAGCCTCCCGATCCAGGAGAGCCTCTCCACCTATGGCCAGGTCTGAGAGAGACAGAGAGAGGCAGAGGGACAGAGAACGAGAGCGGGTGGTGAGGAGGAGCAGGAGCAGGTCCAGAAGCCCCAGAAGGAGAAGCCCACCCAGCAGGTGAGATAATAACCAGGGCTGCATCTAATGTTTATTTTTCTTGTTTATTTCACTGTTTTTGTTTTTTCAATTAGTTGTTTAAACAGAATTATTTTGTGTCTTTATCTCATTTTGTTTTTTCTTAGTAGCAAAAGAATGCACACCTGTAAAATTCAACCTATGTGACTTAACCAGTGGCGATGCATGTTGATTTCATTTCTCTTTTTGATGTCAAGTAATGAAACAGATGACTCAGTAAATCACATACTAAATAGTATGACTGAAAATAGTTTTGTGCTGACATGAATCACTTACAGTGGTCCAGTAGATGAACATTTAACATCACCATGAACAGTTAATCAGTTATTGGTTGTCTAAAACACAAAGTGGTCCATAACTGAATCTAAAAAAAATCTATGCTGTATCAACCTTCTAGACCCTTTTAGACACCATAATTTCTGTTCTGTAATACAGCTTTGACAGTAAAAGAAGTTTATATGGGTTTGTTAATTGATACACTTTAGTTGAAGTTTGTTTACAGTCGTCATGATGCTTAGTGTGTTAGCACGTCTATTGGATCTTGCATGCATTGGCATTGAGCTAGCGGTCTTTCGTTAACGGAAGCTAGCTAGGAATTACCCTCTTTTGGTATGTTAGACTTTGAATTTCTATTTCGTATTTACAGTGCTTTAAGCTGTGTTTAATCTTAATAAAAGACCAAATCAAGAACCAAGGCCTCTCATTTCACAAAGAACTGTTTGGCTATTCACCAAGCACCTACATTCAGGGAGGGGAAATATTCTTCACTTTGTTTAAGCTAAATGTGTTGAGATGAGGCGCTTACCACCTAGTATTTGATTTTCACCATACGACAACAACAATTAACACAATAATGTGGCGATAATTAATTATATCAAGTTAAATTAACCCTAATAATAAGAACTGAACATCTTCAGAGTCTGCAGCCTGCACTCCTGCCTGATCTAATTCAACTTTCTACTTTTGTCCTCAGGTTACGTCGCTCTCCATCTCCTCAACGCAGGAGGAGGGCGAGCCGCTCCCCGTCCCCTCTGCGCAGGAGGACGAGCCGCTCGCCATCTCCTCAACGCAGAAGGAGGACAAGCCGCTCGCCATCTCCTCAACGCAGAAGGAGAATAAGCCGCTCGCCATCTCCTCAACGCAGAAGGAGAATAAGCCGCTCGCCATCTCCTCAACGCAGAAGGAGGACAAGCCGCTCTCCATCTCCTCAGCGCAGGAGGAAATCCAGCCGCTCCTTATCCAGAGAACGAGCCAGAGAAAGGGAACAAGAGAGGATCAAGCAGAGAGCGTTAGAGCTAGAGAGACAAAGAGAAAAGGAGCGTCCTCCACCTGAAGACGCTCCTAAATCACGCAGATCCTCCTCATCCTCCTCTTCTTCCAGCTCCTCCTCTTCCTCTTCCTCCTCCCCTTCTCCGCAGCGCGACAGGAAAGAGACAAAAGGACCAACGGAGAGAGACAGTAGGAACGACCGAGAGGTCGAGAAGAGGGAGGACAGAGAGCAGAAGAGCCGTTCCTCCTCTTCACAGCGACCTTTCACTGACTCCTCACATGCTCAGAGAAGCTCACAGTCAGATTCCCAACACTCTGACGCCACCGCTAGGAGGTCTCCAGCTGGCAGCCAATCACAAAGCAAACAGTTGTCACATGGTCCAAGCAGGAAGGATTCACCTAGACCTGCCCTTCAACAAGCAGACCAAACATCCAAAAGTGAGAGTGCTGTGAACGGGAAAGCGGCGGCTAAAATTGCCAAAATGAACAACAGCTCTAGCTCCAGCTCCTCATCGTCATCATCATCATCCTCTTCTTCCTCTTCATCTTCCTCCTCAGACAGCTCCGACTCTGAAGCTGAACAAGGAAAGGGGTAAGCATCTCATCGCAGAGTCCAAACATGACAACTGACTCTTAGTCTAAAAAGATGATCTGACTCTTGTTGTTGTTGTTTTTCTTTACAGCAAAGTTGATAAAGCTCAGAGCTCTTCTTCATCATCTTCCTCATCAGAGAATGAAAATGAAACAAAGAAGGAAAAGTAAGAAAATAACTGCAAACTGATGTTACTCAAAAGGTGTAGTTTCGTAACTCAGCTCCAGTTTGTCTTCATGTGAGGAAACACTGAGTTCCTCAATAAACTTGATCACCAAAGTTGGGAAACTTTGATCGACGGATGTGTGTGTGTGTTTTCCTCACAGCTCTGACAGGCCTGGGAGGGTGCCGGCTGATTCGCTGAGAGACTCACGCTCACTCAGTTATTCTCCTCCAAGATATATGAGAGCGGTGCCGTCCTCCCAGAGCCACAGGTTTGTATTTACAATTTATTCACAAAACTGAAACTATGATATTTGCTATGTTGAATTATGCCAATCATTCTTGTCTTTTTCACCCTGGTAGGAGCGGCAGCAGACAGTCACCCAGCCGACCGTCCAGCAGCAGCAGACGAAGGAAATAAGGAGACTGCTTGAAACACTTCACTTTCCCCTCTAAGTTGTTTCTCTGCTCAGCGCCCCAATGGTTTGAACTGGACTGAAAAGCCGCTGGACAGAAAAGATACAACTGAATGTCAGTGCACTGGTACTGAGCCACAACACAAGTTATCAACAAGCAGAGGCTGGCGTAAACATTTCTCTTGATGAAATGAATAAGAAACGTGCACATCAGATACACAATCACAGTGTAGTGAAATGTAACTTTAATAACTTTCCTCTGTGCTTGTACTGTTTGTTGCATTCTACCTGTAGATATGAGCTGTCTGTATTTTGGTTATTACCATGTAACGGATGTAACAGAAATTGAAATGTGGTTAATTTCTTTGTGGAAATGGTTAATAATAATAAAAAGCATTGTACATTTTATTCGGAGGAGTTTGTGTATTCACTAATAAAGCATAAAACAATCCACATTTTTATACATCAAACATGTATTTATATGGTGTTTTTTTCTTTTCTTTTTTTGAGAGTTAGGTCTAAAAAGCTTACCTGGAAGTTAAGTTTTTCAACATTGGGTTGGGATTTTGAATCATCCAAATACAGGGGGAACTATCATAATTTTCAGCTGCTTAAATACATATTGTCTAACCCAAGTGGAGACACTTACACTGTTTTTTCTGGTTCCACCCTCACAAATTGCAACAGGCTAACAAATGTATTGCTGAGGTTTTTAGGAGTAGTAAGGGTAACGGACTGCGGATGGAAATATTGCTCAAGCTGAACTGACTGGAATGAGAATTTTGCTTTGTCTGCATTTTTACAACAAGGATGAGCTGTGTCATCGTTTGTAGTTCCTTTTACACAGATAATTTATTTTACTGGAAAAAATGTGCAACTGAGCCCACAGATTAGCATCCTATTCCACTTTGATACAAGCTATATCAGTCCTTTATGGCATTCAGATCCAGGAATGCTGTCACTCTTGTATTTTGTCATGTTGTATGCAATTTATTAAAATATTTGACACTATTTCCCTCATTTTATTGTTTGAAGTCGTCCAACTGTTGCCATTATTTTGGAGAAAGCCTTAATTTAAGCCACAATTCGTTTAAAATGCTTCATGATAAAGTTGGCCCTCCCAGTTTGTATTGCACAGATTTTCCCACATGACGTGAAGGCAGCATCAGATGATGAGAATGGGTCATCAGCTGCAGACAGTCAGGTGTGGTCGACGGGGAGACATTCCGACCGGAGCGGAGATCCAGATCACTCCTCCGGGACAAACACAGCGCTAACTGCGGAACTATAAACATGAACTACTTTGGATTCTAAGTTCAACATTAAGACCGGGGTAAGTTTGATTTTATTCGTGAGTTTTTCAAAGTTTCTTAAGGGAGTGAGAAGTTTTCTAACGTCTTGGCATCAGGGGCGAACCACAGGCAGGGCCAGGGTCAGGCCCACTGACCGTCACTCCAGACCGGGACGGAAAACCTGTACGATTTGTCGCTGTTTAGTAACAGGTCCTGTCAAATGAGACACAAATTGATGCTGTTAAATGTTGTTATGGTTCCTTCACTACTACGACTGTTCCCACGCTTTACTTGTGCAGGATTTCACAACGTCTATGGAGGAGCAGCAGCGGCGGGTTTATTAAGGTGGTTGTAGCTACAAGTCTAAAAGAAAGCAGCCAATCGTGGAAACACATCTGCAATAGTTTTTTTAAGGTATGCCGAATCCAAGAGCACCCTTTATTTCGTGTCTAGGCTTTCACTGAAGTCACTTTAATACGTACAAGAGCATCAATAACTTTGATTTCCGAAAGTGAGATTAATCACAGATGAGGTTTGGTGTAGAGGGCGCCTAAACGTAAAACGGGTCATTCAAGGAGACGTGAACCATGGACAAATCTCATTATTTCCACGGCTCAGTTACGGTTGTTATCGTGCCGATTAGTGTCACCACACGCGTTAATTTAGACATTAAAGTTGACTTCCAGTGGAAGCAGTAGAGTTGCGTTTGTCCCTCTGTTTGGTACTTGACCCGAGTGTCGTCTCCGTGGGCCAAACTCTGTTCAAAATCTGTGCAAAAGAAATGTGCTCGCCATTTGGTATGTTACAGTTTCTTTATTTTCAATATGCCAGGACTTTTATTTTAAGAATAGATGTCAATCTTTAATTCGGCATAAATGGATATTAAATTTTACTCTGCATTCAACTTAAAACAAGCAATTTGCTGTTGTTTGCTAACAGCTGTCTTCCATTTCGGGCACAACCTTGTTAGTATTATCAAATGAGAGGCTGTTTTTGAGACCTAAGTAAAGCTGATATAACATCAAAATTGAGGCTTGATATTACTCGGAATTGTAGAAAAGGATAGTGTTAACATTTTCTTGAACGATTAATGTAGAAGTGTGTGGTTTTTAAAAGGAGTAGTCCTGCCACTCAGTTGTTCTTAAATCAAGAGGCTTGGTTCATTACTTTGAAAGTCACAGCAGCCTTTCCTGTTTTCATGGAAAACTGCCCAAACGTTAACAAGCCCAGAGCTGCCTTTATTTAACTTCCCTATTTAACCCAATGAGTCAGGAAAAGGCAATGACAACAAGAGAAGCTGACTGTCAGGCAGTTTCTGATGTTGCTACCTTGCTAACCCTGTTAAGATATAGGATGGGGGTGGATAAAGCAGGATGAGGAAGTTATATTTAGTGACTCAGCTGCTGTTTGAGGAGCAGGGAGGTACACACACAAGGAGGGGCACACACCGCATTCAGCAAATAAAAGTAATGTGATAACTTCAGTGATTGATTTCCTTTTCTGCCTCTGTATTTGTTTAGCACCTGGTGGAGAAGCAAGAAACGAGAGTCCTTCTCATGTAATGAAACAGGGAACAGTTGACGCTTTACACGCCCACCAGAAGAACCGAAGTGGGATCAGTGTAAAGGAACCTCAGCAGATGTAACCACTACTGAACTGGAGTAAAAAGAGGAACAACTCAGTCTTCTTAAAAGGGATGGAGTTAATGAGTGAGCAGTGGAGGAGCTCAGCACAGTAACTGGATTCATGAGTGAAAGTCATCTCAACCCTCCATTAAGCTGTCAAAGGAACAACCACAAAGTCGCTCCATCACTGAGTCGTAGATGTGTGACTATCAGTGTCTTGATGCAAAGACTCCTGTGAAAACACACTTGACAGAAAGAAGGGAGTACACAGATACGACTGTGAATTTGAGAAATCAATGCAGAAATCTCTGAGTCCTCACGAGCTGGAAATCCCCACTGGAGCGTCACTGGGTGGAACTGAAACTAAGGTAGAAGCATGCGATCCTGCTCCACCGTCGAGAATGAATCATTAGTGCCAAGCTTTACAGAAGTGCGACGTTTTCTGCTGGCTGCTGTGGTTTCACTTTGAAACCAGAGGAAATGATGTGAACATTAGCACTAAAAGCCAAGGCAGAGAGCAGGTTTTAAACTGGAAGTGTCCTCTTATCAGCATGGGAATACCTGATTGTTGGACTGCTCAGAGCTCATAGCATCAGGAGGTGGGAGCAAAATCAAAAACACTGGGAAGAGAAAGAGAACAAGCTCCTCTTATGAAACTGACTTTACTTGGAGGTCCAATAAGAGGCTGTAAAAATGGCGGGGAAGGACTACAATCATCTTTTTAAACTGCTCATCATTGGAGACTCCAGTTAGTACAATTTTTCATCCACTCTGAGATTTTCTGATGTCTTAATTTGTTGTTATGAATACCAAAAGAGATGAAAGTCCTTAAAGGTTGTTATTAAAACTGCACTTTAGTCCTTGAGGACAAATGCACTCAAACACTCCCAGCGAATTCTCAGCATAGCATTAGTTCAGGCAGACCACAAAGTCAAACTAACCCACGGATCATCAGCTGCTCTGAACCCCAGCCCCAAGATCTTCCTCCAAAGACACGTTTGAAACACTGTCCTCATTAAATCAACAGGTTTCAGTTCTCATACAGCAGAGCTTCTTCTTCCTGAACTATATTCTAGTTTTTCTTTTACTTGATTTGTGCTCAATAAGCATTTTGTCACCAAGGTGTTAAGTGTTTTTGGTGAAGCAATCCCATGATAAGTATTGTATCCTCAAACCAAATTTTAATCACCAGGATAGATTTTGTGCCCATTTCCAGCATTGAGTGTCAATTTTGGACTCAGGTTGTGAGAAGGTCTCAAGTTTCAGTTTCTGATCCTGGTTCCTGTAAACTTTGTCTATGTTCTGCCTGGTTTTTCTAAATGCAGCATCACAACTTTCACTCCTGATGCGTCACTTAAATGACCCCTTGGACCAAAGTTAGCAGTTCCTCTTTGCCTTCAGGTATTACATTTTAGTCAGTTTAAAGGAGAGCATGTATTTTATTCCCTTCCTCTTTGGGTTATACAGAAACCTCTTATCTTTAAAAATACATATCTTGTTGTGATTGTCTGAGGCATATCTTGATATTTTCTCATCTACTGCTGCTTCTTCAATCTGGTTTGTCAACATTTGAACGAGTTAGCACAGGTTCTGTCTTGATAATTCATTTGACCTAGTTGTCCTCAGTTGTTTTTCTTCAGGATCCCAGTAAGATTACAATTCTTGCCTTCATTTCTTCCTCTACTTTCCATATATTTTCTGACAACTTTCAGTCTGTCACTCAGGATGGGCAGGTCTAATCCTCCTCAGAGTTAACCACAACATAACTGGCTGTTCCTGACTGCTCACATTCATGCCCTCAAAGTGACTCACTGATTATCTCCTCCCTCTCATCTGTTTCTTTCTCAGATGTTGGGAAAAGCAGCCTCCTGCTCCGCTTTGCAGACAACTCCTTCTCTGGTGAGTGATTGCAGTTTACAACATTTACAGTTCACTATCAAACACCACAGACAGAGTAAGGAGATGAATGGATCGTGAACACGACTGATACTAACTGCTCTGTGCTATAGCGGATCAAGTTTGGTCACGTTATCTCCAGTAGAGCTGTTCTTACCTGTCGGAGCTTCACAGGGGCAAAACACCTTGGCATCGTGCCAATATTTAGGAGCAAGGCAGAGAATAAAAATCTAAGTGTCAATTGGGGTAGGTCTAACCCTAACCCTGTGGTGGAATCTGTAAATGAATGCTCATTTCATTTCATTTGAGTGGTATTAAATTTCTTGAGGACCTGCATTTGTGGTTGTTGAAGGTGTTTTGCATTGTTGCATCATTTCTTTAATGACAATAAAGATGTTTAGTTGCAGGATGACTCAGAAAAAAATCAGGATAGTGTTTAATGTGTACAGCTCATATAAACCAAGAGGTGCAAAATATAGAAACATCAATGCAGAGAAAGTATCTCCCTGTAGTCTGATGTAAAGTTATTCCCAGACACTTACTAAAGTCAGAGTTGTAAATCCAAACCAAACATTCTGCCACAAGAAAAAACAGCTTCATTTTTTTATAACAGTGCAGTCAAATAGTTCAATGCACTGTTAGTTTCCAAGTAGTGGATTACAGCATGATAAGAATGTGCTTGTAATGAGACGTTTGAATGCCATAAACTTAATGCAATTTAACATGCATACTCTGACACAGCTCTGACAAGAGGCCATGTCAGCCTCAGTGAATGAAAACATCTGCGGATGGACAGAGAGGGTGTGAACAGGCTTGATTTGGCAGCAGGGACGTGCAGCTGCTGCAGCAGGGATTAGCCCTCATAATGTGATTTATATATTTTATCACCATCCACAGTCTCTCCTGTGTTTGAGAAAAAAAGGGTTGCAACATCTTGGAGAGAAGAATTCACATACATTAAGTCGATGAACAGGTGCTGGATGTGGGTTCTGGTGACCGTTACTGGGCATAAAGCAGGGTTTGCTAAAACATTACACACCTCCAAATGATTCACAGTCCACTGCAGCTGTGGAGGCACCTATAACAGGGTTCCTACACATCCTTAAAAAGTCTTTAATTCATCTATCTAACACTATGGCCTTAAAAAGTCTTAAATTCATTGAAATTTTATATTCAGGTCTTAAATGAATTACTCAAAGGTCTTAAATTTGTCAGGGAAGGATTTGTTAACGTTCTGTTTTCCTGTTTTTTCTAGAAGGAGATGTAGAGTAGATATTGTCTCGTAAGCCGCTGATATGAGTCGTTGTCTGCATCCTTGCTAGGCAGTCTGTTAATGAGTCACTGTTTGCAGGATCTCCCAACCATCAACTATAATAATGTGTTTTTGGTTTTAAATTTCATTCAAAGAGGCATTAAAAAGGTCTCTAAAAGTCTTATATTTGACTTACCAAGTACCCTGCATAAGGAAGCACCTATGTGTGTTTTCAGGAAACAAGGGAGTCATCATTACTGCATGAGAAGAAATGAAACTGAAAGAAATGAATCCTGCCTAACAGGTTATAAAATTTAACTTTGCTGAGTTACTCATTGATTGGAAATCATTGTGAAAGTAAAACAGAGAAGAGACCACAATGTGAGTCTCAAGTTATCAGGTAAGTTCACACAGGCAATAAAGACATCACCTGATCATAACAGCTGCCCCATCCAGTTAACAAACAGTAAAATGTTGGGCTCCTCCTTTAGTGCTGTGTCTGATTTTAACATTGTGATATAGGCATATAGGTATGCTCTGTCTGTCATACTCATTTTTGACATCCTCTCGTCTCCTTCAGGCAGCTACATCACCACCATCGGGGTCGACTTTAAGATCCGCACAGTGGACATCGATGGGGAGCGAGTCAAGCTGCAGATCTGGGACACAGCCGGGCAGGAGCGATTCAGAACCATCACATCCACGTAATAATACACTCACCATAAAGCTGCCTTTATCTTCTTAGCTTCTCTAAGTAGAGTGTCGCTGACTTATTTCTGCTTCACCTTTCTGTATTCAGGTACTACAGAAACACACACGGTGTCATTATCGTGTACGACGTGACAAATCCAGAGTCATTTGTAAACGTTAAGAGGTGGTTGAATGAAATCTCTCAGAACTGTGACAACGTCTGCAAGATATTAGGTGAGAATGCATTTTTAAGAAGAATTATCTTTGGATACTTGGTTATTTTTTTTTTGTCTCTTGCCGATGGTTGGTTATTGTTAAGAATAATTTAACCAAGTCTACAAACAGGTATGAATAAAATAATCTTAAACCTTTCACCTTGAGTCAGCTTTACATGATAAAAAAAATAGTTTTCACACCTGGTCTATTTTGTTTGAGCATATTTTTGGGTTTAAATCACTCACAGGTCTTTAAGTTTGAGTATTTCTCCCATATATAGTTCACAGTTTTGATGTTTTAGAGCTAGTTGCTGATCCAGCATACAAATAAATGTGCTGACTGGATTTGTTTTATGCATTTTGAAAATACCTTTGATGGATTTACAAGGTTGGAGTTGCAGTTTCTAAAGTTAAATGAAGTCCAAGTTTCTTGAAATTTGATGAAGACAATACAAAGTTACCTCTAATTACCAGCCTGTCACAGACTACTTCAGTCAAAGTCAGTGTTTCCTGTTCTCTCTCTCTCTTTCTCTCAGTCGGTAACAAGAACGACGACCCCGCCAAGAAACAGGTGGACACCCAAGATGCTGTGCGTTTTGGGGAGTCGATGGGAGTTCGAGTGTTTGAAACAAGTGCCAAAGAGAACATTAACGTAGAAGAGGTAAGATTTAGCATTTGTTTGCTTTTTATTAGCAGTGGGACTCGACAACAAATAAATCACTGATCATCTTTGATATGTTTAAATTCTTAAACTCAACCAATGCAACTCTTCACACCAACACACCCTGTCGTTGCTGCAGCTGCACATTTTTAGAGCCCCTTTCATTGTCGTCTCTCTCAGATGTTCATGGCCTTCACCCACATGGTCCTCCGCGCCAAGAAGCAGAGCCAGAACAGAGCAGAGAGGGAGCGAGAGCGGGAGAAAGACACGGTCAACATTAACGCCCAGAGAGACCGAGACCGCCGGAAGAGAGGGAAGAAGTGCTGCTGAAACCCGCACGGATGCCAAAGTAACCGCTCACATGCTCGCACAAAAAACATTGACAGAAGATCAGGAAAAGGCGTGCCTTAGGAGAGAAGTGTTTCATCCTGCAGCCGTGAATGTTTGAATCTGAGCGGTTCACTGCTGACTATGCAGAGTAACAACTCCACAGGTGACAGGTGGGTGTGCTTTACTGTGGGTTGAAAAGAGAAGAGCGATGAACTGTCTGTCTGCACTGACTCATGGAACAGTCTGGGGTTACAGGAGTTAAAGGATCATTCTGGTATTTTTGAATTTCTTTCCCAAAAGAATATACACTGAGTAAACAATGACCACTACTAGATTCAAATTTCAGCCCTAACACAGAAATCTTTCTTCAAATTGTAGTAGCCTCTTTCTTTGTGGAGTATCCCTAATGTTTTCTGTAGCCCTCACCTTCTGAATCAGAGCAAAATTTATTCACGTGTTTTCTACCCATTAATTTATTTTTGCTGAGGTGTTTACATCACAGCTGGTCCTCCATCTTTGGCAGCTGTCACCTTTCTGTAGACAATCCATAACAGAACATTTAGCTTCTGGTGAATAAAGGGATCCAAAAAAGAAAACCATCGGGATGCTTCTTTAACTTTGCACTCTTGAACCACTGTTTGAAGCAATGTTTTAATTTCTTTGTCTTTTTTTAATCCAGTAAAAGTGTTTTTACCACTGAAAAGGGAAACTGGTTGAAGTTGTGACTAAATTGTAACTGTGATCCACTAACAGGTGTGATGAGTTGTCTGAACGCCTTACTTTGAAATGAGGTCAGTAATCTAAAACTATAGTGTGTGTGTGTGTGTGTGTGTAACCCCAACACAGTACAAGCCCAAAATGTTCAACTTATTAAGATGTTTTTTTAATGTAAATCTCTGTGGCCTAGCAAAAGTGTCAAATCCAAATAAAGCAATAAATCCAGAGTTACTATTTGTACAAATTATTTTTTTAAGAGGCGAGTGCTGCCATGCTTTGCAATCTAATTAACCACACAACTTAATCATGTAACAGCAGGGGGGATTAGTCAGTGCTTTAATTTGAAACCCAATTCTCCACAGGAAAAGTTTTTATCAAACAGAGCTGCATTCAAACTCCACATCAGAACATGTCCTGCTGGATTATCATGAAACCAGAGAGCAGGCCTTCCTTCAGCTGTGTGACGATTCTGACAGTCTGACAAACAAACGACATGACGAACAGCTGAAATACCCTCATTGAGGGGAAGTACAGACTCCTGTTTTTCCCATAGCACATGAATGCATCACGCTCTTTCTGAGCACTCTGTCTGTCTGTCTGGTTCTCCCGCTCCTCATCCATCAGGTGGACTTGGGGAGTCTGTAGACCCCTGAGGAAGCGAGCAGCTGATGCTCCCGAACCTTCCTCTGCAGGAAAGCCTCCAGCTCGTTGATGTCCATCTCCGTGACGACAGGTCCTGTGGCAACAAACATCCGCAGCATGGAGTGGATGCGGTCCAGCGTCATACTGTCCAGGTTGGTCAGCATGGCCTGGATGTAGGCCCAGAACAGCTGCAGGGGCAGAGAGAGAGAGAGCTGCCAGACATCTTTGTATTTGTGCTTTTTGATTGAAGTTATTCACTCAGTTTTATTACTTTGAACTGTGGCTTGGCAATTAATTGCAAATTAGAGTAAATCACAAAATGGCCTGCTGTAATATTCCAATCGCAGACAGTCGTTTTTTTAACCTGAGCAGCATTGAAACTAAGTGTTGAAAAGGGGCAAAAGCAGCAAGAAGTAGCGATTTAAAAAAAAGTTCAGGGTGGCAAAAATGGTCATTAAGAAGAAAATATAAAAGGAGGCAACGGTTGGGTAAAAACTTGGAAAAAATCCTGAAAGTAGCAAAAAACAAAATGGCCGGAATGCGGCAAAAAAAGTGAAAAGCAACTGAAATGGGCAAAAAGTGTGAATTTTTCTTCAACAAATTAAAAAATTCTCCCTAATGTATGTATCTTTTTCAAAACAAGAATGCTAACAAGGTCATCCCATTTCATTTTACAATTGACATCAAATTTCCCATGTCAATCAAAATACCTTTGAGTTACTTATTCCTTGTTTTATCTATAATATATACGGTTCTCTTTTTAATGAAACGACAACCAACAATGTGATTTGTTGTTTGTTTGTTTAACAAAACATAAGAAAGGAAACCTAATAATAACCACATGGTGCAAATATATGAGGAAAAATGTTTGCAATTTGATTATTTTTGTAAATCGTACAGCCCTAATTTGAGCTGTATAAAAGTGTGTTTTAAGTACCTGCAGCTTCTCCTCCCTTTGCTCCGACTGTGTGGTGGTGTTGGAGTCTCTCTCCTCGTCACTGTCGATCAGCATCACTCCCCTCTCCATCTTCTCTTTGGATGAGCCCGTCTCTACCACATAGTAGCGCCCGCCCGCCTCCTCCCTCAGGATGCCGTGCTGCTGCCACAGAGCCAGCTTCCTGTGCACCAGCTCCTTGGGGGCACCCAGCTTCATGCTCAGCTCCTCCAAAGTCCACGAACCTGTTGGAGGATGAACGGATGTTCAGTCTCTGAACATGCAATAAGAAAAGTTTGATAGAAACCAAAAAAGGCAAAAGTTTGAAGTGAAAGCCTATACTTTTTTCCTGGAAGTGCAGGATGATGGCGGCGTGAATGGGGGAGACAGTGAGGTTGGTAAGTGTGCGGTCCTCCAGCTCCACATCCAGAGTGACGGAGCCAAGGTGAGGCTTCCAGCTCAGCGTCCTCATGGCCTGAAACACAGAGGACAGAAGGGTGCTATCACGTAATGACATAAAAAGCTCAGCTTGTGCTTATAAAATGCTATCTTGTGGTCGAAGATTGATTTCAGTTTTTTCTTTCATGCAGCAGCTGATCTCCACCTTCAGTTTCTCGTAGCGATGTGTGTAGGCCTCCATGCTCTGGCATATGAGCGGAGGGAGTTCTAGCTTGTCCTCCTTTAGCGGCGGCCAGAATTCAGAGGAGAGGATGATGGCGGACAGAGATAGAGGCGGCTGCTCCTCCTCACTCAGCCTTGACTCCTCCTCACGGATGTTGCTGTTGATCCTGCGGGAGTCAGCCATGTCCTGGATGAAGAAAGAAGATGGATGTGTGTGACAAAAAGAACAAAAGGTGTCATTTAAAAAAATTGAGCTATATAAACCAGGATGACTTAAACTTGCTGTCAGAGAGTATTTACCTTCAGCATGACCTCACAGTAATGCATGTGAGACTCTCCAAACCGTAGTTTCAGCAGCTCAACGTTACGGATTTCCCTGAAAATGAACGTAGGAGGAAAAACTTTAAAGACCAAATCCTAAAGCAACCAGAGACAAAAGAGGAGGACTAGACCTGCACCTTCGGTCAGTGTGATTGTGTTTAGTTATACCTGGCAGTGTTGTAGTTGAGTTGGTGCAGCAACCGGTCAGCCAACACGGCCCGGTATTCATCGATGAAGATTCCTTTACTCCCATAGATACTGACCAGCAGGCTGATGATGTCAGAGGAACGCCGTTTGGAGCCCATCTTATCTGAAAACATAGTCGACTGTCAGTGAAATCAAGCACCACATGCTGTAAGTTGAACTTAACAAATGGCAGTGATGTGTTTACTGACCAGGGACTGCGTCAGTCGGGTCTGGAGTCCAGTCCTCGGGGTCGTTGCCTTCCTCGTCACTATCCTGCATCTCCAGAGTCACCGGGTCTCCTCTGGAGAGCTCAGAGGCCAAATCTGTGCAGCCCTCAGCGTCCCCGGTCAGACCAGCTACAATCTGTCTCACTGTGTCCTCTCGTGTCCTTAAAGAAACCCAAAGGAAGATTCTTTTTGCAATTATTTCGAGAGTAACTTTACCTAAATTAATTTTTCAGGGTTTTTTTTTATCCAACAGGTTTATTCCAGCTGTAACTAGACGTTTAATGTAACTCACCTGAGGTACTTTCTGATTGGCTGACAAGCAACCTGCAAAATAACCATGGACGGGTCAAGCTCTCTGAGGGCTTTGATGGCTGAGATGTAGACGGTGAGGATGTCAGATGTGTGAACGCCTACGAGAAAAATAAAGCTTCAGTCAAACAAACGCTTAAAACATAACATTTTGAGAATTTGTGAGACATGTTCAGAGAAAGGTTTTCCCCTCCTTGTTTAGTAATTTTCTTTCATTTTCATTTGATAACAGCAGCAGCAGCGGTCTGACCTGGGTGCAGCAGACGGCTCTCAAAAGCAGATTTCAGCGAGGTGAGAAGCTGCTGCCTCTGGTTGGTTCTCTCCAGACAAAACTTCAGATCCTCGATGGCTGCTTTAGACTCTGGGAAATCTGACAGTAATACAAAACTTATTAATCTCTGACCCTGTTGGGACACTTTGCAGTGACTGAATTATTCCCCCCTCACCTCTTATGATACTGAAGAGCTCCTCTATCCTCATGTTGACGTAGATCCTGCAGAAAAACTGATGCATGTGACATCTCCACTGCTTCAGGACAGAGCTGGCAGGCTGGCTGGCTGCGGTGCTGGGAGCAATGGGAGCACTTGGAGTTGAAGTCTGACCCTCTTTTTCTGCCTCGCTCGCAAAGACTTTGCTGAGCCAGCCAAGCACCAGCTCCAACCACTGCACTCATGGAATGTGACATGTTTAACATTAAAGATTTATCTAGAAAAGACCTTAAATTCACTGATGTGGTAGAGAGAGAGGGATTTTTACCTCCTGGAACTCGAGCAGAAAGGAGCGTTCGTACTCGCCTCTGCAGTGCTGCTCCATCCGCTGCTCAATGAGCTTGTGCAGGATGGAGGTGACGGCCTCGGAGCTGACCCATTCCAGCAGCTGGAGTTTGGAACTGTAAGCAAAGAGAGAAACCATAACACCCAAGGAGAGATAAATTAACTATAACCCTTCCAACACGCTAACAGTAAGGGCAGTAGTAGGTTTTTAAACTCACTCACAGTATGTGGCTGAGCTCCTGCAGCTGCTCCAGGGCTTCCCAACACCAGCACTGCTGAGCCAGAACCCCACAACCCCTACAGACCCCTCCACCCTCAGGACCCTCCAGCTCCTCGGCCTCTCCTTCCTGGGTCATGTAAACAGTGAAGGTCCTGCTGTAAAACTCCAGCACTCGCTCCTGAAGGACTGGTGACGGGGAGAAGAGGAGGAGGGCCCTGATGATGGTGAAGGCCCGATCCTGGAGACCCTTGGATCCTGGGCCACAGCCACTGCCTTCTCCCTCACCCTGCCGTGTCCCCAGCCTCTCCAAACCATCTACCAGGAAGAGGAGAGGATGCTTGAACGAGCAGCTCATACAAACAACCAGAACTACAATCAGTGCAGAACTCCGCTAGCTTCTTCAACTACCTAGAAAAGGTTCCAGATGCCCCAACAGAGTCCGAAAGGCAGTGAGGAGAACCCAGGCTCTGCCTCTCTCCTCCAACTCGTTCTCCGGCTGTTTGAGCCCAGACCAGAACTCAGGAACCACTGAGGAGGACAGACGCATCTGCAGAGTCTCCAGCAACCAGCTTCCAAGGAGAGAGTCCAGACCCTGGTGAGACAGCAGGGCCAAGGACTCTGACAGGCTCTGCTCTGACACTGAGCAGGAAGGAGACACCTGGAAAATAGATACAGAGGAACGAAAAAGTTGTGTTTTATAGGTGAACTGTACTCACAGTCTGTATAATAGGCTGCAGTCAACCAGCGAGTGCTACGGCTGTTTTGATAGTTTTCAGCATCACATAAGCGCCGAATTTAACCCAACACTCTTAATACTCAGTATTATATCCCCAACCGGCTTTAACCCTATATAATCCATCGCTAGAGGAAGAAAACATTAAATGGTTAAATTTTTGAATGTTGTTCGGCGATGTCAATGCAGCATGTAGTATCTTAGGAATAAAGTTCCTTACCAAAGCTGCAGTGACAGTTTCCCAAGCTTCAGCAACACCTTGATGTGAATCAGACCCTGACGGCCCAGCTGGTTCCGAGTCCATCATCATTTCTTCCATTTTTCCACTTTCTTCACCCAAAACCAACAAGCTAACTGAGGTAAATCAGGCCGGTCCTGTCATATAACATAGACACATGTGTACCTGAAGACCTCATGGTGGAGATCATTGCTATAATTGATAGATTTAACTTAAAAGATCAGTAATCATCAGAGGAGAGATCATTAAAAGTGGAATCTAGCGGGTTTACTTCTTCTTCTTCTGTGTTGTCGAAGTTTTCTTCGTCTGGTAGATTTGAGGCAAACTGTACGTGACGTCGATTATCACTGCCGCCCAGTGGTCTGAGTATGAACTGCAGTTTGCTCATACACGTGAAAAAGAGTAACAGTTATTATCTCACTGGTATAATACAACTGAAACTTTCACAAAAACTTAAAATGATTAATAGCAGAAAGGTAACCTATTATTACAGTTACTTTTGATGTCAGAAACTAAAAACGGAAAATGACACAATCGACAAAGACGAAGGCAGTTTCAAGTAACATTGAACTCTGCAAAAACACACAAACCAACAACGACAGAAGATAAAAGTTCCCCGAAGTACTTTAAAAATATACATGTAATAAATATAATGACGAAATTTCAATATTCATTTATGCAGTTACACACTTAGACCAGGCGAGGGCACTAAACACTTCTCACTAACTGTCAATTCACGTGCAAATATCCCGACACGTCCGTAAAGTTCCTTCAAAATAAAAGTACCAGTTTTAAAAAGGGAACAAACGCTTTGGGGTACAGGAGGTACGCGATGGGAAGGTAGTAAACAAATCAGAAACTAGTCTTTTAATCAAAATTTTATCTCCCCGGATCAGTCTAACGTTATATTTCACCTTACTTTTGTTTTGAAGGATCTGTAGTTCTCTGTGCTGTTGCGAGCTACTGAAGGCTACAATCCCAGAAACATCATCATGGCAGCGGAGTGCGAGTAAGTTTACTGACAGCAAGTCTCAGACACATTACAGAGCACTTAGCTTATCTGTCACACAGCTTATATAATAATATATACATTGTACTTTAAGTTGAATTAAAAGTAGCCGGTATGGTGGAGTTAGCTGGCGTTAAATAGCGTTTGAGCTCTAGCATGCTAATGTTAGCAGAGTTGGTGTCATAAAATATCTCAGAATAGTTCCTGTGTAATTTATCTGTAATGTGTTTTTCTACACAGCGTGCTGTCTGAAATCGAGGTGCTTCAGTCCATCTACCTGGATGAACTGCTGGTCAACAGGAGAGAGGACGGGTGAGAGAACAGTTAGCTTCACATTCATCACTTCCATTAGCTTGGAGTTGTTTTCAGTATCTGTACCATAGTTCTGGACATATTTGAGGACCAAAACAAGAGGTAGAAACATGTATAATACTCTCTGTTACTAATGTTCCTGAGATACTGTGAAGCCCTGAGTTCCTGTGTCTCAAACATTACATATTTATATATTTATTTTACTGTTTTTTTTTTATTGAACCTTTATTGATCATGGAAAATCACATAGAAAAATCCCTCTTTCAGGACCCCTCCATCAAAGAAAAGCAGCAGCACAGTTCTCTAAAATTCTTCAACAATATATTGCTAACCACAAGCCATATATTCGCAGATGTTTGTTAAAAATAAAATAGATAAGTGTTTCAGGTTTTGTAAAGGTGTAAAAATTAATCAATTTAGTTGGTCTTTAAACAGTTGATTACCTAATAGAGGTGTGGTCATAAAAACTGTTATATAATATCTTTTGATTGGGCCCTGAATCCAGAGCGACGCCCTAGGACGTACAAATCTACCAGAGCTATGACTCTTTAGGATTTGTTCCAAACTACAAAAATGAAAAAAAAAAAAAATCATGCATCTTGAGCCTGTTAGATGCAGTCTGCAGAAACCACTCTACACTTACTTCACTCCTCTTTTTAACAGAGTTGATGTAAAAGCTACTGTTGTTTTGCCTCCTCCAGGAGCTGGGAGGTGAGCCTGGTTCTGTATCCATCCACAGCAGAGGACTCAGTCTCCCAGTTTGTGCGACTCACCCTGACTTTGACCCTTGATCAACAGGTACACGCTCTCTATTATCTTATCCTGCAGATTCTGTCAACAGACAGACCAGAAGACAAACACATATATTCCACCACTTATTTTTATCGTTTGAATTATGACCAGTTTGATTTAGAGTTACTTATCAGGGAGTTGTGATTTTTTCTATCCCTGTCCTGTACCCAGTATCCCTCCTCTTCTCCCACCATCTCCATTCACAACCCTCGGGGGCTCTCTGATGACAAGCTTAGCAGGTAAACAGTGAAGCTGTGCACTGATCACTTTTTCTACATTACACTGAGTTTAAGCTCCTGTAATCATGAGCTGCCTCTTTCTCTCAGTGTCCGAAAGTGTCTGCAGCTGGAGGCTCAGTCTTGTCTGGGCTCACCTGTGTTGTATCAGCTCATTGAGGTAGGATGATATATATGTATGCTAAATTAACTAACATTGTAGGATGTTCATGGTCCTCCTGAGGGAGGAACATCTTTCACTCTCATCTCCCTGTTTTCTTCTTCAGAAAGCAAAAGAAATCCTGACAGAGAGCAACATTCCTTATGGGAACTGTGTCATTTGCCTTTATGGCTTTAAGGTAGGCTGTTTCCTGTCTCTCCTTTAGTCTGCAGACTGAGTTCTTCCTCCAAAGCTCTACCTTTGCAGGTTGCTCCTACACACACACACTTCAAATGAATATCTGAGGATACCAGATTTTTATTTGAAGTGTCTGCGTAGAAAAAAATCTTCATTTCTTACTCTCCTTTTCAGGAAGGAGAGACGTTCACCAAGACGAGCTGCTACCACTACTTCCACTGCCACTGCCTTGGCCGCTATGTCAGCCACTCAGAGAGCGAGCTGCGGCAGAGGGAGAAGGAGCTTGAAGAGGACAAGACCAGAGACAGATCAGATCATCAGGTCAGGATCAGACATGGGCTTTAAGATTAAGAAATCTTTCTCTACAAGCTCTCTAATCTCCCACTTTTCTCACAGGAGCTAACAGTAGTGTGTCCGGTATGCAGAGAGGCTCTGACCTATGATTCAGATCAACTTCTGGCCTCCCCTGCACCTCAGTTGCCAGAGGTAGAACCAGCTTCTAATGCAAGCTCTTCACATTTAATTCCTTTCTCTGTTTTCTGTTTGAATTATCATTACATTTCAAATCTCTGTTTCTGCCATTTAGCTCGATGAAGCAGCCATTGGTTCAAGTTTTCAACAGAAGTGGTGTGAACTCCAGAAGATTATGGAAAGACAAAGATCCAAGGGTGGGATCATCGACCCAGAAGTGGAGTCTAATCGTTTCCTTATCCGTATCAATGAGGTAAGAATGAATCAGTGATCAATGTAGACACACACTGAAGATTTATGATAGTAGTTAGTGTAATAATGGCTGGAAAGCAGGTGTACTCTGCTTAATACACGTTCATACTTTCATTTATTCAATGTTTTAATCCACAGCCTCCACCTCCTACTGAAAATGGAAACCTGGATGAAGATGTTTCTCCTGACCCCCCATTACCCTCTGCTTCTAATGTCACCTTTAATGAAACTAGTGCCAGGGCAGACAGGTGTCCTCCTGGATTGTCCCACAGCAGAGGCGGGCAGGGCCAGAGACGCCAAAACCACATGAGGGGGCAGAGGAGGGGAGGCAGGCCCAGACCACAATATGGAAGAGTCCCCCCCACAGAGCACCTGGACAAACTCTCTCTATCCTCAGACTACACTGAAGGACCAAATAAAGCTAAAGCTCAGGGCAACAATGGTCAAAAGATGCAAGTAAATGTAGAGTCCTGTCAGACAGACGCAGGCAGGGACGTTGAGCAGAAGGAGAGACCTGTTCTTCTGGGTGATCATCCAGCATGTCAGGACACCCTGGAGGCTGGATTCTCAAAAGATGCTGCAGACACAACAGGCAGCCGTGGTCATTCTGGGCGGAGACGGGGTCCTCACCGGCCTGCCCACCACACCGGGGCCCCAGGGCCTTCACACTACCACTGGGATGGACGAGCTCCAAGAAGCAGGGGTGGGGTCAATAATCAGTACAACAGAGGAGGGGGGCCTCGCCAGGGTCACGGCAGGGGTTACCACAGGGTGGTGGAGAGAGACAGAGGCAGAGAAGAGGTGCTATGACAAAGGGCTACTGGAGGGCAGGTGATCAAGTGTATGAGTGCCTCCATCATCAGTCTGCATAGATTAAAGCCCAGCAACAGAATTGACATTCATAGTAGTGTCTTATCCTCCTGTACATCACTGTTCTCCTGGTCTCTACTATGCATTCTCATGCACACAAATATTAGATGCGAATGGTTGTTGCTTTTTGTTGTGGTGCAATATGACTTGAAAGAACTACAAATTAAATCTTATCTGGATAAAACTGAGTCTGTATTGAAGTTTTATTTCCAGTTCTGTTCATTTTTTGTCTCCCATGTGAATCTGAAATGTGGCAAATAAATAATGAATTTTAGCAACGCAAAGAACCATTTAATTTACAAGATGAAAGAAAAGTCAAGATGAAGTCAAGTACTTCTGGGAATTGTAGTTTGTATCAGAGCTACGCGAATTATGGGAGGAAGAAACGGAACTCTATGATGCGTTCAAGTGCTTCTCGTATACTCGGAGCTCTCAAATTTCTTAGATTGAAGTAGGTTTATAATTGTGTCTTCCACAAATAAACGATGTACCAGTCGACAAAGTAGTGGTCGAGTTCATGTGTGAATTTGAAAATTCTACATGCACGCAGTCAACATTTCATTGCACCTACCCGAAAATTCTGACACAATAGACTAAACAAGCTAATTTTCCGATGACTCTGATAGTAACTGAATGCAACGCGGGTCCTTTCGACGCCATGTTGGCTCTTTCCTCGCCGTAGTCCAGCCCCTCACCGACCTCACAGAGGCGTGTTGTTGTTTTCAAAACCACAGAGGTGATGACTGGCGGGACCGAGTTTAACAAAACTTACAACAATAGCAAAGGTACTGAACCCGGAATGGATGTGGATATGGATTCTAGTCATATTGAAAGTGAGCGGGGTGAACTGGACAGCGGTATCCCGGCTGCGTGCTCCTCCAACGGCAGTGGCGGGGAAGAGGACGAGGCGGAGGCCATTGGAGGTTCTCGAGAAGCCGGGGGCTCGAGTAGTCAGCACATCCCCGACGGAGGTGGGGTGTACTGCGGCGGCAGGGAGCAGGAGGTGTCGGTCGAGATTGGAGAGACGTATTTATGTCAACGAGCTGACAAGTCTTGGCGTAAGTTAGAATTTTTTTTTTATTTATTTCTAACAGCCCAATAACTTATGTGCTCAGAATAAATACACAAAACTATAGTATAAATGAAGTTTAATGAGAACATTGCTTACCAAAGGCGGTCATGAATCCAAATTCTGAACAAAGGTCGGCTTTTTTGTGAACGATTCAACTTTATGATGACTTTCATAATAGTCCCAACGACCAATCAGCTGTGTCTGGAAGCAGATATTTCATGGTTGTGACTTGGCCAACACTTAGCTTCCACAATGATTATAGAGTTGAACCATAGCTGAAAGACAACCAAGCTGTGTTGTTGTTGAGGTGGAATAACGGTTTGTAACTTGATTTATGTCTCTAGAGTTGTTTTATTCATTCATACTGAATGAGGAATAGGGTTTGTATAGAAATCTCTATTGTGAAGATACAGAGCTTGCATCAGCCAAATCTCAGCCAAACAGTGGTTAACTGTTGCATCTTTCTCTCTTTCAGATACAGCAGAGGTGATTCAGTCCAGACTGAATGAACAGGAGGGCAGAGAGGAGTTTTATGTTCATTATGTAGGATGTAAGTACAACCAAAGTATCTCTGCTTCATCCGAGATTATACAATGTCAGAATATCATGGCATGAATATAGTGCCATTAATAAGTCAATGGTCTACATTGGTTGTATTTAAAATTGATTTAACAGTAAATGAGTGATTGTCTTCCCCCGTCTTGCTCATATAGTCAATAGACGTCTAGATGAGTGGGTGGGTAAAGCTCGCCTGGCCCTCACAAAAACAGTGAAGGATGCAGTGAGGAAGAGCACAGAGATTGGAGGAGTGGGTGATTTAGGGGAGCAGCCAGAGAGAAAGATCACTCGCAACCAAAAGCGCAAACATGATGAGATCAACCATGTACAGAAGGTAAGAGGCATATTTTGTGCTTCAAGTGGTGACACATTTAAATAAGAAACAACTAATATGTATATAATACTGTTTTCATTTGCAGACGTATGCAGAGATGGATCCAACAACAGCGGCATTGGAGAAGGAGCATGAGGCTGTAAGGTTTCTGCAGTTTCTCTTTTTTACAACCTATTTTCGTTCACTCCACTCACTCACTCTCATCACTGTTTCTCTCACAGATCACAAAAGTGAAATATGTGGACAAGATCCAGATAGGGAACTATGAGATAGATGCATGGTATTTCTCGCCGTTTCCCGAGGACTACGGCAAACAACCAAAGCTGTGGATCTGCGAGTACTGCCTTAAATACATGAAGTACGAGAAGACGTTCAGACATCACCTGGTTAGTGCATCTTTCATTGAGATTTTTGATGGAGAGATTGTTGAAATTGTCACAGAACCTCCTATAGTTTAAAAAAATCTTGCCCTATTATCATTTTTTTTGAGTCAAAAAATGGATACAGGACTGATAGAAATAAAGTTCAAGGAATTATCAATGTAAATGTCATGCAGAATTTTACTTTGGTAGAAAAACATTTGACCCTTGTAAAAACCAGTGATACATTTGTTCCCAAAGGTGCATCTCTTGCAGGTTAAAGTATTTTGACCTTTGAACTCTTTGTCTCCCTAGTCTCACTGTCAGTGGAAGCAACCCTCAGGCAAAGAAATCTACAGAAGGAGCAACATATCTGTTTATGAAGTAGATGGGCGGGACCACAAGGTGAGTTAAGTATCTAAAGATTTAAGAAACGTGGACTTCTAACTAAGGTACTGAAAAACTAATTAAGTTCTACGTGTTTCTGATTCTTTTTTTTTTTCAGATCTACTGTCAAAACCTTTGTCTGCTAGCAAAACTATTCCTCGACCACAAGACGCTTTATTTTGACGTGGAGCCTTTTATTTTCTACATCCTAACTGAGGTCAACAAACAGGGAGCGCACATTGTCGGCTACTTCTCAAAGGTAAGGTGTCTCTGATTATGAGTCAGTTCAGTTTTTGATTTCATTGCTGTCAGGTCTCATCAGAGGCTTGTGTAAACAAATAGTTAGGTTTCAGTGTTTACTGAAAAATAAAGAACAGTGCAGAATTATATGTGTTGACATTTCTATTATGATTTTGCAACATCTGGATGTGTCTTTCCTCCTCAGGAGAAGGAGTCTCCAGATGGAAATAACGTGGCATGTATTCTCACACTTCCACCATACCAACGCAGGGGCTACGGGAAGTTCCTCATTGCTTTTAGTAAGTGAGAGAACTTATCAGGGAACGAGAACTAGCAGTTTTGAACAGTGACTTGCTTGTCTGTGCCCTGTGGGTTGCATCTGTGGGATGTTTATGATATATTTCAGGTGAAACATAAAGAAAAAAAAAGTATAAGACAGATTCAGTCAGTCTTTGTTTTTGAGGGTTTTTTTCTGTGTGTGCAGGTTATGAGCTCTCTAAGTTGGAGGGTGCAGTCGGCTCGCCGGAGAAGCCCTTATCAGATCTTGGGAAGCTGAGCTACAGGAGTTACTGGTCGTGGGTCCTGCTGGAGATCTTGAGGGACTTTAGAGGAACGCTGTCGATCAAAGACCTCAGGTAGGCACACACTCAGAACACCATCATTCACTCTTGGTCTTCTTCCATCAGTTCAAATTACCGTGATGTTGACCCTTGCTCTTCTTTTTGTTCCTTCAGTCAGATGACGAGCATCACACAGAGCGACATCATCAGCACATTGCAATCACTCAACATGGTGAAGTACTGGAAAGGTCAGCACGTCATCTGCGTCACACCCAAATTGGTGGAGGAGCATCTAAAGAGCGCCCAGTACAAGAAACCCCCGATCACAGGTAAGACCAGACCTTGTTTGCTGCTCGTAGCAACGATAAGTCCTCCAAAAACACTGACGTTTCCCTCACTTACATCTAATCTCGTGTCTTCACAGTGGACACAATGTGTCTGAAGTGGGCTCCCCCTAAAAATAAACAAGCCAAGCTGTCGAAGAAGTGAGGAGAGGAGTCATCCGTCCATCAGTCTGTTTGTTTTATAATATCTTCATTCTCACTGGACCACATTCTGCTATAATAAAAACTTTATGTAAATAGCTGTTGGTAGCATCTGTCTGTATTTTCATAAATATATTTCAGAAAATCTAAGATTTGTCTCCTGTTTTTTTAAGAAGTTTTAAGTTTGAGCAGTCTTGAAGCCTCTTCCGTTTTTATTTCCAGTTTCTGAAAAAAAAAACATTTAAGCGAACAGCTCTGAGGAGAGACGGTATTACATTAACATCTACATGGAGAGAAGGTGATTAATTTAGAGTTTATTTAGCTTAAGGATTAAATTATGTGTTATTTGATCAGATGATACTACGAATTGTTAATTCACTGGTTGAAAATATATTGTAATTTTCAAACTGATTTAAGACAAAGCGAACATTAATTACATTGTTAACAAGTAAATTGGTTTTGGAGTTGAATTTTATTTCTATCGTAAAAAGAAAAAGGGTTTTTATTGGTGTCTGATTGCAATTTCTTCATTCACAACAACACTGTACCTTGTTTGTCTCAGGATGAATCAGAATCAGCTGTTCTTCGACAGAATAAACAACTCTTAAGTGTTGCAGGTTTCATTTGAGTCAAACCTGAGGGAAACTGGCTGGGAAGTGATAGTTTACCAGGTCGATTTGAGTTGTAACTGTAACATTGAACACAAGGAGGCAGCAGAGTTCTAACTCACTGTCAAACAGCACATTTTGAAAAGGTGATGTATGACAAGATAGCCATGTTTTTACAATGTTTTTTTGTCAAGATGTAGCGATGAAAATTTATCAAGCACAGGAGAAGAGACTTTAGAAGTTCTTTATTGTTTCTCGTTGTTGAAATATTTTTTGTTCTTTTTTTTATTATAAACCTGCAGAGGACACTGCTGCTGAAAGATTAAGTTCAGGGTTCCTACACATCCTTGAAAAGTCTTAAAAAGTCTTAAATCCATGTATTTAAAAATAAGGCCTAAGAAAGTCTTAAATTCATTAAAATTTTATACTCTGGTCTTAAATAAACTTAAATGGGTCTCATTGAGTGACACACGCTGTGATTTGGTTGTAATACAGCCCAACCTTCGACTATATTTGTGTGTTTTTGGTCTGAAATTTCATTCAAAGTGGCATTAAAAATGTCTGAAAAAGTCTTAAATTTTACTTGCTAAAACCTGCAGGTACCCTGAAGTTACTGATGAAACCAGGTGAGTCAGGAGCTTCCACTCTGTTGTGTTCAGAGCTGAGACCTCTATGGCTGGGACATGTACTGGAGTCTGAGAAAGTTGTGGGTTTCTAGCGAAGAGGAGGAAACCAATGAACAGTCTGTAGATGGTGACTGTTGCCTGGTTTCCCATTCTAAAATGTATTATTTACAGAAATATTTATACAATTGCAATCATGTGTAATTTTTGTTGTACTTAATCAAATTTCTTTATCACTTCAAAAATAAAAATTAGGATATTAAAGGGACTGTGAGGACTTTCCATATGATCTTCAAAAGTCTGATATCTACCAAATAATCTACTTCTTAAAATGAGATTATAGGCTATAAGAGCCGTCACAAAAACCTGTTTGGGTGAAAAATGAACAGCAAACATTAAAAACAAATAAGAGATGTGGCAAAGCTATAGAATAGATTAATGAGTAATAAAACAGCATATTGGTGCAAATTCCGAAAACCTTTGTTCTAAAACAATCTAAAGAGGAAGGTTTAATCTTTGTTATGTATTTCTGAAACTATGTTCACTGATGGTGTCTTGGTCAGGACACTCTTAGAAAAAAAAGATTATTAATCTCAATGAGGTAAATGATGGTCAGTGATGGTCACGTCACTGGCTGCAGACAATAATTAGCTCTGTCCTTCCAGCGTCAAGCCATTGATCACATGTATTGATGATTCCATCGCTGCTGGCTGTGGCTGAGTTTCATCACAGATATGACGTACAGACGTGTTCATGAAAGTTCAGAGGCAAAGTTTTTAAGATCCTAATATTTATAAAATATATTTTTTAATCAGGAGGAAAGGTCCTTTGTTTATCAAGAGAAACAAAATGTCAGTCTCTCACTCCAAGTGTGTTCAAATGAAAGTGAGTGTGAAATAAGCGGCACAGGCATGAATCAAAGGGAGATTCTGTTTTTATTGTCAAAAATTGTACTTCAAAACCACCATGGTCATTTATAAGGCATTCACAACACTTTTCTCTTTTAGTTTTTGGACAGATTTTGATGCTTTTTGGGAGGAAACTCTAAAAACAGGAGCACAGCTAAGGCACAGCACTACTCCCGCAGAGAGAGGAGAGAGAGTCACAAAATAACAAAACAGGAAAGAAATGGAACGTGAAAACAAAAAAAGAGACAAGGTTGGTGTTTAAGGATGAAAAGATCAAACCTCTCTGCTGGGATTTTCTTTCAGAATCTGAAATCTTTTTTTCACACCATCACTTTCTTAAAGACAGCTGGATCCTTTAACGTCATTAACTTAAAAACTGTACATCATGACTGTTTTAAATACAAAATACTGATTTACATCAATCCAGTACAAAGGCTCATTTCTATTTTCAAACCAGCATCACGCAGAAACAGAAAGTAAAACTTTCTCGGGTTTGCTCTTTCTTTAAGTGCTGACTGTCACGCTGAGATGAACGCTCTTATTTTAAGTTCCCTGCTGCTGCTTCAGTTTTGGCCCCAGGGAAACTGTAAAAATGTAATTACACTTAAAAAAATGAATTTAGAGGATTAAATATTAACAGGATGATGACACCACAAAGAAAGGTTTTAGTAATTCAGGATGGAGTGCTGTAGCCTCAGTTTTCAAAATGTAAGTTTTTCTATGATGCACTTTCAGAAATATGATCAGCATCTTTGTGCAGGTTTCAGATAAATTAACTCCTCCTTGACTCCATCTCACTGACATGTAAATAATAAATGATCTTTACATTACATGACACATTTTCAATTTCATGCTTTTCCCTCTGAGCTGTCAGAGCTCTTTCTGCAGCAACCTGGGCTTGATTTAAGTCTAGTCCCAGCAATCCGCACAATTAGCCCCAATCTAATCGTACCAAAGAAGCTGAGAGGCTGAACTGACTTCTGACATGAATGTCAGGTATAAAAACCACAGGAGAGTAACTTTAATGCTTATTGGTACAAGCAAAACTTGGTTTGACTCTTCTCTGGGACGTTGAAGTCCATCACTGAGCAGCAGCATTGAAGCTAAAGGTGCATTTGAGTGTTGTGGGTGGTCTCCTCCTATTTCTCCCTCCTCACCTGCTACATCCAAACTCACCAGGAAAGAGAATCAAATGTGTTTAGTGTAAGAATTGATTAGTGTGGAAAATAATATTGCCTTAAATTCATGAATATGTAGGACCAGCCAGAAGACATGATCAGAAGCATTTTAAATGCTCTGCACCAAAACAAAAAGTGAACCACTTACATATTTGTTTTGTTTCCTTATGACTGTACTCTTTCTAAAAGAGAGAAGGAAATATGTATTGTGTCGCTGTCATGCAGAATGAATCTGGATCAGATGAGTGAGGGTGAAGTGAGGAGACCAACCCAAAACTGACTGATACAAACATCAGCACTAAAAAATACTCGAAGGCCTTTAGAAACAAAGGCAGAAACAAATCCCACCTGCTGCACCAAATATCAGCAAATCAAACATTAGTCACCGACTAAAACTGTTTCATATAAAACTCTGAATAAATTAATCACACTCCGACACATCACAAAAGAAAAATATAGTTTAAAAACAGAAATGGAATTTTCTTCTGAGTCCCAGCGGCTGCAGGCGCAACTCAGAAACACACAGACACACAGGGTCTGAAATATGAAGAGGGATTTGTTGTTTTGGCACAATGAAGGCTGTGATTGCTGTAAGTCATGGTCAAACAAACTGCCTTAAACTAAGAAAGTACTCACATCAAGAGATACAAAGTTCTTCACACAGAAATACACGCACGCACACACAGACACACATACATACATACATAAATTCATACATACAAACATACAGACATACAGAAACTCTGTGTAGTCCCAAATTACTGAAAGAGGACTGAGGGAGGTTTTTCATTCCTCAGTTTTCAAGTCTGTTCCTCTTCTTTCTCTACCTGCCTCCAGAGTTTGGTCCAGCTCTTCACTTTCACTCTGCACGCTTTAAATAAATAAATACCAGATGCAGACGGGACAACAGGCCCGTGCCTTCCTTCATTTATTCCTCCCTCAGTCAGTCCGTCTGCTACCTGATCCGCCCGTTCTCTCTGGGTGCGCTCAGTTCAGACTTGGGGTCTGGGCTGGCCGAGCTCCAGACTGTTTGAGGACATCGCTGCATGACGGGACAGGCGCTGGGTCCCATAGAGCAGACGTCTGAGGTCGTCCAGTGGCTCTCCAGGAGACTGTCCAGCCAGCGACGCAGTGGCGCCCCCGTTAGGCCAGCGTTGGCTTCCGCTTCTTCAACGGCGCCAAGGCTCACCGGCAGCCGCAGCACTGGGTTCAGGCCGTGGAAGCTCTGCTCCATGTAGGAGTTTCTGGCTGGACCAGCATGCAGACGTAGGGCATCAACTGTACCCAGGAACAAAAAAAAGAGAGAAAAAGAAATAAGGAGAGTTGAGTAAATTTAAAATAATTCTGAAAAAAAGGCTCCAGAATCGTTCAATTTTTCTAAAATCACCAAAATGCATCACCTGAAAACTTAATTATCTCGAGAGTATCTTTGTAAAAGCTCAAGGAGTGTCCCAATTGTGTATTACAGAATTCATTTTTTTCAAAGCATTGGAAATATCTTGATAAGACACAAAGGCTAACTCCCTGTTTTATTTTTTATTACTACTATTTTTTAAATCTGAAAATGGACACTGGGAACACTCCTGGGGCTACTACAAAGACCCTAGGGGGTTAACAAGCCATCAGTGTCTATTCTCAGTGTTTTTCAGACTTGAACAAAATTTAGAAAAAAAAAAACAGGCTAAACCCTTACATATTTTTGCAGAATTATGACCATGATTAAAATCTTGAAAACACTCCCTGGGGACATGTATAGGCTCTTATCAAGACACTCTAAGGGCACCAATTTTGGTGTTTTGCACACTTGCAGGAGCTTTTGAGAGAGGAAAAAACATGGGCTAACCCCTTAAGTTTTTTGCAGAATTTAGACCAAAAAGAAAAAAGAAAAAAACTCTGAAAATACACACTACGCGCCACAAAGACACTCTGGGCGTTAACAAGTGCTCAGGGTCTTTCTATAGGGTTTCTTATTCTTATGAAGAATTTGAAATGAAGAACAAAAACACGGGCTTACAGATTTTTTTCGAGAAATGTGCCCAGAGAGAAAAAAAACCCAAAGGCTTACATACTGTTTGAAAATCTGCACACAACCACCCTTTTTTCTGCATTATGTGGGTGCCTTTCAGTTCCCAATGGTGACCAGCGTTCAGGAAAAATTTTTGGGTCTACAGAAGTCTCATGTCTTTGTGTGTACTTCCGGAAAAGAGTCTCTGAAGTGTCTCACTCCTGTGTGGGTGTGAACTCAGTGACGTATCACTCACCCTGGAGTAAAGGCTGCTGTCGGTGGAACTCCAGTGGAGCCACGGTGAAGCTGGTTTGACCCAGTAGGTTCCAGTGATGAAGCACCCGCAGCGTCCACTGGCCAGGCCTCAGCGGCAGTGTGAGCGGCGGCCGGTAGTGGGTGACCTCTGCAGACGCATCCACCAGGATGTCATATGTGGCTGCGATGACATTGGTGGGGTCAATCCACACCACAGTGGCTGTCAGGTTGGTTTGACTGCGGCTCCATCGCTGCACGGCCACCGGCTCGTCCTCTGGCCCCACAAGGCAGCCCCAGTTCCTGAAGAGACGCTCCTTCGGATCCCAGTCCGTCCCAACCTGGAGGACAGAGACTTTCAAAGTTAATCTGTTTGGAAACATCAGGAACTGAAAGGGTGGAGTTCACTTGGCGTCTCGGGCGGCTGGATTTGTTTGAAAGCATCTCACAGTTTTGACTTTTTCTCAGGATTAATGTCAAACTTCCACATTCTCTTCCTAAAATTCAAGGTTTCTGGAATCAAAATCAGAAATAATTTACTCTTTAAACTCCATTATACTGGGATTAACTTCTGAAATTGAAAATTTCCTCAGAGTTCTAGAAATAGAGGGATAAATAAAACTGACTTTAATCCTCAAATTCTAGAAAACTGAGAAATAAAGTCAGGATTCTTTTGTTCTCAAATTTCTGGAATTTTCTGGATTGCAGCCAGAATTCCAACTTTTCTTATGAGATTAAAGATTACCATGATAATTCTGACTTCAAATACAGATCTTAAAAACACCTTTGTTTATGTAACGGCCCAATCTCTGAAATTTTTTTCCATAGGCTCAAATCCTCTTTTTCTTTCTAGAGGTGTCATTTAAAAAAGATGTGATGTTGTATAAGTACACAGTACGGTGTGTGTTGGTGTGTTTATTTCCTTTACCTGGACGTGCTGCAGCCTGTTGTTGGGGTGGGCTGGACTGGCCAAGGTGAAGTGGTCTCTGGGGGTCACCCAGGTCTCCAGGGTCTCCAGCTGGGTGGAGGCTCGGTTGGTGGCCACATGCTGCACCAGGTAGCCCTGGAACTGGTCGGACAGGAAGTAAAGGTGGACTGACATCGGATGGCTCATGGCAACGTACCTGGAAAACATGGATACAAACTTTCCTCAGACCATCACTGCAGGAAAGGACACAGTCTGTCCAGAACTGACAAGTTCTCGTGAAGAAGACAAATAAAGAAAAATATTTGTCACATCTGTTTGCTGCCAATCTGTCTCCAGCTGTCCTATCTATGAAAATTGAAATAAAAAAAATGTACTGAACTTTTTTTTTTAAAGATATTTTTTGGGCTTTTCTGCCTTTAATTGGACAGTGGAGGACAGCGGATAGAGTATGAAAGGGGGGAGAGAGTGGGGAATGACATGCGGGAAACAGGCCACGGGTGGGAATCGAACCCGGGCCACCCGCTCGAGGGCGAACCTCATGGTGCACGGCCATATCCACTAGGCCATCTGCGCCCCAAACCTTTTTGTAAGGGGGCATGAATGAGCTCGTAACCCTCTGAATCCAAGTTTCTGGTTGTTTTCTGTTCTGTCCCATTTTATTCACTATTATTAAGTCCTGCACCTCTACAATTTCAGGGAAACCATGACTATCAGTTGATATAACTCAATCATATCTTCATGCAGTGTAATAACATTTAAAAGCCATACTTCATTACAATACAAGAAAAATGTGGTTTTCTCTGATCTTATCCCTTAAAAGATTGAGAAAATAAGGAGAGGAGCTCACTGGTCTCATTAATCACTGTAACATGAAGTCCTACATCTCTGTGGGTTCAGGACAACCATGTCTAAAGCCAAATGTTACTCATTAATGTCTCCTGAGCAGTGAAACATCATCAAATTGCAGTATCTATGACATGATGTTTACAAGATATTTACTCTGCACAAACTTTTAAAAGTCAATACTGTTATAAATCTTACTCTACCCACTGTCCTGCCTACTCCAAATAAAGGGATGGAAAAAGTCCAAAAAGATAACTTAAAAAAGAGAAGAAAAAAAGACATTAAAAAATAAGTGTTTCTTTGCTCGTGCTGGCTAGTTTGGGATTCAGAGGGTTAAAAGTGAGCCAGTTTTATGACATGACCAAGTTAAAACTGAAGTAAACAGGCTGACCAGTTCATATTGCCACTTGATACATTTTGAGCAGCACAGCTACGCAGAGAACCAGGTCTGTCGATAGGTCTGCTGCTTTTCGCTGGACTGAAGCCAAACTCATCGATTAGAAAGTAAAGTGGTTCAGAAATGCAACAAATATCAGTGCTTTCAAAGACGGTTTGGAAGCTGAATAACAGGAAGTGTTCTGAGCTGTATGAGGAAACTGACAATCGAATAACCTGTTAATGTGACAGCATGTAACAATCATCCCACACTGGCTGCACGGAAATATCCAAAATGTGGAGATCTAAAAAGAGTAGAGGTGTCAGGATTACTTCATAGGTTTAAGGAAAAAGAGAAGGGACATGTTTCACTGATTCTTGCTGCTGATGTCGACTGAAATCTGTGATTCTGACATGTAGGTGGTTTCAACCGCACCCACATTAGCTTGGACGATGTCAGAGATGTTGCAAGACTAAAATCACAGGTTGAAGGGAACAGAGGCGTCCTGTTTAACTCCCTCCCTTTCCCCCTTTCACACACACACACACACACACCCCCACACACACACACACTTTCCCCATGCCCCCCTCCACACCCATTCCAACCACCAGTCCCCACCAAAACTCCAACAAGCACCTCCTTGTACCTACTGTGGGTCTCCACCCGACACACACAGCTGGAAAAATCCAGTTGGAGCTCACACTGTGGCCTGATTGTGCCCCCAGACAAGCTAACGTTATCTTTGTATTTAATTTAGACTCACAAATATAGGCGCTGGTTATTTCAGAGGAGAGACACATTTATCTGCCAGTCCTCACTCTGCTCAGACTGTGACTCGGCAGTTTGTCTGCAAAATAAAATGTGCTGACACCACGACTTAATGTCTGTGGAAATCTCACACACCAAGAGCAGGTGAGCTGTACAAGAAACTTAACTTTAGATTTCTTTATTGATGACACAAATTTTTAATTCAGGATCCTCTAAATCTTTTTTTCAGTTCTGTTATTTGACACCAGGGGCGGATCTACCCGGGTGGCATAGGGTGGCAGGTGCCCCCCTAAAACAAAGCCTCCTCACCCCTTTTGCCACCCAGGTTCTAAATATGATGATAAATTCACTGACTGCCTATGGGGTAGGTCAAAAATAGGAGAAAAATGACAACATTTTGAGCTAAAAAAAATCTAATTTTGAGCCAAAAAAAAATAAATCTATTTTTGAGTTTCAAAGTCAAAATTTTGAGATAAATTGTCAAAATTATGGGGCAAAATCAAAATCGAGACTTTCAGCTAATAAATCAATCTTTGATTTGAAAAGTCAAAATTTTGAAATTAATGGTTAAAATTTTGGGGCAAAAGCTAAATTTTGAGCTGAAAAATCAATTTATGAGCTTGATTAACAGTCAAAATTATGAGTTGAATAGTAAAATTATGGAGCGAAAGTTGAGTTGAAAAATTTGAGTTACATTAAAAAAAATTGAGTTTAAAGTTAAAATTTGAGATCAGTAGTCGAAATTATGGGGCAAAAGTTGACATTTTATTACCACCGCTTAGCAGTTGACTGCCTCTCTCTTGCACCCTCACAAATATTTTTCTGGATCCGTCCTGTGTGACACTGTGAGGAGGTGACTGTCAGACTAAATCCAGATCTTAATCCACCTTTGTTACACACACTCCTACCTGCAGCTGTTGTCATTGGGGTGTCCCTGCAGCGAGCTGGCGGCCCGGGACAGCCCCATTCGAACAAAGGCGTGGTAGTGGCTGAGCGTGGAGTCTGATAGGCTGGCAGGGCCGTCTGTCTCCTGCTCGTAAATGTTTTCCCAGTAGGCCTGGAGACTCGGGGTGCCTGAGGGGTACGTCCCGAACAGGTAGGAATCCAGCTGGTTGATTATCTCCTGACTGACGCTGGCCTCAAACTTTCGAGCAAAGAAGGTGGGTCTGGACGCTTGCTGAGGGACAGAGACAAGGAGAGATGAGGCGAGACTTAAAGGGTGAAAACCAATCTAAACCTCTGCTGCTTATTCAGCAAAGACAGGAGACAGACAGACACACCAGTTTCAATAAAAATAAAATAAAATATGACAAATTGGTTGAAATAACGTCTCATTACAAAGTCGAACATTCCTGAAATGAAAGTCTGCACTTTAGTGTAGTTGGCCTCTCTTTATGGATGGACTGTGCAGTGAGAGGCCTAAAAAGTTCATGAATGCTGCTTTTCACTTGTCTGTGTTTATGTCCAACATACCTGCACGACCGCTTGAGTAAGTCTGATAAATAAAGCAGCTTCTGAGCTTCAGGGCTGTTTGTGACAGAGATGAATCACGCTGTGTAAATTAACTATGATCACCACCCTGGTACAGCTTTTGGGGGTTAGACGGATTTACATACTGTTGAACCGACAGCAGAAGTGACTGACGAAGTTCCCTGCTGGGAGTGTTTCAAAGTGGCAAACAACGTTATCGTACAAATGGAAAACTTAAGTTCTAAATGAGTTTTAAAGTCTAAATACTCACAAAATGGGGAATGCTCAATTTTGACCATTCAAAGTGACAATTATACCCTTTCAAACATCTCACATGAGTCAAATAACTTTATATACACTGCAAAAATTGAAATCCAAGTGTTAATGTCTTATAATACTTAAAAACAAGGTGATGTATTTATAAACAGTTACATTGTGCTGTTTAAAGACATTTTTATTATAAATAAGACATAAACACTTTTGCAGTGAAAAATCTTCTTCTCCATATTAAAGTTCTTAAATGGAAATGATCATATCCTAAATTCATATTAAATCCAGACCATATGACACAACACCATCCTACCCACAAGCAACCTTGAGAACCGTCACTTCAGACCTCAACATCAGGAGGCGTGTCCAAACCTTTTGGAACAGGGTGGCCCAACTTATGGTGGTACTTTAGCTCACACACACACACACACACACACACACACACACACACACACACACACACACACACACACAGAGTCCACCAAACCAGAGCACTTGGTGGGCTCCAGTGAACCAGGAAACCTCATTGTAGACCAGTGGACTCTGCTCACACTGTGAGCTAATTCTGGGTCTGTGACCAAACGAGCCGTGTCCTCACACAGCAAAAGACAACAGGGCCAACTACTACTTACAGGGTCAGAAAGCCTTTCAGAGTGCTTCATCAGAGGATCAGAAAGAAGCCGTGTCTTTACTGTACGTTCTCAGCTCTCCCTGAAGGAGGTCGGACAAATATGATCCCAGCAGCTGCTCTCCACAGTGACGAGGTTTTTACAGAACAAGCTGCTTTGGATCTGTCTCCAGCTTGTTTAATTTCTGCTTTATTATAGACTAGAGCTGAAACTCTTTCTTTATCAAATCTTTTTCACATTTTGATCAATATTTAAGAAAGTGTACAACATGACCACCGAGTTGGACAAAAGGTGGAGGACTTCTGTATATGAGAGTATGATGAACAATATAATTCACAGGTTCTTTTCACACACAATAATTAACCTGATAACTGATTAATTAGGAAATACATTACCAGATAATTGTGTGAAATTTCAGTCAAAGCCTAATCTCTTTTCAAGAAGTCCAACGTTAGGTTTTGAGAATCTGGTTTATATTTACAAGCTATAAACTAGGGCAAAAAAAATTTGACGTTTCGCTTCAAAAGAACCTTCTGTATAATAAACAGATTATCAAAATCAATGTAATTCAAAATATTTTCATCATATAATTGTTCAACAGGGTAATATTTCTGTTTTTTGACCACATTTGTGGAGAAAACTGGCTCATTTTATGAGAATCATCATTACAGTGTGCAGAGTGTGTTTTTGCTGCTGTTTGACTGCTGTTCACTCAAGAGCAGAATAATTCCTTAAACCTTACCAAAGCAAACAGCCAAACCTCATTTGGACTGTCCGCCAAACTCTTTCTTTGGCATTTCCAGATTGATTTTGGAGAATTTATTGGCCAGAGCCAAGCTACATTTGGAGCTGGTTTAAGTTCTACGTCAGAATTATTCACGCATCAGTCTGAGAGCTAAACTCAGATTCAAAGAGTTTTCTGTGTGAATTACACATCAAAGCCAAAGTGACAGATGGGAACTGTGTGTGTGTGTTTTACTGTATATCTATGCATGTGTGTTCCTGACCTTACATTCAGGTCTCGGGGCCGCCTTTCTAGCTGGCAAACCCTGGCATTATGATAATGACAACCTTATAAAGCCTCAGCGGCAGTTAGCTACAAAGCTCTAAAAATACCGACTGCCTGACGAGTACAGCTGTTTCCAGGATCAGCTCCTCTTATAGAAACCATCAGCAGCTTGACCACAGGTCTCTGTCCAGGTCTGTCGTTATGAGGAACCAGAGGAGTGCCTGAGTGAGTAAAAGCAGCACTGCTAATTTGTGAATACGAGGCTATTCTGGTCAGCAGGCTCTCAGGGCCTCACAGAGACTAAAGCTCACAGTCATATGACCCTGTGATGAAGGTTATTTTTGGCTGATCTTTACTGTACACGCTGAGAAAGGGATGATTATTAAGAAGTCTTGACTAAGGATTCCCCAAAGAAAATCACAGCTAAGTCAGTAAGATGTATAAAATATTCAAGAAGTCTCACCTGGAAGCGTGGCAGGTCCGAGGGCTTGAAGTCGTTAGGCGAGCAGCCACACCAGTCCACTATGTGCTTGTACTGACATTTACATCCCAGTTTACGGTTCCAGTTGGTGAGCCGGAGGTTGTTGTCCACCATGGTCTCGCAGTGGACGCTGTTCTCCAGGACAGTGTGGAAAAATGACTGCAGGCAGAAGAAAAGACAAAGTTCATGGTTACATCTGTTCTTAATGGGGTGCTAGCTGCGTCTGAAGGGTTACCCCAGTGCACATGTGTGTGTGTGTTACCTCAGCTGGCAGCAGTGTGTAGGCGTAGAAACGCTTCATATTGCTGACCAGCTCATCCTGGGAGTTAACCACATATTCCACAAAAGGCCGGTTCACCAGGAACCAATCTGAGCCTCCGTCCACTGCGATGCCTTCTGGGATCTTGCGGTCTCCAAGACGCCACATGTGGGTATCGCACTCGAGGAAGAGCCGGTCCAGACCCTGCTTACGGATAAACCTGAGAAGAGACAAGGCATTAGAAGTTCAGCTGGTGGTCGTATGAAGTTTTTAATTCATTACAAGTAAGTGTCATACAAAAAAAGGGAAATATATTTTACATACATCTATAATACCCCTGAAGGTTTGCTGTAAAATTTACGGAAAGTAGAAAGCAGATATTGTGGTGCAGCGTGGGGCCCATGTACAGAGGCTCAAGCCTTCATTGCACTGGTCACCAGATTGACTCTGAGCCATGACCCTTTTAGGCGTGTCCCAATACAACCTTTTCACTTCTGATACAACACCAATATTGCAGCCTTGAGTATTGGCTGACACCAATATTAATCTGATACAATCTCAGCAGAATGGTGTGATATTCGTCTATACTTGTAGGTCTTCAAGGCTTGAACTTTCTTGGGGAATGTTCACAGTTTAAAGGTACTAAACTTCCCCAGTTCTTGTGCCTCCACAACAAACTGGGAATGAAAAGTTTTGCACTCAGTGGCAAAATCTTACTTGGACGTTAACGATAAATACTCCCACACGGCCAACATCACTCCTACTGCTTGCAGGTTTGTTAGTACCTTAGCATGCGCTGCTGTTGCGGTCAAGTAGGTTTTGTGTACTGGATCCAGGCAACGCTGGAGCGGAGTCTGAAATGAACTATTTGTATTGGAGATTTCAGATGCAAGCTGATATAATCCATTATTCCTTTTTTGCTGAAATCAGACTGCTATCTAAAATCAATATCGGATCTAGACCCTTTGCTACTACTCTCTACCACCCAGATTTCTAGTCTCTCCTCAGCTATCCTAAAGGTCAAAAAGGTCAATAGAAACTCTTGAAGCAGAAAAAGAACACAAGGAGGTGACTGTTTTGATGCACCATCAGGGAACTAATGTTCTCTCTAGGAATTATGAAACTGTGTCCAGTATAAACACAAAAATAAATAGAGACTCGGAAATTGACAAAATAATACTTGAATAAAAAGATATGCATTGAATGCAAGAAGGTTTATTCCCTTGAACAGGTTCTCTCTTACCGAGCGTTGTCTCTGCCATGTGATTTGATGAAGTTCATGTTTCGATACTTGGAGAGAAAAGCCACCAGCTGTTCGTTGGTCCTGAGGAAAGAAGACAGCAGTCATTGAGTCGGACAAATAATCATTTCAAATCTGACTTCAAAGAAACACACCTTCATCATCAAAATCATGAGTGGTTAAATACTTAAAAATGATCTCTTTCTTAGATTATTGTACTGATGCAGCATCATCTTTGGACCTTTGATCACTGAAATGTCAAATAACATCCTGCATGTGTTAAAACTTCATGGCTCTGTAGTAGAAGAGTCCAGGTGCAAAACTGGCCAGCCTGAAGTTTTGATTTTTCTGCTCTTGAAAATATTTAGCACAAAATAAAATGAGACCGTGAACAGTCAAGAAACTAAGACTCTTTTATCAGGCAAACATGGGACAACATTTCCACCCAAAAACTCCAGAAACTGGTCTCCATAAGTTCACACAGTGTTGTTCAAAGAAGAGCTGAATCATGTCCCTGTACCAACCTGTGGCTGACATCAAATCTAAAACCAGCATTTATCTCATAAAACAATCAGACTGTCCATTCTCAACTTCTGATATGTTGCCTATGAACCATTTAACTGAACTCAAGGTTTAAATGGTTTGCAAAGATGACATATAAGCTCTTTTGGAATACAAGTTTTATTACAGAGCTTCAAACAAATTTGGTGATCCTCGACCTTTCATTCAGTATATCAACAGGGCCAGAACTAATGTTATCAAACAATATCTATTATCAAATCTGAATCCATTCTTTGCACCTCATTTGGAAGATTAGAGAACATGTATTTTATGGTTGTCTTTATTCAGCCACAGGAGAAAAGAAAAAGATCCCAATCAGACTTTAAAGCAGCTGTTATTTTTCAGTTCTGTTGGGGGGAGGCTTTTCTCTTTTGAGGGTTCTGTCTAAACAGGACGACATTAACTGCAAACAAAATAAAACAATCTTCCATGAAAGGGCAGTGCAGAGACTCGGTGTAAGCGTGTTCGGGACAGCTGGACCGGTTATTTAGCTTCCTCCTCCAGCTGAGAGGAAACAGTTAATCTGCAGTGTGTGGCCCGGAGCAGAGACCCTCCCTGCTCTCGACTCGATGCTGGTGTCGCACTAATTAGTGGATGGAACGGCAGACAGACAGACACACAGACGGATCGCTTTGATTACGTTTGATTACAGTCGTTAAGATGAACCGCAGGCATGCATGTGTGTGTTTGTGGGTATGTTTGTTTTCAACACACATTTTAAATCTCACTGAGGCAGCTGGACGCTCCATGATATTAAAACTTACAGACGCTCATATATCACGCAGCAGCATCCCCATCTAAGAGTTATGTATCGCAAGCCACTTTCTCTCCAAATGTGACATGTTGAATCTAAGAGCTTCTAAAGGAACATTAATCTAGTCTCTGTCACTCAGAGGAATGAGAGGAAACTCCTCTATGATTCCTGGAAGCTTTAAATAAAGCTCGAGCAGCAGGCGGAAGAAGACTTCTGTTTAATATTCACAAGAATATGTGACCTTCTCCTGACAGTCACAGAAACATACAGTAGCTATTAACACACACTCACACACACGGATCCATTGACTCACTCTCCGCGCTCCCTCATGATGTCACGGCTATTGATGGTTGTGTTAATGCTGTGGCTGGCTGCTCTATGGATTTTAGCTGGGAGGCTGTTCAAACAGTCACTTTGACGGGGGGGACAGGGGAGAGCAGAACAGAGCTTCTGCTTGTGTGTGTGTGAGCGTGTGTTCTTGTATTTTTAACCTTGTGAGGAGCACTCACAGGAATAGAAAGACATAGTGACAAGTTGCAGTGTTGCTCTTTTAGACATCAGCTACGTCTTTGGGATGGTTTAGTTCGGAGGAAGTGATCAAAATTAAAGTTTAGGTTACAACAGTCGAGTGATTGAGTTTTAGAAAAAATTTTCAGTCTTTTCTTAAATTAACTCTGTGTTAGGTGACCATATTCTCAAAATATGAAAGGAGGACACTCCACCCAGCTTCTTGGAGATGCTGTTGAAATACCCAAAGATTTCCAAAAACAACAAAGCAGCTTAAAAACCATACAATAAGCACCATTCCTTTTATGTTTGAAGTGAACATTTTCTATGCCCTAAACATGAATAATGCTTCACAACATGTTTGAATAAGAAAAACAGAGGTATCCCATTATAAGTGATGCCTCAGGCAGTCAGAACATATTTTCTGTTTTGATCTGAGAGGAGGAGTGGCTTTAGTCTTTCGCTTCATGACATATGCTTCACACTTGGACAGGTAGGTACATCAGAATAATAGTGGCCCAGTGCAGTGATTACACTGATGGTCAGAGGAACCAGCAAAACCTGGAAATTTCAGGGAATTTTATAAAATTCCCCCCGACATAATTTTAAGGCCAAAAAGGAGGAAATGTCCGGGCAACAGTGGACTTTTTGTCACCTGACTCAGTGTCAACATAAACTGCCAGAGGAGTGTCCATGTTACAGAGTAATGTCAGTTTAACCTATAGGTGGATCCAAGATCATTTTTAGGAACTCTGCAAGTACCAGGGTCTAAATTTAGTTCCTGGGTAGTTTAGGAGGCTACAGGGTGAAGCCTGCATTGCTGATCATGTCTTATTGGTGGAGCACCCAAAGTTTTCTTACTTCCCCCTCAGTCTGTCCACAATAAGATGAACCCCTGCTGTGATGGTTTAGTACCTCCTAAACAATGGTCTTCTTTGAGCCAGACAGCGTGATTGTTTCTCTGTCAGCTCCAATAGTCACAGTTTTAAGAGTGACTCTGTAAAATAAAGACATTTAGCTGAACATGTCAGTGGATATCTAGTTTGAAAATAAGCTGTTGAAACATCTATGAAGTCCTCAGGAATGCATCCTGGTTTAGTTTAATATACATTTATACGCGTGTCATAATCTCCTTATCAGACAAGTATTTAGTGATAATCAAAAAACAAACATCTGGCTGAAAGTCTCAAGTTAGTAACTTGCTATCTCAACAGAGACACCAGTTGATTTCTACCATGCCAGGCTAACCTTAGCGTCATACATGGCGTCGACTGCCCATCTACTGAATACCGTATAACCATAGATTCTGCCCTCTGCTGGTCTGGAGGTTCAGTGCAGTTACTCTGATTGGCATTGGCCTGATTTTGAGAATCATGAAGAGAAGTTCCTGATACTTTCAGTCAAACAGGACCTTAACTTGCACATGCACAGTGGGACAGCTGAAGAGAAGCTGGACTTAGTTTCTAAATCCAGAAAACACCCAGCTGCAATTATCTGACTGCAGACACACAACATTCCCACATGAGCTAAAACACATCAATAAACTAAACACAACACCTCGTTTTATTATCTCTTTCCTTCACTGCTGCCGAGTAAATCATCAGTCAATATCCCCAATGATCACAATCCTTCCTCAACAACACAGAGCCCTTCAGGTCCCCAAGCAGCAGGACTGTCGTTACAGGGCTCTGCTTCAGCACCGTGTGGACCCCAGATCTATTCTGAGTCGATGCACTTCAGGCTACATAACCTGATCCATAAAACCTTGAACAAAGCAAACACGGCTCACAGGCTGCAGGATCGCTGTTTGGTTGTCATTAGCTGCCACAGTGTTTTACCAAATCGATGTGTTTGTGTGTTCAGAAGTAGGTTGACATGATGAGGAACTGGAGGGTCCTTGATTTGTTTTTTATTTCAAAGCAGCTTATTTAAAGGCTGCATGCTGGGAAATCTAAACTGCACTCGTCAAAAATGTAGACCCATGTATCTTCATTATATGGCTGGGTTCAGAACTTAAATCAGTTGAAAAACCATCGAAATGTTTCCAATTTACTGCGACTGACTCTCACCTGATGGGATAGTCTGCAGCGCTGAGGTTGATAAAAAAGTCCCAGGACCAGTCAGACATTTGAAGAAGGTCTTCCATGCTGCGTAAGTACATTGTCAACAGACTGGCTCCGCCCCAGATGGTTGACATCCGCCAGGGAGTCGCTCGGACATTAGGATACCGGCTGACCAGAGACAGAACCTCTCTGTGGAGGAAGTTTGACCTCTGAGAAAGACAAGATATTCATGAGAAAGTGAGATGATTTGAGGGTGTATAAATCTGTTAGTGGCCCCTTCTTTGGATGTTGTTGCCACTGGATGAGAGTCAGAGGCCTAACCTGGTCCACATGGATGTAGTAATAGTGTGAGGTGTGGTAGATGGCTTTAAAAAGACGCATGAACTGACGCGAGGCTCGGCCATGAACCACCAGGACGAAGGCAATCCGAACAGGCACGTGGCGAGCAGCATCCAAGGGGTCATCATCCCATGGTACATTCACATTAGCTTTACCTGGAGACGAAAGATGCTTCATTACTAAAGTGACTGTTATTTCAGAAAAACTACAAAGAACTGCAGATTTAAATAACTCAGTAATGTTGTCTCATAATTTTTCAGTCAAAAAAAAGCTGTTGGGTTTTACAGTGTACGTGTGAGCCTCTTGGTCTTGAGAGAAGTTTATGAGTCACTCTCCTTATCTTCACTTCCGTCTTCCCTCGAAATATTCTGTCTCCACATTCGGCCAAGTCTAAATCTTGTATATAAAACCCTCTGACAGAGAAATGCCTCTCCATCATCGAGCTTGCTCTAAAGATGGCACGGGTTGAGGCCTGCTCGGCATAATTAGTGGCCTTCCCGGGCTGTGAGGCATGCCGGGATCGGAGTTTGAGGAGAAATGACTGTAATCAGGCGGCATGGTGGAGAGGGAGGCTGGGATGTCATACATGGGTTAGGGATGTACACTTTAATGCCTGTGTGAGCACAGAACCGCCAAGCTAAGTTTCAGCGACCTGTCAGTCCCCTCAGACAGTCTCAGGAACTCGAAGGAGCTGCTGTGACGCTGCTTCGGTCTGCGGATATAATGACTACTGTGTCATCAAAGTAACCCATAATCATATAAATGAAACCTCGATCGGCACAGGGAGGTTCTGAGCGCTCGGCTACAAGTAGATCATTAGTCAGCCTTTCCAAAAATAAGACTACATACTGTTTAATTAGAGTGTAATCATAGTGGATGGGTATCATCCTGGTGGTGAGCAGCCTCCCTGTGTCCATTCATGCTCCGGCACCATGAATAGAACGAAGTCTCTCTGTGGCGCCGGCACGTGCGGGGTTAAAAATGTTTCTCAGGGGGTAAATTGAGGGAAGTTATGTCGTTTTGACTTCAAAGAGGCTGACTGTTCTACTAATTCCTGCACCCACCTCCTTTCAGTGATTCAGTCTGTCATTTAGGGACTTTAAGGACGAACGCTGAAGCCTTGACATGACTTGCTTGAGTACCAGGGCTGAACAATTTGCAAAAGTAATCCAATTGTGATTATTTTTCCCTATATTGCACTTACTATTCATCACATCATTATTTTTAGGTCCACCATCTTTATGTGTTTCAAACAAACACATTGTTGAAAATGAATATTGCCACTGATTAAAGCAGACAACAAGTGACCATATTAGTCACTTTCACTCTTTTTTTGCCACTTAATGACTATTTTCCAAGTTTTCTCCCATTCTCCTTGCCAGCTTTTGCTGCTTTTTGGCCATTTTTTGCCACCAAACATGTAAAATTGTTGTTATTCATTTCTATTGCTACTTCTTGCCACTTTTGATCATTTTTCACCACTTAGGTTGTTTCTCTTGCAAATGTAGTTTTCAACAGTTTGGCTCTTTGGTTGAGCAGGGTTGAGTAACAGTGGTGTAGAGCATAAAACAACTACTGCAAAAAATTGTATCTGATAATCTGACACATTAATGATTAAAGAAATATTACACTGTCTGAGATATTGCAGGAAGTCATACTGCGATTTAGTCTAATTTGAAATTAATTGCCCAGCCCTGGTGTTTACCAGTTCATCAGAGAGCAGACAGGTTATTTCTGTGGAGTTGTTTTTAAAGCTTATGTCAAATCCATTAGGTTGTGGAACAGCCTTCATTGAGGTTATCTGTAAGTTTGAGTTTAACCTTCTTACCTTCGATGGGGCAGAAGCGAGGCACCTTCTCAGGCATCAGCGCCCTCGCTTTGTGTTTGCAGTACACCTCTACGATCTGCTGCCGACACTCCCGGCTCTTTGCCCTGGACAGAGCAGAAATGGCCTCTTTCCCGCTGATCTCACACTGCGGCTGCTCCTTCCTCACCTCCAAACCTGTCTGCAGCAGAGGTGCCGACTTCTTCACCTGGTCAGGAGCTGAGTCCTGATTGGACCCTTGGAGCGGTGCTGAGATGGTGGGTATCTGGGGATGGGGTCTACGGATGTGGGTGCGGTTGTGACTGTGGCCACCTCCTCTAGGTTGGATAACAGGGTAATTCAGAACCTCGTTAGCATTTTTCCCCAGAATTCCTTGTGCTTGAGCTTTATCCAGCTTGCGTTTGGGGTTTGCGAGCGGCACTCGCTGGCGTTGAGAACGAGCTCCAAGGTTACTGTTGCTGTCGATGGTGTCGAAGTCTTTGGGAACGGAGTTCTCGTTGTTGTTGCTATCAGGACGAAGTTTCTCTTTCGGGCGGTGGGAATGGTAAACATCCTGTGGAGGAGAAAAAGCTAGAGTTAAATCACTAAAAAAATAGTTTTCTTAATCCTCTTATCAGAAATATCTAATCATTAATGGGGCAGTGAATCTACAGTTTTTTCTCAGAAATGCTCTTTTACAATTTCAGAAATGTCTGCCTCCAAAACTCTCCAAAAAGCACACACTCAGGTGAAACATCAAGTTCTCGTCCTCTTTCTAAGAAACAAAAAAGAGCAGAGAGGAGGAGGAAACAGGAGAGGGATTGATAATGAGCTCATGTGACCTCTGACCCCTGAAACAGCTGCGGCTCTGGCCTTGACCTCCAAGAGTCAGGTGATGATAGATGTGCGTGCGTTTGTATGTGAGTTTTATTAGCAGAGACACGAGACCTCGACGGGTATTTTAATCCCATGGACTGACCTGCATCTGTGTCTCACAAACACACACACATACACACACACACACACACACACAAACATAAAAATCAGAGAGCCTGTCAGAAGGGAGAAATATCAGCTCCTGCCTGCTGCTCCTCAAACAGCCTTTCATTATCTCATCTGTCGTATCATCTAAGAAACATTTTCATGTGTGTGCAGTTAAAGTTTGTATTTTCCTCTCTTCTAAACATGTTGCAGCCTTCTACACTACATTTAATCATCGAATGAGCTCTGTTGAATTTCTGCCTCCAAACAGCCAGAGTTATCATTTACTTGCCTTATTTTCAGTCACTTTTCTGTCATTTGTAAGTTTTTCTTTCATCTCATAATGTGTGAAAAAACTGAGACATCTTGTTTTCTGGGAACCAGATCACAAAGCATCAATTAACACAGAGCAGATCAGCATGCAGGAAGTCAGACATCGAAATAACATTCAAATACCCCTCTAATTTTCAGAATACAGAGGTTCTTTTTTAAATTCTAGGTTGTACTAACTTAACAAAAACAGGAAACTGTCACATTTGAGTGCCCCTTTTGATTTTCAGAATACAAGTTTTTGTTTTTTTTTGTTTTTTTTTTAATTCTAGGTTGTATTTACTTAACCAAACTGCTTTGATTGAGTTTTGATATATTTTTTAAAGTACATGTATCCAGAAATAAAAATGTTCAATCGAAATATTTCTGAAAACTGGGACCATGTCAGTTCAAATGTGAAAGGTACCCATCCCAAGTGATTATTGACGTAGATCATTGTGAAAATTTCAAAAATGTTGCTAAAAGTATTTCAGGCATTGATAGCTCCTGAAGAGACCTCTCAGTACTTTTCATTCTATTTTATAACCTGTTTGAATCTCACCAAGCATTGCATTTGCATACAGTCTCCTACAAACAACCGTTTCTCTCTGCCTTATTTTCTTCCCAGAAGCCTTTGCACTCCATGGAGACCAGCCACAGTAAAAATACTGCTGCTTACCTACAAAGACATCATTCTTTATATAAACACCAGTTACACACACACACACTTACACACTCACACAGAGTGACTGCTTTCTCTCTGAGTGTTGTGGGAGTCAGTTTGCTCTCCTCCTCAGCAGGTTCTTATTGAAGTGGTCTACGCTGCCTTTAGACCGCCTGCTGCTCGGTGATAAAGCCGAGTAGAAAAGAGACAAGAGAGCCCGAACCCTCAGGGCGAGAGACATTAAAAGAGAGGGGGAGATAGAGAGACAGAGAGGGGGAAAGAAAAGACCTGTTGCTCTGACATCTGTTGATGTGAGGCCACATTTGAGGTAGATTCAAGGAAATGTTAGAATGTTGGATTATCATAGTTTGATGTTGGTGATTCAGATACAACCCTCTATTGTCACAAAGCAGTTTTAGACATCTAGATAAATTATTGGCCAGGGAGGAGTCTCTGATGTGTCCAAACAGACATTTTCTAACAAATGTAAATGTAGCAGGGATGGTAAAATTTGTCTTTTTTCTCAATGGATGGCAAATCTGTAAATTTTGCTTAATAGCAGCTTCACATCGGGAGAAGTCCTAACTTCAGCATCCAGAACAAACACTGATTCAGGAGATTTTTGTATTTTCCTAAATGGATTTTCACATCCATAATGACCTGTGAACAGGGTGTTTATAAATGTGTGTATAAGTTGAAAACAACTACACAAAAAGAGCTCTTTCAGCAGGCGCTGTATGGCAGTCCAGAGGCCCTGCTTATGCATTAATCAAGCATTTCAGCATGTGTGTGTTTATGCTCAGTTTACCTGAGGGAAAACACCCAGATGGAATTTGTTTCATTTGCTTGGTGAGGGAAAAAAAAATGCCCAAAAGATGTCTTTAAGAAGAAGAGCCTTGTTTGACCTGTGTTAATAAAATCATGGTTTGAAAGGTTGAGTGGGTTTCAGGGGACGTGCAGCACATGAGAAATTCTTCTCTTGGTCCAGATTAAAGTCTTATACTGGCTTTAACCCTCTGAATCCCAAACCTGCCAGGGGGTGCTAAAAACACTTACCTTTAAATGTCTGGCACTACACACCATTTAACCAATAGAAAAACTGGCATAATTGCCTGATTCAGAAATTTCTGATTGTACTTGAATGTATCACAAGTGAGGTTAGCAACATGCTTGAACCATAGACTGTATAATCTTCAACAGTCATGGGTGAAAGTATTGGCACCCCTGGAATGTTTCCAGAAAATACATCACTTCTCCCAGAAATTGTTGCAATTAAAAATGTTTTTGGCATGCGTTTATTTCCTTGATGTGTATTGGAAAAACAAAAAAAAGCTGAAGAAGAAAAGCCCAAATTGACACAATTTTATGCAAAATGCACAAAATGGGCTGGCCAGGGAAACTGTGTATTTTCTGGAAAAATATTTCCAGAATTTTTAAACTGAGAACTTATCAACTATTAACAAATTTTAAATTCAGCTTTTTACAATGAGAACAACATTGAATCAGATCAATGTGCCACAACAGCCTCCTGCACAATATAACCCTGCAACAGACCCAGAGCAAACGTCTGTCATTCATGCACCTCTGCACTTCAACATTGCACCCTGAAAATGCCTATTAGTGCCTTAAAGTGTGATTTTATATTATATTGTGATATTAAAAGTTAAAGTGCAAAGAAGCTGTGGTTGCTGGAAAAATGCTCTGTGTGTTCAAGTAAAGAAGAACACAGTGTGCATAGTGAAAGAAGCTAAAATAAGAGTAAAGAGCTAAAATTTCAATATGTCATTATAAAATTTCAGCCTAAGTCTTGATGCAACAAAGATGAAGGCTTGAAAATGCTGAATGACAGGTCAGATCTGCAGCCTGTGATAAAGCTTGAGAGTAGAAGAGCTCAGCTTGACTACAAATCAGAGGAGATGGTGACTTAAGAGTCTCATTAAACCAGGATCAAAACTGAAACATTGCCTGTTACACGTCCCTCAGCCAGATACTTCAAATGCGTTTGATTCTGCCGATGTACAGAACAGAAAAACCAGCACATTTCCCGCCAGCGATCCCATAATTAAACGTGAAGATGACTTTAAAAAAACATAGCAAGAGAGAATCTAAGGAGATTATGAGGATCAAAAAAGTTCAGGATTAAAGAAAATAGAGACACTTAAGATGAAAGGAGGTTATCTGCTGAAAATAGGGTGGAGAAAAGTTTTTTTTATAAAAAGGGAGCCAGATGGAGAGAAAGTAAGCTAAATGGACTGTTGTAAAGAGGAGTCATGGTGCTGTGAAACCTGGCCGCAGAAGCACTCACAGGACGAGCCGGGATTACATCAGGCATTAAGTCTATCTATACCAGATTTAGTGAGAATTATCCCAAAGAAAATGGAAAAAAACACACATAAAGCAGCTTTCTGGTTTTAACAGTAGTGTGCTTAGACTAATCGCCAAACAGAGAGTAACGTGCCAAAGTGATGAAACAGAGAATAATCAGTGGTGCTACGCTCTGCACTTTGATGCTACACCTTTAAGACCGCAGGCAGAACAATAAATCATTACAGAAAATCACAATAAATCACAACAAGAGCCTGTTTTACTGTAGATTACAGAGAGAGGTTTTAAATGTGAGGGAACTGTAACGTAGAGAAACTCAGGGTTTAATGTGTTAGATTTTGGATCAAGAGTGGAGATTTTAGCTGAGACAAAGAAAAAGGATGACAGAATTGCTCCCACAAATTGAAGACAAACCATAGGCCGTTTGTAGTATGGGTCATAAAGCCTGCCTCTTCCATGTTAGATTGGCCGTGAGTCAAATTTCAGAATAAAAGCTCACACAAAATACATATTTTTTCACAGGCAGAGGGACACAAGAGACTTATGTCACCATGTCTGAAAACATGCACACATAATTTATGATTTAAAAGACATTGGTTTAAAAAGGATTCTTAGTGGTTAAAACACAAAGAACTGGTTCCAGGTCAGGCCCTGGAACTGATAAGGTGGAAAAATGGCGAGGATGAACCAACTATGAACCAGCACAAGCACCACTCAATGTTTTTTGGGTTTTTTTGGTTGTTTTTTTGCTTTCAGGGCCACCATATTACATGGATGTTAATAAAGATTCAAATGAAGGTGGCTTTAGACTCTGATCTGTTGAAAGATATCACATTGCAACATTAGCAATGTGAAATGCCATCAAGGCTTGGACACAGAAACAGTATGGCGACTTCCATTATCATCTATAGTCTATGGAACACCTAATTCCAGAAATACTGACCACGAGAGGAGCAACTCTGAAAAAGATGCTGGAGTTTTCCTCAAAGTGAAGTTTTTGGTGGTGATTAAAACAAACATAACCAATATCACAGTTCTAATACTGATCCAAATTTCCTCACTGGAAAGGTCTGAAACTGGTCTACACAGATTGGGATGTAACAGAGCACATACACACACACACACACGCACGCACGCACGCACGCACGCACGCACGCACGCACGCACACGCACACACACACACACACACACACACACACACACACACACACACACACACACACACACACAAACACGGTATTTAGGGATTATTGGACAATCTAAACTAGATTAGAAAGCATAAATCCCATCAGAGAAACCTGATCCAAACCAATCCTTTAATCTGATCTGACCTGGCTGTCAGGATGTGAAACAGCTCTGCCGGATACACATGTGGTCAGCTCAGCGTGTGTGCATGTGTGTGTGTCTTTGTGTGTATGTGTGTGTATGTGTATAACCGTCCGTATGTGCATCCCCTCAAAGGTGTGATGAATGTGAAAGTTACTAAGCTGTGGCGCCATCCTCGACTGCTGTAAACACACACTCCACTTGACATGGACAGCCAGTCATGCAACACACACACTGACATGTGCACGTACCTGTAAACACACCTCTCCTGCAGTCTAGTTTCTGGAAAGCAGAACACTGCTGGTATTCTGACATACCTGAGATGTGAATGTGTGTACTGTGAAGGTTTCTGCTGTGAAAGTTAAAGACACACACGAACACACGCACAACACACACGCAGGTTTTATTGAGCTGCCTCCAATCTTTTATTGGAAAGTGGATGCCTCTTCCTGTCAATAAACACACCTCCTCCACTCAGTTTATCACCGCTACACATGTTCAACCTTCACCGATTTTCACCTCAACTTCACAACACAGCACCAACACAACGCTGAAACAACACCACTCAATACAGCACCACATCACAAAATACACCACAAATTGTATTCAAGCCACCAGTAATAGGCCATATTATTAGTTTTATAGCTTAGTCTTGATCTTGTTTTTATTGAATATGACACTTTTGTTAAGCTTTGGGTCCACACAGTAAGAGGTGCATAGATGCCACAGTTCTATGACCTTTTTCTTTATTTTTTTGACATTTCAAGGATGAATTTATTGAACAAAAATCTACATCTATCTAACTAATTAACAATAAGATTACTGTTTCAAAACACCTGAAACACTGATTTCTAATAGTACAAAAAGAAAAGTGCACTGGAAGACTTTGATGCAAATTTACAGCAGAATCCCAATAGTAATGTACTGTTTTTTGGTTCAAAAGTATAATACTGTAATAAGCAATACATTTCTGGGAATTCTAACTCCCGACTTTGGTCCTAATGGTCAAATACTCCTACTAACTGTATTTTCTGTTTTCAGCTGAGGACCACTTTTAGGGCTCTACTGCTGCACCGTGTCCCCTCCTCACTCACGGTTGCAATAATTCTGATTCTGATAAATGCTATGTTGCATTTAGCAGAGGCATTCTGGGTAAAGCTTGTGAGGTGTAACTCTGCCAAACAGCTGGAAGGGTGCAGGGTGCAAAAAATGGCAAAAAAACCCCGCAGTGATAATGTTGCAGAAGAAGCAAAAGAGCTATCTGAAAGTTAATTTGTTATTTAGTTAGTTACAGACCTACACTTAAAATGAAGAGCTAAATCATCTTCAAGTGCTTCTATCAGTGCATCAGTGATGTAAATTGTAGAGGATACATGATCAAAGGCAAGGATAAGAGAAAAAACACTTCACCTGAAGCTGCCGACACCTCGTAAAAGTACAAAAGAAAGACGTTAAATGACAGAAAACAACAAGAGGAAGAAGAGCGCCTGGGAAATTCAGAGCTGTTTCAGAGGTTATAAGAAAAAGTCCAGAAGTAAAGCGTCTGCTCCGCATTTTAGATTCAAGACGTTTGCAATGACTAATTTCCTCCTCACGCTGGTCATTCCTACACAGTCATAGTTTCATTTTATCTCCCAAAACTCCCTTTCTATAAAAAGTGCTGGCATGTATCTCTACTGTGTTTAAAGCCAATAACTGTCAAGACATTTCACCACTCACACACACACACACACACACACACACACAGAAGGAAGATCACAGGGTATCCGGTTAACTGTAATGAAAGGACGTAAAAATGGATGCCTGCAACACAGCCCACGTCTCTGCCTTCTCCTCCACACACACACACACACACTTTCACACACATACACACAGCAGCATATACAGTATGTTCACGTCTTAACATCACAAGAGAACACCTGGATCTCACTAGGTACACCAACAGACACACACAGTATTATTTTCAGAGCAGAAGAAACACTAGATGAGACATGTGGGAACAGCACAGAGATCACACATGACACTGATGTGAGTCTAAGACCCTTAATATTAGGAGAGCTTGACTGGTGATACTCCAGGATGTATATGGATCTAAATTATTGTGATTTGTCCCTTATTTTTTCAAAATGATACATCAAAAAGGATCAGTTTCCTTGGCTTCTTTTATTTTAAAAAGTGGCTTCAGTGTGCCCAGATTTCTTCCAGGTGTCAGTGAATCTGCTCACACCACAAAGAGGTGGATTTTAATTAGATCACTAAATCAAAGCTCACACTTGCACCCCTTGTAGTTTTATTTTCTCAATAACATGCAAACTGAAAGTTGTGGCAAATATTTTAAATGGGGGTCATTCAAACAAAACTGTTGACCCTTAACCCCACAAAAGACAAGATGTCATCAAAAAGGAAGCAGAGATATAAAACCAAACACCGTTCAAAAAATGTAAAATTTGATATTTGCTATCCACTTCTCATTAGTACGGGACAAAATTCAGGAATTTTCGGCACAAAAAGTTACATATTTAAAATCGGCGTGTACAAAATTAATACAATCTTTTTATGCTCTTGAGAAAAATGCTTTACATTGTGAAGGAAAACGGGGTACAAAAAACACTGATACCAGCTGAGTTGCTCAAACAGTGTAGATAAAGCTTGTACTCTTCAGCTTATTCTCGTCAAATATACATCACCTTAAACTGTCCTCAAATGTGTTTTCTCTGATGTTTTCACCATGTACGTGAACCTTAAATTGGCAGCTTTTGATGTGAAGTTTGGCCTGCCGACACATCTGTGCCTGACTTGATGCAAACGCCAAAACAACAGAGGAGCAGCTGCAGCAGCTCAGCAGCATCTTCTCTTTCTCAGCCATGCGGCTTTCCTCAGGGATAATCGCTCTTTCTCCAGATGGCAGAAAAACACAGGTGTTAAAACCTCTATACACACTCACACACAAACCCGTTCACACGAAAACTGAAGCAGATTTCATTCAAACCTACCGCCTGCAGCTTGTGGCGAACGGCCGCTTTACCAAACGAGGTCGGCGGGTCGCTCTTCTTCTGCAGCCCCCTCCGCGGGTGCTCCCTGTCGGCTTTGTTGAGCCCCCCGGCTCGGTCCTCTCTCTTCTCCCGGCTCCTGGCGCCTCCGTCCCCGCCAGCAGAGTCCAGGCTGCTGAAGTTCCACACGATGAGAGTCTGGACGAGCAGCACGGCCAGAGCCGCGACCAGCAGCGCGGACTTGGAGCGCCGGGCGAGCCTGCGGGCACACGGGTTACTGTTCATCCTTCTCCTCCTCCTCCCTCCGGCTCAGGCTGAGAGCCCCATCCGCTAAACGCCGACAGCGGGGTGTGAATGCTCCCCTACACCGCCGGAGAGGGGCTTCTGGCAGGCAGAGAGGAGGAGGAGGGAGGGAGGGAGGGAGGAGGGAATTTGGCAAAGGCTTAAAATGAGGACAGAGGTTTGGAGGCAGCAGAGAAGACGAGGACGACCCCCTGTGGCCAAAAAGGAAACAACTGTTTGGTGAAAGCAGTTATTTCCTCAATTACAACCAATGACGCAGCTGCACTGAAGCTGAGGGTGTCTATGCAGGGCCGTGAACAACTTCTGCAGGGCCCGGGCAGCATTTTAACACCCACCTTAGTCCAAATCCATTTTTATACGTATAGGACTGTCATCCACACAGAACTCCAGTCTTACATCCCTACACTCTCCAGTCAAAGTGAAGATTCAGAACCCATATTTCATAGTTTCATGTATGCTAGTGGTGTGCAGTACTGCAAAATTTGGTATTGATCGAATACAAAGTAAATATCGGGACAGTATTGCTGACAATGATGCCAAAACTGATACTTTTTACATGGAAGAGAAGCTTTCCAAAATTAATCAAGAATAACACAGTCACTAAAACTAATTTTTCCGCTCAGAAGTGACAGTAAATTAATACTTTTTAATACCAGTCAGAAAATAGTAATGTAGATTAATCATCACAGAGACATAAAAAATAGTTGGGAAATCAGCAATATAGTGATAATTCAAGGCATCAGCGACAAACAACTTACACTGTGTGATCCAATAAATGTAAGCACTGCATACATAACATTTATATCTTTGTATAGTTTCAGTTCTGGTAAAATAGAACACAACCTTATTTTCCCGAAAACAGTATGTTAGTATTCACCTGTAAAACAAAACTACATGAAGCTCCTCTGCCAACAGGCAGTGCATGTCTGAGTTGGCCTAAGCAACATTTATTTAAGAACAGTAAAAGCAGCAGTGCAGCCCTCGCAGATGATCCTATCCTGGAATGATTCAATTTGGTAAACAAACAAAGCGTTCTTTGTGCAGTTGGAGGAGATGATTACCTCTCCATACATTATGTGTCTTCAGCCATGCAGAAAACACACACATGCTTTGTGCTCCAGCAGCTCCATGAATCTTGCTCTACTTGCCTATTAATACACTTTTCAGCAGATTAGTTTGATTTCATGCAGATTGAACAGAAGTGCCAGCAATCTAATTAGACTAATTCTAAAAATAGACGTGTTCCCCCTTTACCCACTCCCCTCTCTCTCTCTCTCTCTCTCTCTCTCTCTCTCTCTATCTTGCTGGCTTTAGTTTCCAGTTATCTTGGATCAGGGTCTTTGCCTTCCTGGTGAACTTGTGTTCCTGTGTGTGAAGTGAAGTGTATCTTTGTGTTGATTCTTTGTTTTACCTTGTTTGTGCTGTTATATATTACAAAAAAACATAACTATTGAGACACCGTCTTTGTTAATCTTTTACATAACATTGTCCACTGTGTAGGTCAAACTTTTAGGGGTTTGTCAAATAAAACCTTTAAATTGCAACAACTGCAATCCCGTAAATGACCACTTAAGGCTGCTCCCAAAAGCGAACCAATTCCCTGTAAAAGCCTTTGTAAACATATCTTCACTGTGTCAGGGCAGCACCAGGTAGCAGAAAATACCTCAAATAAAACAAACAAAACTTATCTGTTTGAAAGTAAAGCAGACAGTAGATCAAAGTTGAAGGACCAATTTATTTATAAAGTTTCATCAAAGATGTTACAAAATTTGACATAATCAACTCTTCCAAATATATGAAAATACATTTGAACATACAAATAAAATTGGTTGCAGCTCCTGGAGCTCACATGTAGCCTCGTGCACCACACCCACCAGGGATCTGGACTTGGCCAGGAGTTGCCTTTGGTTTGATGGTTCTGATGATCTTGATTCGATTGGGATCCCAGACACAATCCTCCTCCAGACCGCTCTTCACCATCCCACAGTTTGGTGGCACCCAGGCGGTGTCGTATCCGTGGTCATGCCAGGTGGTACGAAGGGGGTGCTTTTGGCTGTTGATGGCGATCACTTTCCCCACATTAACCACAACCTTAATGACTACTTTGTCATGCTCAGGATGACCAATGGGATAGCGTTTTGCCTTTTCCAGGTCCCTGCTGAGGTAGACACCAGGGCCGAGCATCCCGTCTGCAGATTGGTGAAATCCTGATCTCTCGATGGCCTGAGCAGCCTGCCTGGTGGTGCCATGGTACATGACATACTTTCGATCAGTAACCGGCTCAGAGAGACCCAGTCGACCTACCCCAAAGGGCACATCACCGTCGTCTTCAGCCCACTGATAAGACATGTTGTCAGAGACCCTGCCAGAGACAGAAGTGTCTCATGAAATCATTGATATAATTAAGGAAATTATTAAAGAGGGAAAACTTTTAAAACAAAAATTCATCATAAAGTTTAAGTTACGATATTCTAGATGTGATTATTCTATTTCAACTGAAACAGAAGAGGAATCAGGAGAAACCTGTCGGCCCAGTTTTAAGAGGGCCTTGGTGTTTCAGGCCCGCCCTTCCAACATATCATAAACTTGCTAGATCCTTATGATGACCTCATCATCAGAAAGTCTCATTTTTCAGCTTTTTACAGACATACTTAGGGATTTCAACAATTTATGAATATGAAGAGGTTTGAAAATCTGTTTTACAATCCAGCATTGATCATTTCAATCCATCTTTACAATGTGAGAAAGCAGATTACACCTTCTTAAAACAAAAATAATGGATGCCACAAAATTGGACAGTGTTGTATTCTAATGAATACCTGCAAACTTATGACACTGATTTGTAAAATCAGCTAAATGTGGAGAAAAGTTTCTAGTATTATCTACTTGTGCAGCTTAGTGATCTGTCCCCCACAGCAGTGAGAAACCCACTTTGAAAAGCTGAACTGTAACTTAAGTATGATCTTAACACTGGGTGCTGTAAATGTCAAAGTTTACCTAAAGACAATGATAGGGAAGTGCAGTTTTTCCAAGCTTATAATCCTGCTGTAGAAAACAAATACTGAGCCTGAAACTCTTCGGAGTCAAGTAGAAACTCCACAGTCGTTCAAGTCAGTTTGAATTCTTGAATTAAAAATCATAAACTTGCCCAAAATTCTTTTACACCTGTCCAGGATAAAAAATCCTCATACTACTACACAGGGTTAGAATAAAACGCTTCCCAGACATCATAAAAAAAATAAACCTCTGTGCTGTCAAACAAAACACTGAAACAGAGAAATAATCTTTACTTTGTTTTGCACTTTTTTCTCAAACTATTTGCCTTTATAAAATATTTTCTTCAATAAATAAACATCTTCAGTTAAAAAAAAATAAAAAATTCTGTGTTGACGTACTTGTCCTCTCTGCAGGTTCATGAAAGACTGTTGGTCTCAGAGGTGAGTGCTTTATTATAGGGCTTCAGGTATGATCAGTAAGTTTCCAGACACAGGTGTTCATCTTTCACTTTCATTTCATGCGAACATGCGTCACGACGTCAGATAGAGAGGATTTGTTTAGGTGTGGTCAACACAGCTGTGATGTTAAGTTTTGTTCTTACCTACTCAGAGATTAAAGCTTTTTTTTACGATTATACTCCTGCACTCAAAATTGTTTTACCTGCTTTTTTGTTTTACTGACAAATCTCAATCAGCTCCTGGGTTTCAAAGTGGAAGCAAAGTGAAAAAGATACTTAACTTCATTTAAACTGACTTTACCTTTAAGACAAGAGACAAACTCTGGTTGATGAGACCAATTTTATTTTCTGACAAAGTCAAAAAAATACATTGTCAAGTCCTTTTTATCCAAATGAGTAAAAATAGATTTGATCAATCAGAATAAACTGGACACTGCTCATTCAGCTCACTTGTAGCCATATGCACCAAAAGATTGCACAGGACGTGGTGAAATGGTGTCAAAGATCTGGATCCGACTGGGATCCCAGACACAATTCTCCTCCAGACCACTTGGCACCATCCCACAGTTTGGTGGCACCCAGGCGCTGTCATATCCGTAGTCATGCCAGGTCTTCTGGTATGGGTGGCGTTGGCGATTGATGATGATACATTTCCCCACATTGACCCTGACCCTGACGACGACCCTGTCCTGCACAGGATGATCAATGGGGTAGCGGCTGGCTTTATCCAGGTCCCTGCTGAGGTAGACACCAGGGCCGAGCATCCCGTCTGCAGATTGGCGAAATCCTGATCTCTCGATGGCCTGAGCAGCTTTCTTGGTGGTGCCATGATACATGATGTACTCTCTGCCATTCTCTGGCTGCTGGAGACCCAGTCGAAATACCCCAAAGGGCAGACCACCGTCATCTTCAGCCCACTGATAAGACATGTTGTCAGAGTTGCTCCTGAAAGAGAGAGTTTACATCATGAAACCAAAACTTGCATTGTGTAAGCAGGTTATTGATGGAAAAGAGACAGTGGGGCTGACATAAGTGGGTTTTAAGGCCCTTAAATGGAGTCCATTACACTGTAAAATGTGATTTTGTGCACATTCGTTATTCTAGCATATTATTCTCTGTCAGCATGACAAAATATTACTGAATTTGTTGTGATAACACTAACTTATAAGTTGGCATCATCTCAACAACAGAAGATGTTGCAACTTAAAATTCTATGTGTAAATAAATCAGAAATGCACGTTGACTTGACAATTACCTTAGCCCCTCCCAGCTGTTAAGTAAACCTACAGCTTTCAAGTAATACCCAGAATGTCTTTGCAATATGGAAACCAACAGTTACATCATGAGTGAAGAAGAAACCCAGTGGATATGAGGCCCCACTGTACACAGAAAAGTCTCACAGTGGCTGACTGACCTCCACAGAACAGACAAACAGACCGATTGGTTATCTGAGCTTCATAGCTTAGGCCGACTCCATGGTTAACAAAAATGAAGAATTCAATTGAGATGAAAATGATATAAATATCACAAACAGTTGCGTGAAGAATTTGAATGATCTAACTAAATATAATTTGAATAAATGTAAACAAAATGTTAACACCACCACAAGTCTCAATTAAGTTGATTAAGACTACATTTATTATTTCAGACAACTACCTAGAGAATTTAACATACAAGACAAAATCAGCCAAACTAAGACAAACGTTGATGCAAGACATCTTATTTAATCAGGACAACTTCTGTTGGTGTTAGAACAACTAAATGCATTTTGAGGCAGCCTTTTACATGATATTTTTACATTGGAACAAGTTGTATTTAATAGTGTGGGTCAGGTCCTTTGTAAGTTTCCACATTGATCTTTTCTTTTAGAAAAGAATAATTTTTCACTAACTAGATACAAACAACTGAAAGAGGAAGCACACTTGTCTTCAAAGCATCAAATTTTTCCTTGCTGCAAGGTCTAAACCCCCTCTAACTGCACTGCATCTTGTGTTGTTTTCAATTGTTTTTTTGAGTCATTAACATAAGGCGAGTAAAAGTTAAATTTCTGGGAATAAATTCTAAGAGTAGCTTCTCACACAATGAAGCCTAGTTACAAAGAGACAGCCGAATCAATCTGCTTTAAATTGAAAAAAAAGTCACAGAAACATCCTGAAACAAGGTCAAACTGTGGATCAGATTATTAGGAAACTGTACGTCCTTGTTTAAACTGTGTTAATAAACAACTGTTCAAATAAGATCAAAAGGAAAAAAGTGTGAGTCCACATACCTTTCCTCTCTCGTCTTTCCTCTGTTGTGTGGGCTTTTTGGTCACTGCGCTTTTATATCAACTTCATACTTTTGGCGGTAAAATCATTCCCTGTTTCACTTTCGTTTCATGGTTTTCTTTGAGTTTTGACTTTTATTTACAGTGAAACGGGATATTGTTTTGAAGAGTTGCCAGCAGGAAGGCTGCAGCAGCAAACAGGAAAGTTTTGGGCTTCCTGGGGACTTTCCTATCAGGGCAAAGGGTTTTTTTTTTTCTGCCGGGTGCCTGCAAGAAAAAAAAGATGCCTATGAGATGCATTGGAAGTTTAAATCAAAATTAGGTGAAAGTTATTAAAACTTTGAGTGACAGGCTGGTGTTCAGGAACTTTTAGAAAACAAGTGAGTCAGTTGATTCTCCTCAAGTGTCACTTTGAAGGCTGCTGAGGGACAAGTGAAACGGTTTCATGTCTGGTGGCACGCTCTGTCTTGGGGTTATGTGGTTACTGTGGCGTAAATGTCAGAGCATGAGAAGAAATAAATTTAAATCAAAGGTGACGTAATGCAGAAGGATGCTTTTATTTCCCCTGAAACGCTTGGGTGTCTGGGATTAAATGTGGCCATGGCCATGGTAACTGTTTCAGAAAGGTTTCAAATTCAGTTGCTAAAAGAATAAAAATCACAAATTCAGCCTTAAATTCGGGAGCTACAGCCTCATACTTCCTAATCTTAGTGTCCATGCAGTGATTTCACGACTGTGGGCAAATGCAGAGGCAGAAAAACACCAAAAATAACTATGTTGAGTGCTCCAGGAGAAGTGTTCTTCATAGCTGATGTTGATCCGGAAAGATCTGATGTCATTGCAGCAATTACACCATGTTCCTCTGCAGAAACAATGGAGTAGACTAATTCAGTTTGCATTCATCCATTTGTTATTCACCTTTATGCTCTGCTCAAAAAGTTCCCCTGTTTCTCCAAATTCTTCTTATTTTCAGAGCATGTTTGAAGATGCATCAATAAAACATTTGCTGCTCTTTGCCGATGACACATAGAAACAAACTATGACAGTCCAACAAGTTGACTCATCACAAAACTTTAACTTGAAAAAGAATTAAATCATTCACACATTATTGCTTTTCATTAATATGTCAGGAGAAGGTTAAATGTACTTGATTTGATATGTGACACATAAACCTTTGAGTGTCTACTTAAATCCAAAGCAGCAAATGATCCTGAAAGGAAAAACGTCAACCATCCTGACTCATCTGTTCCTCTTTCTGCATGAGTGCCTCTTCCACACAGACATTCACTTTGTCATTTAGTGTAATTGTTTTTGTCTTGCTCATCTGCACACTATTACCTGATCTTTAACTGACTGACAGACTTTGTATAAAGCTTTTTACTCTAGAGCAGGCTTGTCCAAAGTCAGAACCAGGCGCTAATTGTGGCTGTATGCTGATAATTTCCAGTGAAAAAAAACAGTGACATTAAAAAAGCCAAAATGTCCTCAAAAGGTTTTTCCTTCAAAAAGGTAACTCAGAGTAGACTCAAGAAGCAGGCAGAATGTCTGTTGAGATATTTTTCTTTCTTTTATATTTTACTTTCAATGATTTTACAGAGCAATATGCAGTGACAGTGTAAAAAAAAGACAAGTGAGTCCACATTGGAATTACTCAAATACAACTACTATACAAAATACAAGACTATACTGAGTATCTTTTTTTAAATAACCCATTCTTCTGTGAATAAACTGCAGAAGAAACAACTATTCAGAATGGACATTACTCACACTTCAGAGATACTGAGTCCATTTTTTCTCTATAAAGTCAGATTTGAGCAGAATAAACTGGTAAAAATACCTGAAATGATTGATGGCAGAAAGTCAGTTTTTTAACATCAAATATTCACACTGCAGTAATCAAAGAAAACAGGACGAGAGATAAGCAATAAGATGTTTGTCCTCCCCCAGGAGGGGGCGCCAAAGACAAGAAAAAAGTTTCTGCCATTCACCCTGACCACAGCAGTCACTTCTCTGAGGAATGGCTCTTCATGTGGAGCTTCAGGTAAGCCTTTCGGTGGAAACTTTTCTTGCAGATCTCGCAGCGGTGCGGTTTCTCTCCACTGTGCATAATGCTGTGCTGCTTCAGGCCCGATGAGTCGCTGAAGCATCGACCACAGATGTTGCAAAGGTACGGCTTCTCCCCTGTATGCGTCCGAATGTGCCGCATCATGTTGTGATGACAGTTGAAGGATTTGCCGCACTCGTTGCAGAGAAACGGTTTCTCCCCTGTGTGGATCCTTGTGTGCATTTCCAGGTTCTTCTGACTGTCAAAACACTTCCCGCACACTTCGCAGACTTTACCTGTTTTGTGAGTTCTCAGGTGATTTTTTAGGTTTTCCTCCGAGTCAAACTGTGTCCCACAAACACCACACATGTCAGTGGAGTGACTTTTGGCATGATTTACCAGAGAAACAATGGAGTGGAACATTTTCCCACACACTTCACATACGGTCCGTGTCTGCTGCTTCTTCGGTGGCGATGTTTTAACCTTCTTTTCACTGTCTTCACCATTTTCTTTTTCGTCAGCAGATACTGGGTTACTAATGCTCTTGTGTGTGTGAATCCTCAGGTGGCGTTTGAGTGTGGAGTGGTCATTAAAGTATTTACGGCACACTGTGCAAGCATACGGTTTCTCTCCTGTGTGTATGCGGACGTGTCGCATCATGTTGTGGCGACAATTGAAGGATTTCCCACACTCGTTGCAGAGAAATGGTTTCTCCCCAGTGTGGATTCTCATGTGAGTTTGCAGAGAGCTGGAGGCCCCGAAGCATTTCCCGCACACTTTGCAAACTCCGGCTTTCACATGTGTCTTCAGATGAACCTGAAATGCCTCTTCTGTTTCCAAAACTTTCCCACACACACCGCAGACATCCTTTGGGTGGACCTCCATGTGATTTACCAGAGAGACAATAGCGTGAAAGGCTTTCCCGCAGATGTGACAGCAGATTCTTGATTTTACTTTTGTAGCAGGGTTCAGCTTTGTGGCCACTGGTAGATGAAGTAATTTCCTCTTTGGTTTGCTGTCCTCACCCTCGCTGTCCTCACTCTGAGATATTGCACTCCCCCTCCACTCTGTGTCACTGTCGTCAGTAACAGAAGAAGAGCTGAGGAGATTTTCATCCTCCGTTGTCTCCTCTTCTTTGACTGAAGTGCTGGGCAGAGGATCGACTTCTACAGTAGTCTCAAACGAAGACGTGAAGATGATCCCGACTTGAAGAGGCTCCACTTCCTGGCTGCTAGGGGGTTTCACCTCACTATTTTCACCACCCAGGGGCTCTTCAAGGCTTAACTCTTCATCCCAGACTGAAAGAGCAAGTTGTGGTTGATCTAAGAATGAAACAAAACCACAAATGTAATGTTTTGAGAATCAGACAGACAGAGAACAGCTAACTTGTTGCATCAAAGAAATCTACATAATTTATCATCCAGATACAGACAATGGGGGTCTCTATCTCTTCAAACTGGGGCTCAAGTATTTGCAACTTACTTCAAAAAATTAGGCAAAACAAGAGGGAGGAAGAGGGAAAAAAACTGCATCAAACCTCAGCAAACTGTACTGTAACCAGGAAGGGAGGGGGGTGGAAGTCAATAAAGTGTTGAATATATGTAATTTATGTATTTGTGTAAGCCCATAGAATTCATCTCCACCCAGACTCAACATTATCTCTGCAATCTGATAAACTGATGACGAGTACACAGCCGTGGAGATAACCTCGAAGAGTTCTGATCCAGAAACAAAGTTCTCGGGAGGAGGGGGATGGGGGGTGGGGTAGGGCTGAGTAGCTGTCCGTATAACATCCAGGAGAGTGGAGAGATATCAGCGCTCGGATATCAGTGGGGGAGTCAATGAAGACAAAGGTTGTTTAAGGTTAGGCCGACTGCAATTTTTGTCTGTCTAAAGTTTGTCTGGTTCTCTCTGTGGCATTATTCCAGATATCCTAATTTGATGGCTTGTAACAGCCAAGCAGAGCTTCTCCAAGTTGTTATCCATCTTGCGAAGAAGTCCAGAAATCACATCCTGATCCAGGATGCTTGCGACGGAGCTTGCATACTGCATGAGTCTGAGTGTTGACAGCCCTGCACATTCCCTCAATGACGGGCAGCTTCTCATTTGCCAACACCTTCCAAACTTTGCAAAAAGTCAGAAAACTGCCAACTCCAAATAGCAGAAAGCCTGTTATCATAAAAAATTTGTTTTAGCACTTATTACCTCAATTTTAATAGTCTATAAGTGAGACCTTTTGCAAGATCACTTAAAAAGTCCTCACAGTCCTTTTGAGAGTTTGTTTGGGATCTTGTGAGCCGATTCAGAGTAAAAACTGTCAAATAAACATGAGCTATATGGACAGGGCATGATGTTTATACACACATAAGCCAAGATAAGCTGTTCAATGTTAAATTTCTTTTTTTTTTTTTTTTGTGGAGTTTGGGGCGTTTACGTCCTTACCATCACGTAGAAATGACGCTGCCCGGAAGAAACTGGGTGGTATGCAGCTTGTTAGCCTGCTCACTAAACATGCATCAGCTCCAGCTTTCGAAATGATTGTGACCGAACACTAAATGATGTTTCTAAACTTTACCAAACTAACAACAGTTTTAACAACACCAACTTGCTAATCACCAGCAGAAAAGTGTGCACACAGGGAGCACGTTAGCGGTACAGTGCACAGTCAAAGACACATCACACTGTGTGGTGCTGGATTAAATGTTCACTATTTACCAACCAGAGTGTTTTCTGGACTTACCGTCACTCTGTGACAGCGTCTTACAGCGCAGCCGTCGGGTCTCCTGTTTGGAGAGCAGGATGTCCTCCTCATAACCTGCGATGGTTCTCCTCACCGCCTCGTAGATCTCCTCCGCCGCCGCAGACAGACGCTCGTCGATGAGCACTCTGAGCAGCTGGATGCTCGACATGCTGCGGACCGACTCCATGCCGTGTATACGAGCTGAAAGTCTACAGTTTCACAGTGATTTGTCACTGTTGGACTGGGAAACAGCAGCTGGAGTGCAAAGGTTTACGCTGTAAAGTTAGTGAGAGTGGTCCTGTGCAAAATACTGACGTAAAGTGTCGGCAAGGCCGCACTGGAACTGCAGCCTCAGGAGGCGGGCTTTGAGCCTCCACGACAACAACCGCAGGGTGACAGAGCTGTCAATCACATGAGCTGCGCCTCTGATTGGACAGACTCGTAGTCCGAGTATCTTCTGAACTGCAAAACCCTTCTGATTGATATGATACCGCTGACTTTTGAGTAGTAGTAGTAATAATAATAATAAAAATAATAATAATAAATAGAGTAAAAAATGGCCAAGTCAACACTGAGACTCCATTTTTACTTCTTCAAGGTAAACCTCCAAAATACCTGCTACATCATCATTTTTTCTTCCAGAGGTAAACCAACAAACAACACAATCAAAACGTTCAATCCAAAGCACAAAAAGAAGCTGTAGAAGATGGCTAGACAAAATCAGTTGGAACTGCTAAGCCATACTTAAGCACTCACAGGGGTCACAACAATCAAAGCTGCAAACTGCTCCCTATTAAACACTGTAGAGGACTCAGCTTGAGAGCAATCATGCTTTTTACTGTCACTGGAACAACAATTTCATAAATGAAGGATCTGCAAGAAACAGAAAACTGGAACTCCTGAAAAGTGCAAAAGAGGGTGCGTTAACAAGGAATCCTTGGACATCAGCAAGTAATCAAAACTACCTCTGAATTTCTGATAAGTTTGTTGATGCTGATTAGATATTTTGTGCACACATTTATTGTTACACAGAGTTTTTCTTAAAAAATGTATTTTTACAAATAATAAATCTAAATGTCAAGATTGTAAGAAACATCTCATCATTCATTTGCCTCCTAAATTAAAGACAGTGGTAAAAATTGTTTTCTATTGTTTGTATGAACCTAAATAGTTTTGAAGCTACGTAATTTAGATGTGATTACACAGACGTGAAAGAGTTGGAGCCAGAGTTGGGGTTTTGAAGAATAGAAGGGCCAAAGGTAATAGTTTCAGTCTGTTAAAATTTGATCATAAACTCGACAATAATAACATAAAAGTTTGTTGTTTCATTAAAGGTGCATTACAGGGGGGGGATATGTATTACTTCTTAACTCTGTTCTGTTGAATTTGTCACCCTAAGCTGTGTTTACAAGTGCTCAGTCTTTGGTCTCCAAGAGAAAGCTGTGACATTCAGTTTCCAGCAGATGGCATCCTTCACAAATATAACGAACTACCTGAGAACAGAAAGTCAACACAGACCCCAAAAACACTCAGCAGAGACACCTTGACTTCAACATTCAATAGTTTTATTGTGAAAAAGTCGGTCTCTTCAGCCCCTTGCCTTGAAACTGTACAATCAATAATTTAAAATAAGAAAAAACGGTCAGCTTGGTGTTTAAACAACATTCACTCACACTCACACACTCACTTCAGATTACTCAGCAGCTTCGGCCACAAACCAGAGTAGTGTATTATGTTTTTTTTTTGTCGTTCTCACAACAGTCTGCTCGTCTGTACAAACACTGAATACATCAGAGGGTGTCCCTGAAACTTTCACCATCCTACACAACCATCTGTAAAAATGTCTCATGAAATACCAAATCGGTTCAGGGGAAACAAACACTGAGGGAAAAGATGCGAGGCAGGGAGAAGGGAGACAAATAAAACACAAAACAATGAGACAATGAGGAGGAATATGCTCTTAGAGTCAGCAGCAACAAAAAAGAAGAAAGGAACTTCTTCTAAAACCTTGGTATCTCTCTGCTTCTGTTCTTCAAAAACACTGACGAAATCAAAGACGAGGTGCCAGCTGGTCTAAAACTCACCTCAACTCTTCAACTCTCTGACTGTAGAGAGAAAAAGGCTCTTATAAACCCCCCTGAAGGACCAAATCTGGTGTTTTAAACAGTTTAATGCATAAGCCAAATAAAATGTGTGCTCTCTCTTTATTATTTCAGCTTCTGGTTTTAATTCTAAAAACCAAAAAGTCTAGCAGCTTTAGAACCAACAATAATCACTCTTGAACAAGCTGAGGCATCACAAGACAGTGGAACTAATTTGTGTGACCAGAAGCCAAACCATGGATTTTAAGTTCAAATGATTCACTGCAAACGCTAAATAGCAAGTTTGTGATCAGTGCGATTGTGTAGTTGGATCTAAGCTTCCCGTACACAGAGAAGCTTTACCCGGTGTGTTAAGACATGTCAAAGTTTAAGAGCTAAGACATCTGTGATCAGAGCAGGAGGAAGAGGAAGGATACAGATGAGGAGTTCTGATTCCACTATGAAACACTAAGGAGAGGCAACCAAAATCAAATTAAAACAAGCAGCCAGGCTGAAGATCTTTATATAATAGGAGAGAAAAAGACGGCAGAGGCTGAGGAGCACAGAGAAACAAACCACTCTGAGCTTCCGAGGAGGAGCAGGGAGGAGGATGAAAGGGACGCGAAGGAGGGAAAGAGAGGGAGAGAGAGGGAGAGAGAAACACAGTCGGGGCGTAGTGATGAAGCTCTCCAGTGATCTCTGAAAAGAGCATCTATTATTCAGCAGCTATGAATCATGGGATAGCAAGCAGGCGGAGGCGGCGGAGCAGATCAGAGGGGGGAGAGAGAAGAAAACATGCTGCGTTGGTTCCCGTGGGAGATCCAGTTGGTGAAGGTTCGGTGTTAAAAAAGCAGCAACAAGGAAGAGTTCACGTATTTGAGTTTGTTTAGACTCCACTGTTGGATCAACTTTATACGCACAGGATGTGACACAGTGGTGACATGTAATGTTGTTGTTCAATAATATTTAAATCTGATCCACCTGTAGTTGGTCACACTTGACCTGAACGCAGCATGTTGAGGGAATGCAGCAGCTCACATTTAAAGCCTGTTTACATTTTATTAGAATCATGTTTCCTGATGAAATATGACTGAAAGTGTTTGTTGCTCAAGTTTCTGAAATGAGTTGAAACGATTTCCTGGAAAAGTGATGATAAAGGCTGCAACTTAACCTCCTCAGACCCTAGTGTTTTTTGGGTGTGCTTTTTTTTTTATTCCTCCCTGCTAATTTGTATTAGTAAGACCTAACAAGTATGAAAACTAAACTTTTTTTTGTACGGGGAGTTACATTTTTAGTGTTATTAGTGAGCTACTAGTTTTTATTCATATGTGTTATTGTTCATAACTGCACTTTTTCTTACTGAAATGGGTGTGAAGTTGTGAATTCACCAGAAGATGACGTGGGAAGTGTCTCAAAATGTGGCGTTTAGATTAAAAAAAAAAAAAAAAAAATCAAGTTTCATGGGTCTGAGAGGCAGAAAAGTAATGTGCACATATGTGGATGGCAGGTCTTAAGAGGTTAAGATAGCTTTCAGAGTCAACTAATAAATTAATTATTTTTTGAAAATCAGTCTGCAAAGACCAAAAAACCCAACATAATTCCTATCTTTAAAAAACATCTTCCTTTAAAGCCCCAAACATTGAATCTACGACAAAATCATACAAACAGTTTAAAATTTCTAAGGATGCATTGAACCAAAATTGCTTTGACCATGGTATAAAAATCAAAATACCAGAGCAAAAAAGCAGAAATTGCTTGAAAATTGTTACTTAAACCTCAGAAAAGGGTCATTTTGACATTAAAACTCCTATGACAAAAAAACCCAACAGCTTCAAAAGGAGAATTAGAAATAGACCTCTTATGACCTGCTTTCTCATCAAAAGTCAACACTAAATCTTTCAAAAACACCAGTTTGGTCCTTTGGGTTGTTACTGTGACTCAGGGTCTACCTGGCCACACACCAGGGGTCTCTGTTTACTGTCAACACTTTACCTGAACACTCCTCATTCCTCCATCCTGTCCAGCTACTCTGACCGGTTTCTGTTTTCCCCCCATAACTGCGTCTCCACCTGGAGCCAGGCTGCCTCTGATATCCGAGCTTCCTCTCCCTCCTGGTCTAACGCAGAAACAAACGTATGGAAACACATGAAGTCATAGCAGGGGGGGGGGGCTCCCATTCTCTGACTGGAACAGGGTTATCTCGCAGGTTTGGAGACAACCAAAACACTGATCTCTGCAGGCGTTAACGTTCAAAGTATCACTTGTCGACCGGAACTCATCTCCTGTCAATCTGGGCCAAAATACTGCTTGTTTCGCTTAATCTCTATATTGTTATCATTTATATTATTTGGAAGGGGAAAACCATGAGACGAGTTAGAAAAGCTCTAACTTCCAAGTACATAGCGTATATTAATTTGCTTTTACCAATCAGTGTCCAAAAACCATAAAATGTTTAGTTAAACAAAACACTTGGAGAAAAGCAGCAAAACATCGCACCAGGGAAGCTCAAAATGTCAAATATTCATGAGATTTACTTTAAAAAAAATGATCAAATCAAAAGCTTGATATAATTTCTCAGTTCATAAATCTGCTTTAGCTGAGTGTTCAAAACACTTCAGTAAAATCCTGTCTACAGTATATTTAAACACACTTAGTGATTTTGAGATAAGATCCGATTTTTTTTGCTTGAAATCTCAATCAGGCTCCTCGAGTGTGAAGTGGTGATGTTTGTGTTAAGACCTGCACTTCACCTCCACTGATGGAAACCTTCACCCATTTTCACCACTATTTCTCCTACCCTGAGTGTTTGTATAACATCTTCTAACAAGTGTTCAAACACATCTGTTGTCGCACCAGCTGGGTATAAATAGTGATCTGTAACCGACTGACTACTTATTAGTGTCTCGCTCATTAGCTTATTGGTCGATGAAGCAGCCAAAGTGGGAAGAAGAGGTGTGACTATATAACCAGACAGACAGACAAACAAAAACGTGAGACAAAAAGGTGAAGAACTGTTCTTGAGGTGATTTCTGTGATGCACAGTCACAAACCGTGGCGTGCGTCTTGTCGAGGAACTAAATACAGTTGCTTGAGTTGGTGAAGGATTTCTGTACATGTAGTTAAATCTCAAGCAGACAGGAGTGAATCCAGAGTCTCTTTCTCTTACTTGGTTAAAAGTGGTGAGAATCAGGATTGGGAAGACCGTAATGTTTACGGTTGTTCTCTGAAGTCTTGAGGCACCTGTTTCGCCTCTCTCTCCACCTGCAAAGTATTTTTTTTTTTTAACACAAAGATGAGAGGTAGTGCTCATCCATCCCTTTATCCATCATTCAGCTCTTCAGCTCTTCAGGCAGGGACGTGCTTCTTTCTGTCAAACAATCAAAACCTGTATATTCATCTCCTGATCTCATGCTGTGCGTCATTTTTTTGTCTCAAGCTCCGCCCCCTCCTAATCGCTCAATTAGGATATTTTACAGTTGTTGCGGGTGCAGTTCTGCGGCGGGCTCTGTGGTGGACGGATGGACTTGGAGCGCTTCAGGCTGTTGCCTTTAGAGCCGCCAGCTGGGTTGGCCAGAGAGTACGAGCGTCCGTGCATCATGACAGCGTTCATGCCGTTGGCCATGGAGAAGGACTTGAGGTGGGACTTGATGGCGACGGGGAGTGGGAGCTTGTCGATGAGATGGACCGGCGTGCACGACACGATGGCCCTGCAGCACAGGTCCTGCAGGCTGAAGACTGGAAGAGGGGGACAGAAGTTAGGAGGTTAGCACTCAGGACTTTCTACTCAGCACAAAACCACTAAGCTCACTGCGCCTCATTCACAAACAGTGTGTACTCACAAATTTCTGCTTTAACTGTGCAAACGAACAATTGATGCACAAAGTGGTGATAAAGGCTGGGTACTGTTAGGAGAGTCATGATTCAAACTCTATTTGACCTTGACTTAATTGCTTCTATTTTGATTTGGTAAGAAGTAGAAATAAAAAAAAAATTGAATTCCTGTTCACAACTCTTAAATATTTATTTTCATATCCATTAAGTTGGTGGAGCTGGCTTTACTCTGCTGTTGCTGCTTTGGTCGCCATTCTGTTGTTGTTTGGCCTGTTGCTGCCAAATTGATATTCAATTATGTGGGGTAATGCGCATGGATTAATCAGTATTTCTACCCATTCCTATCGTGATTCATCAGTTTTACTCACTTGAATTTATTCTTACCCTGTGAACAAATAAACACATCCTCTTTCAACTGAATGCATGACATTTTTAAACTACTTCACTAAAAGAAGAAAGGCTTTAATACAATTGTATAATTAAATCAGTGAATTAATGAAATGTATTAAATAACCATGAAATTGACGCCTTTCGCCCTTATCATACTTACAATATTGAATTTTAATTAAATAATTAGTTAACATAAAAAATATGACAATGTACACGATAAAATGTCACATTTTTATATAAAATCAAATTGTCGAATGCTCCCATTAAGATGCCATGAATTAGTGCAAACTGAATGAAGACGTGAAATAACTTGCTTCTTCTCATGACTTTATACATTTTCTGAGCGAAAGACGTACACAGCTCTACTGTTCACTCAACTTATGTATTTGTTCCCAAGGATATCCATTAACTGTTGTGTATGTTTTTAATATCATTTCCGGACTCCCTCACAGCATCCAGGAGAGTCGGCTGATTATAAATCACATCGTAGGTCTCCGGTGATGGCCCAAGGAAGTGGGCTGTGTGGCTGAGATGCTGGCAAAGTGGACGATGTGCCTCCTCCTGATGCACCTATCAAGCGCTGCAGTTTAGTTTATGCTAATTACAGGTTGCAGGCATGCGCCTCTTAATATAGAAGTATTTCTATTCATGACTATACGTAAGGTGGCGAGAACAAAAGAGGTTGGTAAACTCATGTCATAAATCCAACTATGATTTAGCATACAGTATGTGCTTATTTTTTCTGAGAGTAAGAACATTTATACCCATTTATTAGTGAGCACGGCCCACTGAGAAGAGTAGAAAAACACTCAGGCAGAAAGATATGATGAGAGTTTCAGACTTTCTATGAGATCAAAAGAACAAAAATCCTTCATTAATTTTATACCCAATCAACCGTTCATCACTTATTCTCTGAGGTTTCACCACTTCAGCCTGATTTCCTCCTTAATTACAGACAAAACGATGACAAGCATGAGGGAGAATTAATTAGCCTATGAGGCGATGTGTCATCCCATCAGAAGGCTGTGGCACATAAGCTCGGAGTAACGCATTAGTGCGGCCTCTGGAGGGCTGAATATCCAGTGAAGAGCGGTTAATCCAGCTAAGATTATATTGTTATTGAAAAGACAGATTAATTCTCACAAAATAAACCCTAACAAAGAAGTGCTGCAAACTGATAAATTCTGAACTAATTCTCCTTGTTTTCAACACTTTCTCCATGTCGAAAAGCTTCTTAATGGATGTCTAAAAGAAGTGGCCTTTTTGAGCTGCTTTCAACAATTTTTACACCCCCTGATGACTACAAGAAGACAGTTTCTCATATATGGCTTTAGGAGATGACAGAGGATGTTAAGGGGATTAAGATACAGAGAGAAATGCAAAAAGAGTTGGGACATCAGTGGTGATGACAGAAACCATGGAACCATAAAGAACATGAGCTTTTAAATATTTGGCAGAAAAATCAGAAATCTATTATAGAAACCAATTTTTCTTTCCAGAGCTCGGCCCTGCTGTCATTTCTCTCTAATTTTTTTTAACCACAGTACAGAAAGAAGTGGTATTTTTTTATTCCCACCCATGGAAAAATCTCATCAGCTTTTTGTACAGAGAACTAGGGCAGAGCTAACATCTGCGTCAGAGAGTCTTTGCTGCTTCCTCTGTTTCCTGACCCTCGCCCACTCCCTTCTGTCAGGACTATAAAAGTGATCAATCTTTTAATACTTCTTGATGACCTCCTGCTGTTAGAAAGTTAATCCAGAGTCAAAGCAAACTTCCTACGAGTTGCTCAGATTCTCCACTCACCTCGGTTTGGCTTCCAGAACTTCTCCATGCCGTGCCTCATCAGGACGATGCGCGACAGCTCCGTGAACGACTCGATGACATTGAAGTTACACAGAGGGCTCACCTCGAAGAAGGTCATGCCGTTCTTCTCTGCGTACGCTCTCGCCTGCTCGGTGGGAACCTGTCTTTTGAAGGCCAGGTGCAGACGGTTACCAACAAGGATTCGAGGCACACCTGGAGCATGCTGGGTAGGAAAACCAAACAGAGGAGAGGATTAACAGACTGGAAGTCAAAGTAGACTTGCTGAAAGTTATCAAAACCTCTTCTGAAACCATGTCTGAGTTTGATGAACTATTGATTCAGCTCTGCTATAAAAGAGCATCTTCTTACCCTCCCCTTACTAAATAGGGCTGAATGATTTGCAGAAATAAAATAAATAATTGGGATTACTCTTTTCCTCATTTTGTAATTGTGATTTATTCTATGATAATTCTAAGATTTCCAGTCTTTTGTATTGTTAAACAAAGACATTTTTGGAAATGAACATTGACATTAGTTCCAGCATGACCCCGTGATTTTAATCTTTTTGTCCACTTTTTTAACTTTTAACTTTTCTTGTCCCTTTTGGGTCATTTTTTGCTACTTTCTACCCATCTTCCAAATTTTTTCTTGCTTTTTGACCATTTTTCCACCTCAAACTTATTTGTATTGCCCTTATTGCCCCTTTTTCAGCTTTTCACCACTTACATTGTTGCTCTAGCAAAGGTATTTTACAACAACGTGGCTCTTTAGTTGAGCAGGGTTGAGTAACACTGGTGGAGGGCAGAAAATGTCTGCAAAAATTGTCTCTGGTATTTTGCAACGCTTCAGACTTAAGATATATTTCACTATCTGTGATTAGAATAATGCAGCAGGCTATATTGTGATTTGAATAAATCTGCGATTGATTATCCAGCCCTATTATGGAACGAGTTCAAATAAACCTAAAATACAATTAAATCACAAAATAAAAACACAGCAGCTCTCTGTTTTTCACTCACTTTTCTACATCAAACAATACTGCTGTCATACTCATTAAATCTGAAACTTGTCAGCTCTGCAGAATCCCTGCTTGATTCTTACCATGAGACGGGGACAAAAGTGCATTAAAGATGCTGCATTCATTCAGAAGGACGAGCAGAGGTTTGTTATTAATTCAACAAGCTCAAGGAGGCAGCATGAGACTCATCCTGCCGCTCAGGCTCATGTCTCTCTGATTCCCCCCCGTCTGTTCTGACAAACTGGATAAAACATGATGGTATCAAAAGGTCGCCCTCTCTCTCCTCCTTCACTCCTTCTCTCCTCCTGCCTGTCACTGCTCATCATCCTCTCCTCTCAGAGGCCTCCCTGTTGCCTTTTCATGCTCTGAGTCTCTGCACAGAGGTTGCTCCTGCAGCAGAGGGAACAGGACCAGCTTTGGCAGCTGGAACCAAGGCAGGAGGTTTTTACAAGCCAGACTTTGTTCCTTGAGTGACCATAAAGATGACAAGTGATAAAGTGTCTGATCTGTCTCACAATTCAACAATAGACGTTCTAATAAAGCAAGAACTCCCAGAACTCCAAGTGTGTCTCCCATGTCGTCAAATGTTCACAAGGCTTTAAATTTTAGCATTTACATAGTTTCCATCTTCTCCATCTGACCACCTTCACTCTGCTGCTGACCACACCACGTCTGTGGAGGTGGAGCAGGAAAGAGCAAACTGAAACATACATTCCACAAGCTGAAAATATCTCACACACACACACACACACACACACACACACACACACACACACACACACAGAGGACATCCGTTTTTTCCAAGTCAGCAGGAAGGACATGATGAGAGTAGCCCACATAGTTACACTCACTCACACACACACACACACACACAGATGTGGTCATCTTCAAGTGGTTCACTTTACTCCCCCTATTGACCCTTTGTTCCATCTCACATAAGTGGAACATTTTTATAATTGCTGAGGTCTAAAAGCAAAAGGATAAAATCAAATTAGTCCCACCGTCTCATGTGGATTTTTATCACACTGAACAGATCATTACAGCCTCAAACTCTGACAAGGAAACCCTGAAAGAATGACTCTTTGAGACAACACTGAAACCAGGTACCACATCAAGAGCTTTTGATGTGGCTAAGATGAAGAAATAAGAGACAACTTTGAGCTCTCTTTAAAAGTCTGACTCACTCCCCTCGTGAGTCTGACCAGAGCTGCCAACATCCAGTCATAACGCATCTACCCATCTCCTATAAGAGTGATCTGGACTCACCTCATCAATCTCTCTGATCCACCTGTCGATTCCATCAAAAGACCAGCGGTTTGTGATGTCATATACAAGCAGGATCCCCTACACGCACACACACACACACACACACACACACACACACACACAGAACAAACAACAGGTCTCTGAGCAGCAGAGTAAGCACAACAGCTGGTTTGTACATTTGCATTTAAGTTATACAGAAAAGCATGCTTTCAAAAGAAGCAGAGTGAAGCTGTTCTCAGTCCAGTGAAGTCTTCCTCACCTGAGCCCCACGGGAGTACGAGCGAAAGATGGTGCAGAACCTCCCCTGTCCCGAAGTGTCCCTGAGGAGGGAAAGAAATGACACAAAGAGAGATTCAAAGTCAGCTCAGATTTCTTCAGCTGCGGGGATGGAAAAACTTCCCTCTTTTCTTTTTTTAAGCTTTAGCATTGAGGACAAAACATTGGCCTGGAAACAAGTCTGACTCTTCATCCAAAAATCTCTTCATCGCTGTTGGCAGAGCAGCAGTGATCAAACTTTCATGTTCTGGCTCAGAGAAGCAGAGAAGCAGCTCCCCAAATTGTTCAAGACGTACAATGTGAATAAATTCACACTGATCATCAGGAGCCATGTGGTAAATTTGTTTGACAGGCCGGCACTCTGTAAAGCCACTGTTTTTAGTTTGTTTTTAAGTCACTGCAAGTTAATGTCAGAGTGCTGCAGGCTGCAAATTTATCACTCACGTCTTCATGAATTTAATGGTTATTCCTCACGTCTTTCACGTTTTCATGGTCTATTCTTTAGAGCTAAATGAGACAGACAAAATTTCATGTCTCAATATTCATATCTGGATATCCATTTGATATGACTATGGGTTCTGTGAAAACTATTTTATGAATATAAGTTCCACATTATCAGAGCCAGACTCATGGGAACTGAATATTTTGTGCAGAGAACTTGCACTCCTGAAATGAAATTTGATACTGAATTTCAAAAACAAGAATCAATTTTACTTTGAAGAATCTGCATCTCCAGTCTTAGAGGAGATGTAATTTATGTCAAGCACGACCTGTACAACACCTAACTCTGTTATTTATTCTCTTTTTTTAATCTGAAATGCATCCAAATAATGGAATACTATTTCTTTTTTTTATGTCCGATGTGTAGATTCTGCACCGGCCCTTTGATTCTCTCATTCCTCTGTTAACTTTCTCCACTGCATGTGTGCGTCCCACCGTCCCCAGCTCCTTCCCAAGGATGTTTGACATTGGTTGACTTCAGCTGTCGACTCATGGCAAGCATGAAATGAGGTTTGTGGTTGGCTGGCTTTGGCTGTACACACAGGGCAAGCGGTGACAATTTATATCTTGATATTGTTGATGATGCGATATTAAAGTGACTGTGAGTAGAATCCTTATGAAGTGGCCTGCAGTGACTCCCTTCTTTGTGCAAACTGTCCTGATGTATCTGTTTTGAAAGTGAAAGTGAAAGCAGATCGGACCTTCTTTAAACACTCTTTCAGCTTGTGCTATATCACTCTCCTGTTAAACTTTCTTCTGACTCTTCTGCCCTTTTCTGCCAGACAGTCCAGGTCCTGTTTCCACCACTATTAGTAAATAAGTACAAGTAATCGTTATAAGCTGAGAAAAACATAGATCTCTCTTGCTGTGTAGTGTTGTCATTGAGACTTTGATGTGCCATAAACCAATCTGGTCCAGTCCGACCTGTTCAGTCCTGGTCAGGTAGCTAAGAATTAGCATTAAGAAACAATATATTTTTGGTGCTGATAATCTCATTTTAAATTGGGGATTATGATCAGGTGTATATCTAAATATAAGACTATCAAGATCACTCAGAAAGTTCTCACAGTCCCTTTAATCTACCTCATTTGCATTTTTCTTAAAGGAGAACTTTTAAGGCTGATCAGATTTATGCTTTAGTGTTTGGTTTTCTGTGGATTTACAAAAGCTGGTATCCCAGGAACAAGTCTGATCCAAGTGCCTCGCTATTCCCAGAAAGGATTTATCTTACTCTGTACGAAAAAGCAAACACACATATTTAATAAAAGATCATGTGAGGGGGTCTGAACATATCCAACAGAATTTGGGATGAGATTTAAATTTGTTATAATTCACAGCAGCATACTTCACACTGTGAGTCTTTCGCTCGTTTGACCCAGAATAACAGAGTTTGGAAGGAAGAAGAGGAATCTGCTGAGCTCGTATTATTCTAGTACAGATGGACCATTTTGTTGAGGTGTGGTGAGAAGATCTGCTCTAAATACCTCACAGATAAAAGCAGCAGACCTTGAACTCCTGTGTTCTGCCAGGACATGATCTTAGTTCACTAACCCTCTGAAGAACAACATTTACTGGACGTTATATCTAAAGATTTTGTTCTTCATAATCAATTATACTCAAATTTTTATTTCCTTTGAGGTGGTTTTCTTTGAATTGCACAACCTGAATAGACAGTCCTTTTGTTGGTGCTATTTTCAGGTGTGGATTAATCCACATTTGGTGATGGATTAGTGAATTGGTTCAGCATTTGAGGTGGCAGGATGGTGTATATGCCACTGAGTCAAAATAAACAACAGAATGTAGACACAGATGGCAGAAGAGACAGAAATGGAAAAAAAACACACGATGAAGAACAGAGAAGTAGAAGGAAAGTCAACACCCAGACTAAGAGAGATCTGCATGACGGTGTTAAGAGGAGAGAAAACTCTCCATCATCAAGCAGCTTCAAAACTTCTGCCTCCACAGGGAGGACGAGGCGTTGCGGCTCTGCTGAGAAGTTGGATTCTTTGGCCTACTTCCACCAGACGGGCCGGGCGTTACACTGCAGAGCGCCTTCACTGACAGCTGCAGTTTCTGCTGCTTCTCTACTCAATATTAGCGAGGCAGAGATCAGTGTGTGTGTGAGTATGTGTGTGTGTGTGTGTGTGTGTGTGTATGAGGGGGCTTTTGCCTTGACCGATTCCAAAAGTTAAATGTTTTAGCTCTGAGTATTCTACGGGAACACACCAGAAACAGAACAGCTACGTCTCTCTATTGTTCAGACAACAAGAGGTTTTTGTTTCAGCTGTGATGTGTGTGCTTACCAAAGCTCCAGCTTCACTCTCCTCCCGTCCAGAAGGATGGTGGTGGTTTTATAGTCGATACCTGCACAGAGAGGTTGAGGAATTACTTACACAGGAACAAGAGATAGAGATAAGCAAGAATCCCAATAGTTACACTGTATTCAACTACTTTTGAAGTCGGTTTATTATTGGGATGAAGTCAAAATTTTCCATTGCCAACTTTTTGTCATGAATATTTTTAGCTTTCTTTCCTCTGTTATGATAATCAACCAAACATCTTTTAGTTGAAAAAATGTTGCTTTGAAGGACATCATTGTGCCAAGAAGGTTACTGGAGCCGACCTCGCAGACCTGCTCAGGGTGGACATTGACATAAAGATGCGCACCCATTTTGGAAAAGGAAATGGTGGAAAGCTCTATTCGTTCAAATGAGTTAGCATTCTTCACATGCTAATTTTCCGTAAGCAGGATAAAAAAGTTTGATTTTTCTTTAAGTTCAATATTCATGATAATCTGACAACCATACATTAAAATGCTGATGGGAAACTGGACCAAAAACCAAAAGCTCAGATCTCAGTAGAATAAAAAGTAAATCCATCAACTCTGACAATTACAAAACGCACTTTTATAGTTTAACCGTCATGACGTCTGCTGCCATGTTCACCCTAAGGCAGTGAACACATCCCTGACAAACCTGTCTGACTGCTGCACCTGTCGTCCTGCTGCTCCGTGTCTCCACATGTTCACCAGCTTTCTGTAGCTTTCACTGAATCTGGCAGCACCTGAGGCCAAACAGGTGAACCACACGTATAATCAGTGTTTCCACAGCCTGTTCAGGAGATTTTGATCTTCTGCTAAGCACCAGATTTATGTGTGATTGTGTAAAACGTGTTACAAAATGCAGCTCTCCCTGTCCTGACGTGCTTAAATGGTGTTTGGATTACTTTACTACCAAAAACAAGAGCTTAACTGATCCAGGCACGCTCAGTCTTCAGATGGTTGCAGCTTCATCTGCTGATTTTCTTTGCCACTTGATCTGTAATCTGAAATAATCTGCAAAATAGTGAATGATGGAAAAAAAAGTCTGCATCTCTACTGAAGCAAACAGGCTGTTTTAAGCAACGGCAGAAAAATGTCTTTCTTTAGCTGCACTCAGCAGCACCTTGCACTGACTCAGTTTGTTTGTGATACACAGCCTTTTACCTGGGAGCTGCCAGCTTTAATAAGAGCTCTGTTGTTGTTATTAACACTCCTGGGAAAAAGACCTTAGCATTACATCTGTTTCCCAGACTCTCACACATGACTGCCTCGGCCTCTGGCAGGTAGCAGCTGCTGGCTAACAACATTAGCAATATCTTCCAATTTTCCAGGCAGCATAAAGCTGCTGCTGGGTTAAAGTGCTGAGCTCAGCTTCGCCTAATTTAATTGGAGTGAGTGCAGAGCTTCGTACTGAGTGGCTCCTCTCCTCCCCTCTCACTGCCAAGGCTCACTTAGATATCCCAGATAATCAATCGCTCCTCTGATGTCTCTGATGTCTTCGCTGAACGCGGCGGCTTCTATTCTGGGACAAGGCTGACTGTGTTTGTTCTGTGGATGAGCTCAAACCTGTGTGAAGCTTTTAATGTTCAGTTTTTTGTGTAACTGTGTCAGAGATGCTCCGATTTAACTCTGTGGTAATGAGATGTTTTTTTTGTTTTTGGTCCTGTGGAGAACACAAAGTCGAGGGGTGGGCGTTAATGTGAGCATCCTCACAGGAAATGTCATTAGTTGATTCAATTATGAGAAGATTCTCACAGAAATCAATGGAGAAGCTGTTGATGGAAACATTAACCTCAGAAGCCCATCTGTGTTTCGTAACTCAGTGAAGAAAGTAATGAGATTAAAGGTCTTACAATGCAAGAAACAGGAAATATAAAGCAACATCAGTTCAAAAGGCATTAAAAAAATCTGATGGTAGAGAAGAAAGTCAAGTCTCATCTTTTGTTTTTTTCTTTTCACTCTTTCTATTCGTGGGAAGTATTCAAAGAGGCTGGTGCAAAGCTGCAACCAAAAGCAAGACTTTGCTTATACTTTGCAGAGCTGGGTGAAAATCGTCTAATGATAGATAAGTGTTGGTGGTTTTGGATTAAATTTGAGATTTCTGATTTACTTCCTCTAAGTTTTCGTAGCTAACATCCTCTCCGTTTTTATACTCTCTATAGAGACACAACAACAAAAACAGAGCAGCCAGCATTAATGAGAAGTAGGGCTGCATATTCAGTATTGTCATCACAAGGTTATGCTATATATGATACATTTAAGTCTTTCAATTACGCTTCTGTAGCCTGTTTACGCCCAATCACATTACCAATGGATCTAAATGAGTACCCGTTTATATATTTGACCAAATTACATACAACAACTCACAGTTAGAGCAACTTCTCAGCGCTCTGTCACGTCACCTGCTCTTATCAGGGTCAGGCAGAGTGATGTGCAGCATGAATGATGGGGCAAATGAGAGAGAGAGGGAGCAGTGAATGTGAGCAGAGCAGAGCAGGGATATTTATTTGTGATGAAAGTTAAAATTCTGTTTTAAAACCAAAGTTGCATTGGCGTCTGATTACCACTATCATATCAATCTAATGTCCTGTGCACATTAGCATCAAGCTAGTGCTGTTTTCCATGTCGTCTGTGGTACATTAGGAGATGTCCTGCATTTTGAATGTATTGAATATGAATGTCTTGTGAAAAAGTAATGTACATTTTCTTCATTTCTTTGTGTTCCATTTTGTTGCTCCTTGCGTAAATATTTAAGTGGAAAAGCCTGAATCAGAGATTTCTTGGGAAACAGACATTTATCTGCTAAGCTAAAATAGCTCAGATAGCAGGGTCAAGAGTTAACCTAAGGTCTGTCTGCTCCGGTGTGCTGTAAAGAATCAATAAGGCAACTTTTAAGAATAAAGGCTAATAATGTCCATGGATTGAGTCATTTTTTATCAATTCTTAACAGGAACTGGTTCTTGATACTTATCCCACGTCAGAGCAGGCTCTCGGTTTGTTTTTAAGGTCAAAGTTTCAATCTTCTGTTCACCCATTTCATTGTTTATTTCACCTCCTCCTTCACATGCCTTATGATTCATGAGCTGCTATAAAACTTGAAACAGTCCAAGTAAACCAAAGGTTTGCATGGCTCCCTATTGAAATTGCTGTTTTTCTCTTTTCAAAGTGCACCATCTTCTCAAAATGCATTGTACTTCTTCTAGAAATGTCTCTAAACATTACTTTTCATTGATTCACATCTCTAGGAAAACATTATTTAAGCCTACAAAACTTCACAAACTATTGCGGTATATATTGCAGGAGACAAAAAATATTGTGATATCATTTTTTCCCCAATATTGTGCAGTCCTAATGAAAAGTTTGCTTCCCAAAAGGAACAGTGTTACCGTCTCATCTAGTGAACACACCACAGTTTGATGCAGGAGCTCTGCTGCTTCATTTCTTGCTTTCATGGTTTGTCAGCAGGGTTTTGTGTTTTTCCAGTGGGACTAAATAATTCACGTCATGTTTTCTGCAGATTAATTCAGGAGGCAAAGTAGGAGAAGAATTTTCACCCCAGCAGGAACCTGGTAGAGAAACACTCCACTCTATGCTCATAGTTTTATCACGACTAGGAGAAATCAAGCCTGCAGTAGGTTGTTAATGTGTAGTTATAACATACAGCCATACACTAAGAATTACAGGATAAGTGCAGGTGTGAGTGAAATGGGAGGAGGAATAGGAGTGCAGCTTTCAGCAGGATTATATCAGGTTGAGCTCAGCGTTCACCTTTCTACCCTCTTAATCCCACTCCTCTTCTCCAGAGCAGTGTCAGGGAGGGAAGAGGAGGGGGTTATCTGTGAGCTGGCCTGCATCCAGAGATAACTGTTGTGTATGGATATGCAACTGTCAACACAGCCAGTCTGTGGTGCAGAGGAACAATGGGCCGCCGTGCCTGCCTGACCCCTGGGGAATATTCCTTTGTGAGTGTGCTGAATGAAAAAAAAAAAAGATTTAAGAGTCCCACTTGTCTCGCAGCTGCTCTGAAAAGTGTCTTTTCAGTCTGATTTTGCATTTTAATTGGCGTCAACCCTCCAAGGCTGGCATTATCAGATGGCTAACATCCACCAACTGTGAAATTCAAAACCTGAGTGCGGTGTGTCAAATTAATCTCCAGATCCAGTCAGATTTCTTTGTTACCCAGACACACTACAGCTGGACTTTTTATGAGACCATTTAGTGGTGTTCATCATCATCATTGTAGTGAAACAAAAGAAGTATTCTGAAGAAGTTTATCATTTTTCAAACTGGAGGAGGACGTTCTGTATATTTGATAGAAAACAGCGAGTTGTTTTCAATCCAGGATCAGCACTGTAAAACTACAAATTTACCACAAAGATATTCAATTAATCATACCTAGGCTTTTAGTTTGGCACAGACTTCTTTGAAAGTAGCCCATAGTAAGCACTTGGGATGGGTATTGATAAGATTTTTTGATACCAATGCTCTTATCGATTCTGCTTATCAATGCAATTCTCGTTTCCGATTGAGTCCTCCTGTGAATTGTCTGTGTACAAAAAGTTGCTTTACATGTTTTCTCTGTCAATAACATTTTTATGAGTTTATAAGACACAAATATGAAATTGGTTGATGGATTTTTGACTCTCTAGATGTAAGTAAGCAAAAATCGCACAACAGGTGCAGGGCAGGTTGAAGCAGAAAATCCTGAGTCAGAGATTTCTTGGGAAACTATTCATCTGCTAAGCTAAACTAGGTGGGGCAGAATAATCCACAGAATCATGTAAAGAATCTCACAATTTCATTTTACTACATCAAAATGGTCACCCAGGCCTCCACCCAGCAGGTAAGACATACACATTCAACTGGGAAAGCACTGATGGTTTGCTTCAAAATATTTTCTTATTCCGTGAGGAAAATATTATGAAGCCTCAGTGCAGTAACACAGAATCTGGAATAAAATGTGCAGCTCAAATGTCCAGTCATACATTAAAATATCTGAAGGCAACCAGTCATCGTATTTTCAAAAGCTGCTCCAAAATCAAGGAGAGCAGCATCAATCATAGTCTGCTGTCAATGCCATCCAATTAAATTTCTCTCCTCAGTTCTGATTTTCTCCTCTTGAAATATTTAGGCTCCTCATAAGTCCCTCTGCTAACCTCTTTTTGCCAGAGGGATGGAAATCAATAGCAGAGCTTCTGTCTGCATAAACATCTTGGCTGAAGCGTGCTCAGCGGCATTGGTTTCAGCCCTCCATATTTAATGAAGCCGTTTGAAGGCTTTTGATGTTGCCGGCATCAATTAAGACAACATCCTCAATCAGAGAGGACGCAGGAGCTGGCTGGGCTCAAGTTGTGAGATAGAGGCTTTCTTTCCAAGAAGAACTAGTTCTCCTTTGGCTGGGTGTTCAAAAACCTCCAAAGCTACATTAACAGCCCCATGCAAATATATTTCAAGCCTGTCAAGCAGACTTTTACTTTGGGCATAGCAGTTACTGAACCATGCACTTAAGACATTCATACAGAAGCCTTTTTCCCACTACATTTATGACTTAACTTTATAGAAGAAATCTGTTATAATTTACAATATATAGTGCACATAGCAGCTTGTCAGATTGTTTTTCGATACAGAAAATCTCAGATAGGCAGAAAAGTCTTTGTAAATGAACTCTTTCACAGTTACACACTACCATCAAAGAGTTAGACCCTCTGAGCACGTGGGGGGTTGAAAACACACATGACTTTGGTCTTCATGCTGCTGAAGAATGCCAACAGGCAGCACCACTCTTTGGTAGAATTCATTAAGAGCTAAGCGCTGGTGAAAAGGGGTCATTCTGTGGACTGATGTATTTTTCATGAACAGTAGCTTTCATCCTGAGGGGAGCAGATGAAATCTGCTTCATCTCACAAACTAAACGGATACTTAGGGAATCATCTTGCATCTCTGATGAAGGACACTTCCTTGGGCAAATATCTTGATGTATGCATTTTGAGGACACATTTTTACCTCTAAACCATGAGCAGATGAGCTGCTTTTATTGAGCAGTGTGGTTAAAAGAGGAAGAGGAAAGTGCATCACATGCATGTGATGGATGGACTTGATTTCTTTCCGTCCTGCTGAAAACTCCATTAGCGTTTCCGAACAAACACCCGATGTAAGCATGATCAGAGCAGGGCTGGACTATATGGCCCAAAACCATTATCTGGATTTTTTTGGGCTATATCTTGATACACTATACAAGAATCAGGCAGGGATCATACAGGCACCAGATCGAGCCCAAATAAGCAACTACACTTTAGAAAACAAGCCCCAAAACCCAGAATGTTCTTTGCAAACATTGATAATTCAGTGCTTAATGGTTTTACACCCTTTTCTTCCATTCTTGCAGTGCAAGCTTGTAAGTGTTAGGAGAAAAGAGGGGAAATACTTAAGCCACAACTGAAGAACTCACATGTATCTCACTGAAGCTGCAGTAATGTGCTATTTATAAAGATGTAACTGTGTAAGATACCAAACAGACAGTAGGATAAAAAACAATAACAGCTCCTCAAAGAAAATTCTCTCCCTCCTGAGGTCTATCTGCTTTCTTTCTGAGGCTTCACATTGATAGGTATGGGAGATTGTGGGTGTTGTAGCAGCCGCAGCCCACCAGCTCACTGCAGCAGCAGCAGCAGCATCAGTGATCAGATAACTCAAAGCCCTGGAGCAGTAACAGCAAGACAGCCAGGTGATCTGAGATCTCACAAACAGGGCGGCATCATCTGACCGGGCATGGCTCCTTCGGCTTTCACCCTCGCACCATGAAGGTGTTCTCAGAAACAGAAGAAAATCCCTTGGAACTAACATTGTAGTTCAGTTTGCCTCATTTATGTTTGAATCAAGCCTCTGGATGATCTCATGGGTACAAGCAGCATACTTCCATTTATGGTTAAGAAATCACTTGCTCTAATACATTTTGGCCCCTGGGTTCCTATCAAACATGTTTTGAGATGTAAATAACAACCAGATAAAAAAAAACTGGAACTACAGCTGCAGACAGCTTCAGCTCACAGTCATTAATATAGTTTTGTTTGTCTGTAATATTGTGAAACACTTAGAATAACAATCAGAGACTGTCAGTGGCAAAAACAAGAGTTAATAGGAACATACTTTGATCGCATTTGCCCCAACAGATTACACTGCCAGCCATCACAGCCTGTTGGGCAGCTGCCAACGGAGGAAATCCAATACAAAAATTTCAAAATACTTTAAACCTATTATGAATTTATACTAGAAGAGGGGCATTCTCCTCTTCTAGAAAAAAAGCAGGATAAGAATCACACTGGAGATGATGTTGTCTGGAAAATATTTGGTGTTTAAAACTGAGGTTTAACCTACTGTCCTCAGTCGCACTATTGTTTATTTAGAGCCTGACAACAATGCACAAACAGTCATGACTGTATGACTTGGATCCATATGAATGCTGTGTGTGATGAGCATCACAGGGCTCATTGTGTTTTCTCTACAGTCCACGCAGCAAAACGAGAAGCCAGTATTTTCAGGACTTTGTGATGAGCAAGCATGACATAACAGGAGGAGCTCATCATCACAAGAGGGCAAAACAGAATCAACTGATCCCCCATCAGCTGAGACAAGGGTGACTCACCGCTACTGTAAGCATACGGAGACTCTGCTGATCCATCCTGCAGGCTGTCCAGGATCTCTCCTTTGCCCACATCACTGTCTCCGACCAGGAGGAACTTGAGCAGGTAGTCGTAGCTTTTCACTGGGCTTCCCTGGCTGCCCATGGTTTCTCACATCTGAGCCCAGGGAGTGAAGATGAGGGTCTGGAGCTTCTTCCTCACACACAAGAATTGGTAACCGGCAAACCAACCCTCTTGTGTGTGTTTTTATTGACTTCAACTGGGCCCAACAGCATAAAGTCTTTGTTTTTTCTTAGATAACTTAACAAACCAGGGATAATGAATCCCAATGGGTGATTTTCAGACTATAAAAACATCAAAAATAGAAAACTTGGAGTACTCTTCTTCTTGAAAAATACATTAGGCTGTTTCCCTATTGCTTAAATTCAAGATGAAAAAAATCTTAGTCACAGCTGCTGCTTAGTTGAAAGTCCAAAAACTCATGTAAACAGCCAGTTTATAGGTTCATCCACTATCAAAATGAAGTTGAAGTTTGATCTTGACTCATATAAAACCTTATCTTAGTGACAGATCACCAAATGTTAGGGTTCAGAGGAAAAGGCAGAGTCACTTAACCTGTACCCAGACGGGACGACTCCACCAGAAGTCTATGTAGGGAAGAAGAACATGCTTATTGTCTGCAAAAATTATCATAACAATCAAGAATGTGGTGGTAGATTTACTTATTCCACGAGCATGTGCTTCTGCTGAAATATTTTTACATGTAAGAAAGCAAACTAGCAGAGCTTGAAGTGCTTTAATTAAAGGACGCTCGCTGGCTGAATTAGCAGGGGAACAACAGGCTAGCCCCACCACATAGCTCGCCCGTTAGCCTAGCTTGTGCTAACAGTAAGAGCCGTAATGATTCGTTAAACGCAATGTCAGCGGTGATGCGTTGTGCCAAACAACACACACTCACATATATTATTGCATTACCCTTTTTAGGTCTATCCCCCACCAGTTAAAACGACTTCACAGCCAGCTAAATGCTAACTGAGCCAGTGCAGCCCGTGTCTCAACTTCAACGGTCGTCCGTGTAATTTCAGGCCCCCTTGTCTTCCTTCAGTCCGGTAACAAAGATTAACGTAACTTCACTGCGTTACATCCAGGGAAAACGGTATCCGCATTTGTAGTTTTACGTCCAGTCCAAATCTCTGTAGATGTAGTCTGTGATTTCAATCGGCGATCTTTCCATTTTTCTCCATTATATCCACTTACAATCACAGCTGTGGTTTCTAAATATCTCTGGACCACACTGAATCCGCTGCTGACAGATCGGCTGCTGGCTACAGTGCGCTCCTGTCTCCGCTCACTGTTCCCGCCCTCCAGTAATACGCCCCGCCCCTCAGCTCAATCATTGGACAATATTTTCACTGTGGCCCAGATGAGGGCAGGCATTGGCTGAACAAAACGTCCATCACAGTTTGTTGTCAACAACGCGCAGATGGTGTTGGGAATGTGGACAACAAAGATAATTCATTTCTCACTGAATTCGTGCAGAACAATGGCAAACACATCTCATCACGTGTATGAAACATGGTAGTAATAAACCTCAGAAATGTTATTATTTTCTACAGACAGGCTTTACGGGAAATTTAAACGCACTATTTAGGAGGGATTCGAAGACATTTGCACATTAATGGTGAAAACGTGAGGATAACATGATCCTGAGAAGTGGTTCTCAACCTTCTCGAGCTGTGACCTCATTCTTCACATCACAAATTTCTGGGGGGCCAATAGACATTTTTTTTTCCTAGAATTATTTTTTGTTTATATTATTTAGACTGTGTTGCAAATACTGAGTAACCAGGATTAGTGCACGAAGTGACAATTTCATTTTCCCTGATCAGGATGTAGACTTTATTTTAAGTGAACATTAAAATTTTGATTTTAAAATTTGGAGCAGGTTTGGATTTCAGACGGGTCATAACCCCAAGGTTGAGAGACATTGACCTAGAGAATACAAGCTCAGAACTTGTGTCTCACTTTGCAGACTGTTTTCCTGCGTGTAAGGATTTTTTTCTTTGGGCAAAATGCTGCATTAATTTTTTTCTCCCATGGCTTTAAAGAATGACAAATTCCTGATGTCAGTCTGAAAGGAGGGAGACATCTTTTCAAGCCATTTTTCCTGGTGATTTTATAATAGCATTAAGGGACATGAATATTAATAACAGCTGTGAAGTACAGTAACAGGCTAAGTATGAATCTGATGCTATATATGTCTAATCTCTTCATGACTCATCTGTCTCTGGCTGTGCAGGAACAATCTGCTGAGGAAGAGCGCCCACTCACACATAATTAATGAAGGACCCTTATATGTATGTAAGTCATTGGTTTGACAACTTTGGTGATCATAAAATAATGGGTTGAACTCCTATAGAAACGAAAGAGGATGTACAATCTGTCAACATTTCTTTGATGATCCTTCTTGGCTAGGTAGGGATCAGTTTGGATTTATATTTTGTACAAAACCAATCAAAGTACTACTGTGACAGCAAAAGCATGCATGCTGTAGTCTGTGATTTTAGTCCTTTGTGTTTATTTTAGTAGGTGTAAAATAAATCCCACACAGATATCCATAATGGTGCAGCTCAAAGAATTGTTTCTTGTCATGTTTTGACATAAATCTTGAAAGACTTATACCATGTGTCTAATGATGTAATTGCTGGTTAAATAAACACATATGATATGACTGTTTCAAAGAAAAAGGACATGATTAGTTAAAATATATATGAGTTTTATTAAATGGCATCTTAACATTTAGGACAGATGCACGATAAATTAAATGTTTACAAAATAAGTCATAAATCTACATTCTAGAAATTAACACTTGATTCAAAGGGTGCTACAAGGTTTAGAGTGAATATTTAGGTCAAATTAAACAGGAATAATTCACATTTAAGACATTATGGGAATCAATGCAGTCAAATAAAAAAATGAATCACAGTTTTTTTCTTTCATTTTCAAGTACATAGATTGGTCTCAATGTGTTAAAGACTTAGCAAATCAGGTGAAATGAAGATCCTAATGATGAATCTAAAGACCTCTCATTGAAGAAAAAAAAAAGGAGGCACGATATCAAAACAAAGACTAACACAATCAACAGGACAGTTGATCTCTCTCTGTAACAGTCTGTCTGAGGCAAACAGTTCCAGTGTTCAAGGAAAGTATGGCAATAAATCATCATAAAGTAACAAAAAACTTTTACAACAACTGAAAATTTAAAAAAAGCATTACAAATAAAGACAATAATATTAGTCCAGTTAGAATCATTTCAAGTAGAGTGTAATATTTAATAATAATATAAAATTTAATAGTTGCAAATTTTCACTTGGTCAGTGCAGTTAATACACATAAATACCAGATCACAAAGAGAAAGTCTGGTAATCACTGGCTTTAAAAAATAACCATGGAGTGGAATTTAAGTGGTTTTCTTAAGGTGGACAGAGCTTTCACCACTTACACCAAGTAACAGGTTCAATAACAACGGTAACTGAATGTAAATTACTGGCATGTAATGGTGGAATCCAAGTTGCCAAGTTTAGTTTGGTTAACTTGCTGGTTTTCAGGTTCTTGGATGATGTTGCTGTGTTCATTGCGCTTTACAACACTAACTCATTTTGTTTCTCTTGTGCACTCTGATCAGAAAACTGATCATGTCAAGGATGAGATAACTCGAAAGGTAATACTTTCTCAGTCACGAAAGCACTCATACCCTTCAGCTTTTGCCACTGCACTCACCTTTGCTTCCTTCTTCCCTTCCATCTGTTTCCATCTTATCATTTATTCAGTCACTTCCCTTTCTTCTGTTCCCTCATCTCTCCCTTCTCTCTCTATCACACCTTCCCACCTGACGGGTCTTAGTCAGTCTTGGTGGTTTTGTGTCTCCAGGGGTAAATCAGCTCACCAACAAAAAGTTTCTTGATCAGAGCGGCCCAGGAGTCTTTGGGGTAGCAGCTGTATGTCGGTGTGCGGTACGTCTGGATCACAGTGCTGCACTTCAGAGGGTTAATCTAAGGAGGGAAAAATACAGGCATGAACAGATGAGCAAATACTGAAAAGAGGCTAAATTAAATACTTAAACTATATATCTTTACTTCAATGACGGGTCATTTAACAGTGCTCTTGACCTGAAAGCTTCAAGTTTCCAAATCACACTGTTAGCACAAACTGAATACTTCATGATGATCCAAACTGGTTCTGATGTCTCAAATTTTACAGTTGGTACACATGTTTAACCTGGAGAAACTTTCCTTCCTCTGAAAGAAAAACATGAAAGACTGCAAAGTGGCACTGAAACATCGTAGTGAAGTGACATTTGATAATTAACAGGGGTTTTAATTCAACAAAAATTATTCCTCTGCATAAATTAAATCATTATTTTCATCTGCTGTAAATGCCACAGTAAAAACAGAGGCTTCGATTCAGTTCGATTCTTCTGTAATTACAATCTTGATTACGATTAGCAGGTAAGAGAAAGTTTATCACAGCTGAATGTCACAAAAATTTAACATTAAAGATCTTAAACAAATTCAAAATGACCTCTTACCTCCATCAACAGGTGTAGTGCTGTCCCTGGCTCCTCACAGAGCACCCTGAACTTTACTCCCTCTAAAACGCACATAACAAACACACCACTAAGAGGATGAGCAATCATGGTATTTGTCCATACATCCAGATGTGAGTTAAAACTTCTGTTTGTTTGCTATTAAAGGACAAATAAATATGATCTAAACCCAAAATTCAGTGTCTCCGAAAATTGGAACATTACATAAGAACAATAAATAAAATATTTCAAACGGAAATGTCAGGCCTCTGAAAAGTTGTGCAACTTAAAACAACATAGAATAAAAACAGGGAACCAGCCCAGCTATCAAACATCCAAAATAGCCAGGAAGCTGGATGAGAAATGATGAAAGGTGATATACCTGCCAGTCTGTAGGAGCGACAGATGCGTAGGCTCATGGCGAAAAGAGGGAAGGAGTTGATGAAGTCTACGCTGAGGTGGAGGACGCCTTGGAACAGCACCACCACCAGACGAAGCTGAGAGGGACAGGTAGGGGTTAAAAACAAGCATGCACTGAATCATACTTTTACAAAATAATAATACATATGTTTTTTTTTACGCACCAGAGTGAAGACCAGGTAGTAGAGTGCTGTGGTTGGCAGGAGAAACAGCAGGACGGTGAAGAGTAGTGTCCCAATGAAGAGCTAAAGCATCACAAATACTTTGAGTTAACAACATCTGCATCTCTGGGTGATGACAATGATGTGTGTGTGTGTGAGTGTTACCTGGTCCAGGTCATAGGAGCAGGAGTCCACCCTCTGGCGTAGTACGTTCCACTTTTTCCCTCTGAAGAGCCTCCAGAGAGATGAGAGGCCGTAGATCTTCAGACAGTACAGCCTTACAGGGGGAAGAAAGGAGACAGAAATGGGTCAAATGTATTTTGTGAACAGTATATGAGAGTTCAGCTTCCCTCTAAAAAAGATAGTCCAAAAAAACTGATCCCGAAAAACTACATGGATATCTATTCGCTGTTCCTGGGTCTTGATCTTGACAAAGTTTCAATCCTTTAAAGTTTAAGTCTTCTTCTATCTTAAAAACACTCTGGTATTAAATCTTACATCATAATCTTGTCCACAGAGAAAGAGCCAGATCATCTTCTCCACCTTCCCTTTTAGCTTATCTTTAGGAGTTATATTTAAGCCACATTATACAGATTTATTGCCCAGCCCTGACGAAGGTCCTCAGTCTGACTTTGACCACACATTTGACTCGTTCCCAAAAGCTGTTGGAGCATAAATATGTAACCAGGAAAGTATTTCATTATACACCACAGGCGAGCGAGCTATCTTTGGAGCAAATGCATAATTTAGTCAATCCTCCTCCTGCAATGTTCGAGACTATTATCACAGCCTTTAAAAGAGACCAGGAGGAGGTGTGTGGGCCTGAGAATAAACCTGAGAGTCAGGATTCAGTCTCCATGAGCACAACATTTTCAGATTTTGCTGTCATTATATCAGCAAAACATTAAGATGGTAACTTGAGTCTGAGTCTGTTTACAGAGAGGCAGACTGAAGGAAACTACATGAAACACTCAATCATGTTTTACGACCCTCTATGTAGGAGTGAAATGAGGGAAAACTTCCTGTTGTGTGAGTCACGTTCAGATGATTTATGTGTGGTCGTTCAGATGTAATAGAAGAATAACAACAATAAATTGCTCCCAAAGGAACACACAGCTGCTTTACATGTATGCACGACTTCATGAAGATCATTAAAGTGGGTGACTGCTGCAGAAATTGAGTCTTGTTTTCGCTCATTTGCTAAACTGTAGCAGTATTCTCTGATGTGTGAACGAATGAAAAACCCAGGCAGGTGCTTGAAGTTTGGGGTGTCCCAATGAAACTTCTTCATTTCCAGTACGACACCAATATTGCAGCTTTGAGTATTTGCTGACTTTTAATTGGAGATTATGATCAGGCATATATCCAGATACCAAACTTTTTTAAGATCACCAAGAAACTCTTAACTAACAATGGTAACAACAACAACAATAGGTGAGTAAAAAGACATCTTTGTTGTGTTCAAAAAGTTTGATGTCTAACCTGGCTCCATAGACGTAGAAGCAATAGATGTGGAAAGTGAGAAGAGCAACCATATCAGAGAGCAGCGAGAGGGCAAAGGTCAGACCTAGACAGGCTGAGAGGCCACCGTACCACAGGATCCCCTCAATGAAAGGAGACATCAGATGAATGTAGCCTGAAAGGGAACAAGATACTTAAGAGTTAACGTCTGTTTTTATTTTAGTGTAAAAATGTGAAGATTGATGTTTAAGAGGAGTTCAGTGCAATGTTGAGCATTTGGTGGGACTCACTGATCCAGAGGTGGATGTGGTAGAGAAAAAAACGACCCAGGACTTGGTCCAGGGCCCGGTTCATCTTCAGCCCTGCAGGAGCCCCCATCAGCCACTGCAGCAGCTCCTCCAGCTCCTTCGCCACATGCTGAGGAGGAACCGCAGGAAATTAACATGAGGCCAAAGAAAGTTATTTCAGACTTGCTAAGGAACACACACACCCACTTACATCAGCTGCAGGCACCAGTGTGTTGGCTAAAGTGCTGATGTGGTTGTCTCTGTAGAGCCACGAGATGAGCAACATGCCGAGAGCCACATCGACAAGGATGGACACCAAGACGTTTGCTTTCCTGCAAACACACACATATGAAGACTCCAAACAGAGCACACACCTGCAAGAAAAATTCAGGTCTTTGGAAGTTTCTCGACTGCTTCTTAAAACAACAACCTCATGAACTCTGTGTGTCCTTTGGCAGCTTTTGAGGAGCTGATGATCCTCATGTGCTCGGTTCTGTAGCTGAGCTGGACGCAGGTGGACAGTTTACTGAACAGGAACTGAAACGGGTAGAGACTGAAGACCCTGGAGACAAAATATGGTTGATATCGGGTTGATATTTAATAAATGATGAGTGCTCATTTTGCCTTATACTTGAAGTTTCCTCTTCTCACCGCATGTTACAGATCCAGGTCCAGATGGAAAGCAGCCAGCTGATGAGCAGGCAGAGCGGGACTGAAGCCTGTTTAAGCAGCTCCACTATGATGCTGGCCTCTCGGCCCTCAGACTGCCAGTGTGTTGACTTCAGGGGCCCGTCATCATATCTGTCCAGGAAGAACAGCGGCTGACTGCTGGCCACAGTCTGAAACACCTGAAGCACAAAAGAGCAAGGGGTGGACAGATGTTGACCTGCAGCCTGGCCTGTTTTGTACATGTGCAGTTTATGCAGACTTTAAAGTTTGATCTCCTATCTCAAGGAACACACACAAAGAAAGAAACAGCATATTGACAAAAATGCATTTTCTTTAATTTAATCTCACAACAATTGTTACATCTAAAGTCTAAGTCTCCAGCTTCTGTCAGTGTACTTTCATTAAAAAATCAATGACTGAACTGAGAATAAGCAGGTATTTTTAAAATCCAAGTCTCTGACTCATACCTGTCTCAGCTCAGATGGTGGCTCAGTTTTGGAGTCTGGTACTCCATTCTCGATGGGGTGAAGCTGCGACAGCATCACCTTCCTTTGCTCATAGTGGACAAAGATCACCTTGTCCCCCTCCTCTTCCTCTTCCTCCTCCTCCTCAACTTCCTTTTCCTCTGTCTGTTCTTTGTTATCACCTCCATCACACTGGTCTTTATCCTCAGTCTCCTTAGTTTTCTTCTTCTTTTTCTTTGTCGTATCCTGCTGAACTACCTTTCCATCTGGTAAGAATAAAGAAATATTTATTTTAAAATCCAGAACTGATTTTTAGTCAAATCTGAATACAAGTCTGAGTGACCTACTCTGATCCCGGTTGAGGATCTGGCAGGTGAAGCCCGTCTTTCCCATTTTCCGCTTGATCTGGAGCCAGCGTTTCTGAGGGAAGATGGTGCTGAGGTCCCTGAGGAAGCTCTCCATCCCCTCCTGACCCTCTTTAGGTAAACTCCATGAGCCCAGCACTGAAAGCTCCACTCCACTCTGAGCTTGCATCTGTGGAGGAAAAATATGAGACTTTTATTTTTGTATTACAGCAAAACATGCTAAAGATATTTAACTAAACTGTGCCACTTTAAACTTCTATCTTTGTTTGAATTGAATAAAAGAAGCAACTTCAGAAACAGGTCAAAAAATTTGTTCTGTGTTTTCTGTGTTGAACCCACCTGTTGAATGTACTGTTTCACTTGCCCAGGGATGAATGGGTAGTGTATTACAGCCAACACCACAGCAGAGTCATGACCAGAGATCCAGCGGCCGACCAGAAGCCCGCTGTCCGCCCGGTTACAGCACTGTGGGAAGAAGACCTTTAGCACCATGACTTCACTGCAGCTCTGTGTTCTGCTCCTAGCAGCTCTGATGACCTGAGGAAGAGAGAAAACAACAAAAACAACCAGTTTTGTTCAATTTCATATTTGGTGGACAGAACAGATATAGGAAGCCTATGATAACAATTGCCTTTTCTTCAAAATAAAGCAAGAACACATTGTTGTTATTCATGCAAGCAATACTTTTAGAAGCTGCACAAGAAAGCAGAAACCTCTTTGCATTGCTGTTCAAAAACACAATTACTGTATTCATCAGAGACAACTTTCATTTGTTAATCAGTTCATATCTGTCCTGTTTGAGTGTCAGATGACCACCCAGTTTATTATTATAGAATTTAAATGCACAATATGAGTCTATTTAAAGTCAACCAATGACACATTTTCAAATATCTGTGATTTCAGACTTTTCCTAAAATCATTTGTCACCTATCTTTAACGTTAATTTACCAGTTTAAAGACAAAAAGGGAGACTCCTAAATCAAAACTGCTAAAAAAAAATACATTGCAATAGTGGAATAAGAACAATGTTAAGGTGAGAAGGGGGGAAAAAGAACTTACAAAGCTTTTTACAAATATTACTACCACAGATGATAGATTAAAGTAGAATAGGTTGTACCTGATGTAGATGGAATAAAAAAGAGCTGATCCTTAGTTTTTAAAAGGTTTCAATGTTGACCCCTCTTTTAATAGGACTAGAAACCGAACAACAGGTTGAAATAGGCCTTCTGCTAAAAATTCATAATTATATGAGAACAATACCCGTTATAGTTGAGGGGAGTTAAACGAACAAAGAGGACGAATAAAGACGAGACCGTTGACCTCCTTTATGTCCTTTTATATTGAGCTAGTAGCTCGTTGTTGTGGCAACACACAAAGCCCGAGGCTGGATGTCATTGATGTGAGTGAGCGCACAGAAAAGTAGGTTACCCGCGGTGTTACCACGTAAAAACACACAAAAAGGAACACAAATATAGAGAAAAACTGTGATCAAGAATGAGCTTCAATAAATAAAAAACGGGTTCACTCTTTATTCAAGGTGACATATTCCTATTACAAATAATGGCAAACTTCCCCTAAAAGCTCATTCACTCTTAACGAACGAAATAATTCGGCGGAGATTTAAGACCATGACTCATTAAGATTTATACAAGGCATGTGTGAGGACTTTAAACTATTTTACCTTAATTGTAGACTCCAATGAAGCCTTTACTGTCCATTTATTTAGTCGAGACAAGTTAAGCTAAGTGACGAGCGGCGCCATACTTATTGTTTACAGTCCTTGAAATAAGTGCCCGGGTAGAAACACAGGTTGAACCGAGTTCCCCTTATGTTCCGCGCATGAACTTACGATAGACTGTATGAAGAATTTGTATGTTAAGGTTGATGGGAGAAACTCGATAAAAGCGGAGTTATGCAAAAACACGAACTATTTTAGAGCGCGTTTCTAATTGAAATATTGTTTTATTATTTTGACAGCTCACTTATGTTTATCCTAAACTGAACTGATCATGTTATACCGGACTCTGTATGACATTATTTCATGGTGGGGTTTTTTTTTGTTTTTAAAATCAGTTACAATCACTTCTTTGACATCAAATTTAGTTCTCCATTGAAAAATTAGATTGGACAATTTTAGCGATAAATTATTATATTATCTACTGTTATTCAAATTGTCCCTCCATAATGACCCTGTGACCCTGAAGTGAACAAAGATCACTAAAATTGTAGGACAAAACACGACACCTTTTGACAAACGTTAAATGAAGTTATCATGTTAGATTTACTTTAGATTTTTAAAGATTTAATGAAAGCTCATTGTAAAATACTACCTACAACAACAACATACAAGGACCTATATAAAACTCATCTTTATAACTTGGTAATTACTGCAGTAGGCTAAATTCTATAATCATAAACAACCACTGCTTTCCATACTACCACTACTACCCTTCATAAAAAACAATACATTTTACTCACCAGGTATCTCACACTGTGTGAGTGTGTGTGTGAGTGTGTGTGTGTGTGTGTATGTCTGTGTGATCTTTCTGTCTGAGCTGTGAAATGAGGAGTTGGCCCAACTGTCAATGCATTATCTCGTCCTGCAGTGACACAGCAACAAAGAGCAAACAAAGAGCGGGAAGAAAATCCGCAACGATGTAAAAACAGCAAAATAAGTAGAAATGTGTTAATAAATCTAGGTTTTGTATTCATTTTTGAGAGACGCATGATTTCAATAATACGTTTTTTCCACACCCTTCTACTCCCAAATTGCCAAATTAAAAGTAAAATATATAGTTCAATATAAATACGTGAAGATTTTTGTTAACAATAATGACATTTATGGTCTGTAGTTATGAATTTAAATAAAAACTACAATTCCCAGTAGCTGCAGTGAGAACGACTCGTAACGCATTGTGGGTAATAGTGTAGTAAACAGTCGCACGCTGACGATGGCGAAGACAGAGCTGAACCAAACCTCAGACTGTAAAGTGGACCATTATTTGGATATTTTGCGAAAATTTCAGGTCTCATTTTTCGCCATGAGACGCCTCGTTACTTTTCCTTGGACGGTGAGTTTGACTGAGCTTTATTTAAATTATTATTTATGAATCGTGTTGCTGTAACATCACACCAAACTCCATTTCAATAGGGAGCTATTCATGATTTCATGTCTTACCATAAACATGCTTATGGTTTTAGCATAAATGATATTAGTTTACTAATCTTTTGACTTTTATGTATAAATCGGTACAAACATGATTCACCTGCTGTTCTTAGTTTTCATTAAAAGGTTAGATAAAGTTCTTAATTTCTACTGATAATTCTCCTCAGTTTCTGGAGAAAGACCTTGAAAGAAACAGATCGTCAGACTTAATTATGGATATCCTGAATCAGGTACGGCGGCCTGCACACACATTTTTATAACTGTTGCTTGTTTTACAGTTAGAATTTGAAACGACTAAAAAGTGTCAATGTATCTTTCCTCTTTTGACAGACATGTCTTCATTCCCTGTGTCAAAAGTTTCCTCCTTCGGTCAAATTCAGGAGATTATTTCTCTCTGAGCTCATAAAACGGGTTGGTGGTCTCTGTTTGTCATACACTAGTATCTGATACTGATGCATACTTGATTTTGCATAAAGAGAAGGTAAATGAATAAAGTCAGAATTAAACCTTCCTGGTTAAATTTCCTCTGATCTCTCTGCAGCAGGAGGCAGCAGGTTGTGAACCTCTGGACGAGCTGTATGATGCTCTAGCTGTGGTGGTGGGAGCTGAAGAGCGGACAGAGTGCTACAAGAGCTACTTACTGGTATAAATCTCCCATGATGGGACATTATGAGGATCTATATGTTAATAATGCAGGGTAAAACTTTACCATGAGAGTATTTCAGTGTTGTTGTTATCCTCCTGCAGCCCAGCAGTGAAGCCGTCAGTCTGTTGGAGAACGTAGCTCTGATCTCAGAGGGGACCACTGGCCTGGTGACCTGGGAGGCTGCTCTTTACCTGGCAGAGTGGGCTCTGGATCACCAAAACATCTTCACTGGCAGGTACCAGGCCAGTGAAGCCATCATATGCCCATAGAAAAAACATTTCTCATTTTTGGGACCTAATTTTTCTGCCCCACTTCTCTTTGTGATTTCAGGACAGTTCTGGAGCTGGGCAGTGGTGTGGGTTTGACTGGTATCACCATCTGTCGCTCCTGCAGCCCAAACAGATTTGTCTTCAGTGACTGCCACCCCAGGGTGCTGCAGCAACTCCAAAACAATCTGGAGCTGAACGGTCTAACTGAGAGGACAGTTTCTGCAGTCAGCGTGGAAGAGCTGGACTGGACGGCAGTGACAGAGGAGAGGATAAAACAGATCGGTGCTGACGTGGTCATTGCTGCAGGTCAGAGCTCAGATTTTTAGCGTGCATCATCCAGCAAGTTGTTTGTTAATGGCTGGGAAGGAGTAGACCTAATGCTTTGACACAGCTGGTCTCTTTCCTGTCATTCAGATGTTGTATATGACCCTGAGGTCGTGGAGACTCTTGTGACGCTGCTGTCAAAGATCCTGAAGTGTTCATCTCCTGCAGTCCTCCCCAAAGTCCTCATCTGTTCCACCATCAGAAACCAGACGACTTACAGCAGCTTCAAGCAGCAGCTCGGTAAGAGATGGAGTTAGATGCATAGATATCTGAGCCTGACTGCATCAAAATATGCCACTTTAAATTTAACTTTTCTCTTTTTGGATGCTTATATTTCATGTTTGTTTTGTTTTGACAGAAACAGCAGGAATCAGCCATCGAGTAATCACAGAACCTGTCAGCCATGTGTTTCCTTACAACAGAGACTCTGATATTGAACTGATTCAACTGTACACGACACAGCTCTAACCAAGGGGAAGATTTTATTTACAAATGTACATCTTAAAAAAAGAAGTATTTTTTTTACATTCAAGTGCTTTGCTGGAATGAACATGCAGAGCATCGTCTGTTGAACTTGCTGTATTTCCGTTTCGATGCTTTTTAGACTGCATGCTCTTCGGGGGAAGATATTTTGTTCTGGAAAATCTGCCAACATTCATGATCATGCTTTCTCTTGAACTCATGGGAGACACTGCCTTCATACAACAAAATTTTAACAAAACAGTTGTCCCTAATTTCTGTAATCCCATGCGTGTATATTCTACTTCTCTTTCTGTATCTCCTGATTCAGAGTTAAGTTCCTGTGGGTTTGTCCTGAATTCAAGTCATCCATGCAGCATGGCAGTAAAGAAATAAGACTTTGCTGTTGTTTTGGTCAGGGGGAAATCAAATGGTCTGTGAAGTCTATCTGATCCTTGGGTTCATCCCAGAGCTGTAAGCAGAGGCAAGACATTCTGGTCCCAGTTGCCGTCCCAACGCTGCCCTCTGCTGGTGCGGAGGTTCCTTCTAAATGTGCCCAGTCTGCCGTCTGAACTGGGAAATTCTGACAGGAGAGACTGAAAACACAGCAGCATTTATGAAGGATGATTTAAGAAGAATTAAAAATCATATATGACTGATAACACCATCTCATGGTCACACTCCTTCAAGTCTGTGTTTTTGTGTTCAGGTGTTGTTCTCACCTTGAGCTGCTTTGCGAGCTCCTGAGAGTCTTTAAAGATCAGCCCATTCTCCTCATGCTTCACCAGCTCATGTAAACTGAGGAATAATAGAAAATCTTTTTAGATCGCAGGTGTTGAGACAAAAATTATTTAAAATTGACTTGAAAACTAACTTCAACATCAAATGATGTAACTTTTATGGCTTTAAATTTGAACTTAAGCTCAGCATGTCAAAACAGAACCAAAAAGAAGCAGTAAGACAAAAATAAGAAATGTTTGTAAATGTTGAATGTTTATTATGAATCTGCACTCACCAGTTGAAGTTGATGGCACAGACGGGCAGACAGCAGCCAAACATGTCGACCACCTTCATGGGCAGATCTAAACCGCTGGACGACATGTGGAGACACACGCCCAGATCTGCTGAACCTAAACACACACAGACATGATATCTTCACTTAAAAGATGCTCATACTGAAGAAATAGTGTTTCTTTTTAGTCCGTGCTGTCTAACCTAGTAAAACTGGGTAGTCTTCAGCCTCCAGCCAGGGAGTGCAGATCTTCACGTGATCCAAACTCAGAGAGTCAATCAGCTTCATGTAGTGTTCCTTCTGTGGACCTTTACCTACACACACACAGAAGAACACACAGCCTTTCAAAAGTTGAATATGTAACAAATTTGATTCATCAACCAGTAGGACAGCAGACATTTACCTGTGATCACACACACTAAAGTAGGCAAAGAAGCTCCTCCCTTGATGAAACCTTCATACTCTGATGAGGACAAACAGGTAAGGGGTGATTAAGCATGAACATTTCAATATATTTTAAATCCTGTCAATTAAACAGAAAGGTTCCTCAAACCATTTCTACCTTCAAGAGCCTTCAGGAGAATTGAGAAATCTTCATCCTCTATGAAGAAATAAGATGGGGATGAATTTAAAAAGTGTTTGATTTGAGGTGTCTTGAGATAAAGATTTACTGTGATCACCAATAGTCCATTAAAAAACTGCCAGAATCAGCCCGAATCCTACAGCTGAGATTGGGATCAGTGTATGAGCAGCACAGACAGTCTGGTCCTCTCACCTGTCCAGCTGGTGCTGCTCAGCAGAAGCGCTGGTCGCTCCGCCCTCAATGTCACCGTGTCATCAGAGAGATCACAAATTGAGAAAACTGTCCTCTCCACCTGAGCTTCCTCCTCTCCTTCAGACCTGAAACACAACAGGTCCAACCAGTGTCAGATTACAGCTGACAAGTCCTTTTTTTAACTGAACATGTGTGTATGGTTATGGTAATGTCTTTGTAGCATTCTGATTAACAGAAATGAAATGTCCCTGAGTTGTTTTTTTCTGACCTTTGACTCTGAAACTGAGGATATGTGTGTGCCAGTCTCATGAAGAGCTCGTGCTGCAGCTTCAGTGGAGTCTCTCTGAAGATGGAGGCCGGTCTGTCGTACAGCGTTGTTGCTCTAAAGAGAAAAAAAATGTCAAAACATTCTCTAATGCTGCTGACTTTTTATTATAATATCAACCTGGAAGGTGAGAAAGGTGTAATCTTATGAGTCAAGCCAAACAAGAACACCCTTAAAACAAATCCTAGAAGTAACTGTAATGAATTTAATGCCCTGTGAACTTTTTGTCACATAATCTAGGATGAGAGAATCATACTTGATGCCCCAGTTTCTCTGCAAGTCATCCTTCATTGCGTTGGTGACACACAGGTTGTGATCTGCCAGGGGGCCAAAGATGTGTTCATACCTGGAAGACAGACAAACAAAATCATTTGAACATAATATATTATAAAAAGAAAACTAAGAGGATCCTGAGACTTGTCATCCAGAAAGAACTTTTAGATTTTACACAGAATAAAGAATAAAGCCAAAAATAAATAATTTCTTGCAGGCTTAGCATAAATTGGGGCTTGATTTCTGTAACATCATTGATTAATCTGCAACATTTAGATAACTGACCATTTCGCGACCCGCACCAGTGGATGTCTCTGTCCATGACTCAGGGCCATGATGGTGTAGCCATAGTTGTGCCAGTCGATGATGAATTTGCTCCCTCGCAGGCTGCTAACGAGCCATGCTACAGCGATGCTGGGCAAGCCCGGAGGATTCTGGGAGACAATTAAGAATTTTACAACAAGAGCCTTGCATCTAACTTCTATTCAACACACACAATTAGGCTGATTTCTTAAAATTCATTATGAAACTGCAAGATTTTTTCAAAGACAGGATGTCATTTAACATAATTCTGCCCATGCATATAAAGGTTTCCTCCTTTGTTCCAGTACCTGCATTAAAATATGAGACTGTGTGTCCATCTTCAGCAGCACAAAGAGAAGCTGCACAACCTGAAGGATCACCTTTGTCACATATGTGAGGATTTTTGGTCCAACTGAGGGAGCAACACACCACAAACTTGAGTTTACCAGAATCAGAAAAAGACGCCTTTATTTGTAAAATATCTGCAGAAGACTACAAGCAACTTGACTCTGGTTTTTAACTGTACTCTCTCTGTACAAACGTGTATAAATAAACAAAAAATATCAAAAATACACTAAAAAAACAGGGACAGTTATTCTAAAACAAAAATAGAAAAATTACCTACGAAAAGAAGTAATACAAACATAAGTTAAATTGTGCATTTATTAAGGACATTAAAGATGTAAAATGGGAAAGAATGTGCAAAGGAGAAACCGACTGTAGTTGCGCATGAGGTATATGCGTTATTATTATTTTTAATGACTTTTGAATAATCTCTGTGTAAATGTGTGATACTCCATAGCTCTTTCATTTACCTTGGACACCTTTCACTTCTGCTATCGGGAGAATCCTTATTTTCTCTTCCCTCAACACATCTTGATGAGGTTTGGAGTCTAAAATATAAAGACAAATACATCTTTTACAGTTCAAACGAACTTTTATGGCTGAGTAAGGGTTTCATTCTCTTCTTTTCGTGTGTCATTCTTACCCAAAAACCCGACAACAGTCACATTAAATCTGTGTTTGCTGAGGGACAAGGCGTGATACTGCATCCGAGGGCTGCGACCAAGGTCCCCCAGCACCAGCACACACACCCGCCGCTCGGTCCCAGCGTCCCGCCGCCTCAAGCTCCACAACCACAGCAGCAGGAGGACGGTGACGACCGCGGTGGACACGGTCGGCCAGGTTATACCTGAACTAGAAGAAGAAAAAGTCTGAGAAAGAGCCAAAACTAGGATTAATACAGAGAGTAGAGCTGTGCAAGTGATGGACGTCGCCATATTTGTTTGTAGTTTAAAATGACGTGTATCAGCGAGAGGGCGGGGCTTAAGATTTAAAGGGACCGCACAGTTTTTAACCATAGACTGTATAATCAGTAATTCTATATACAGTCTATGGTTTTTACCCTGCAAAAAACAAGTGTAAAGTAACTATCATATCACTGTCAACAACAAATCAACAAGGCTACCTTGAGATAAATGCAATACTTTGTTGTTTTGGCATAATTAAAAAAAGAGAAAATCTAAGACTTGATCTCTTAGTAGCTTTCTTAATTTTTCAAGGTAAATTTCCACCTGTTGCTTAAAGATTAATCAAACAAATATGTTCTTAAAAGCAAAGGATATTTATGATGCACTCTTTAAAGTCTCTTTTTTAATTACACTAGCAGGAGTTTACCTTGCATAATACTATAAAGGGGCTGTATTGTGCTGTTTACATTTCCCTTTTTTCTTTTTCGTTTTACAAACAAATTAATACACGTGTAAATATTACACAAAGGACAAGTGCCAATGTGTGATCAGGCAATCTGTGTTGGATTAATTCAGGGATGAGACTGCAGGCTGCTCTCAGCAGCTTGCTCCAAATGTCACTAGAGATCTGCATTAATGGGATAAAACTTTTGCTTAAAATTTTTCATTCAAGGACATTTAACCATATCGTCAAAACTGTCATTTGAAATAAAGAAAGTCATTATGACATCAAGGGCATTGTATCCTGTACACATAAACCCCCCTGCAATTACACACAAGAACAGTACTGAATAGATGTTACTTATTTTTAAATCATTTGAAGATTTTTCAAAATTGTATTATTATTATTATTATTATTATTATTATTATTATTATTATTATTATTATTATTTAGTTATTACTACTACTACTACTACTACTACTACTACTACTACTACCACTACAGCTACTATTATTACATTGGATGGTTCTGACATATAAAACATGAAGGATTAGGTAGAGTTATTTTTTGAAGTTCAAGCAGTAATAAAAACGAATCAGGCATGAGGCGTGACTGTCATGAAGTGTTGAAAAACTTTTTAAGATATAATTTTTTTCTTTATAATTTTTTTGGTCTCTATGTCATTTTTGACTTGAAAAAAGTTGCACAAAATCCCTCCACATAAAAACACATAATGCTCTTAAGTGTCAAAGGTCACCTGACGCTGAAACAAATCAAAAAGTAAATGACTTTTTAACGTTTTAATCTTTGTTTTCGTAACAGGAGCCTCTCTGACGTCACGTCTGTTTCCTCCCTCAGCCTCCTCACTTTCACTCCCCTTTGTTTTGGAGCAGAGACAGCCCGTCCTCCCTGCTCCTCTCTCGGTCTCCTTTCTCTCGGAGTAAACCGCCCCGGAGCCTCCAGCCTGGGCTTATCCGCGTGAGAAGATGCGGGCAGCGGCGCACGCGCTGGCCGCAGTTCTGGCTCTGTTTGCCGCAGTGTCCGGGTCGCGAGCTGAGGTGATCGATGACATCCTGAGCAGCCTCAACAGAGGAGCATCCTTCCTGGAGCGACAGCACGAGCACATCAACCTGGACGGGGTGGTGGGGTTCCTCATGCTGCAGGGTACGTAAACACGTCCGCTGCTGGCTCAGGCTGCAGGGAGAACAAAACGTGACCTTCCAGCTGGAGGAAACATCAGAAATTAAAAACAACAACAACAACAAAAACAACAACAACAAAATCCGTCACGTTTTGATGCAGCTAGATGGGTCTTTCTCCGCCCAACGATAATAAATTGTTTAATAAAGTCATGCATGATTTTGTCAGATACGATCCTGAGATAAAAAAAATAAAGTCAGATTCTCAAAGTCTCTCATTTGTATTTTAAATACTTTTTGGGGGATTTTGCATCTACATTTCAGTAAGTGAACAAGTTTTTTATTCTTTTCTGGGTTCAGTGTTGAACCTCTTGGTGTCGCCACAAAGCCAGAAGGGTTTAATCCTGTGGAACATCAATACTTGTTGTTGCACATTACCTCCAACACAGATGAGCAGTATTTTTTTCAAGACTGAGTTTCATTTTCATCCACTGATCTGAACTTTCCCTCTGTTTGTCTCGTTTTCGCCTCAGCTGAACTGAAGGAAGCCGTTCGAACGTGGCCTCACACCGACCCGGTCAGCTGGGCTCAGAGGACCACAGCTGTCACCCTGGTCAAAAGACTGGACCAAAGCTTTGAAAAGGCCGTCACCGCTCTGCAGCAGAATGATCCTAAGTACTTCAGAGGTGAGAGGGAGTCACAACAAGGTACACGGAGCTTTAGGCAAGAGTAACAAGGAGGGCAAGAGAGATTCCTAGCTGGGGTTCAGCTTTTACTTTTCACAGATTTTTATCAAATGTCAAAGATTACAAGATAAGAAACTTTTAAAACTTCACCTGAAGATCCCTTCATCCAGCATCTGTGAGGCCGAACCATAAGGGCTGCGAGTAATCTTTCTTGGAAAACGTGCCTGATCAGAGTACATCCACTTACAGAGCTTCTTCTTGTCACGAACCGGCTTAGATTTTTTGAGATGGAGCTTTTGTTTGGAGCCACAATTCAACACTTTCATTTAGCAGAGGCTTTTGTCCAAAGCAGAGGAAAGACGGCAGGAAAAAACCTTCATCCCGCAACAAAGTACTACAAGTTTATTGGCTGAAGGTACCATCATTGCAGGAAGAAGTACTTTCCTTTTTTTCACTTTTTAAAATGCAGCCTAAAACTAACTATGATAATTCAAATTCAACATTCCTCATTAAACATTAAATATTCACTAGGAGCCACGTGTGAGCCCTTCTTGTTCACTCTACCACTGAGGACAAAACGCAGAAGGGTCAGATTAAGTCTTTCTCGAACAGTTGAGTCTCCAGACATCTCTTAAAAGTAAAAAGGGACTCTGCAAATCGTATAGAGTTGGATTATTCATTCCACCATTTGAGAACAACAGAGAAGAAGAGTCTGGCTGGAGATTTAGAGCCAGGCTGGGCTGGGTGCACCAGGGGTTTTTCCCAGGCGGAGTGCAGAAAGGGAGAGTAGACCTGAATGAGAGATTCCAGATGAGCTTTGAATTTGATTTGAGTTGCCACTGGAAGCAAGTGAAGGGAGATTCAGACACACTAGGAAAGTATATACTTTGATAAATAATTAGCATGTTTGTAAATACTGGAACGGTTCATAATGAATAAAAATTGGTTAAAAAAGATGTCAACAGTTTTTGTTCTTGTTTTTCATTTTGTCTGTTCCTTTTCTCCAAAATTGGAAAATTCAATAAAAATAAGGTTTTAAATAAGTAAATACAAAAGATGTCAACCCAAAATACAAGATATCCCTTTCAGAGTTCTGCCTCTGTGGGGTGAATTCTCAGAGGCAGTGCGTGATATTTAAAGCATTCTGCAAAATTTACGGCAGTGTTGGAGAAATCTACACTCTGCAGACAGTTTTTGTATTTCTGTGATGAATGTTCAAAAATTTCAACTTGGTTTCTCTCAATCTCAAAGAAGATTTTCCGACAACCTCAGATTTTTTTACTCAATCACGTCACTCTTTCAGGTTTTTCAAGGGCCACATTTTTATTGTTGCTGGCAAAAAACGCAGGTGAAGTTAAATTTGCCCATTCACACATGCATCACACTTGGAGAATTTTAGCAAAGTTTGGAAAGTTTGTGCATGTGTGAATGCAGCTATAGTTCTAATCCTTGAAAGAAGTAAATGAGAATATCACAGGTAAGAAATCTCTGTCAAAGCGGTCACATATTCAGTGTGTCTTTTTTTGATCTTTCTCTTTCTCTGCAGAGTTCGAGCCCCTGTTGTCGTGGAGTTTCTGGTCGGTTCCTCAGACATGGAGCTCCACAGACCCCAGCCTGGTCTACTCCTCCACTCTGACAACAGAGTGCTATGATGAGCAGCTCAGCGACAAGTGTCTGACTCTGCTGCTGGGTACCTGGTATGGAAACACGCCTACACAGAGAGCAGCACGCATGTAAACACGACACAGACCAGACTGAGGTTCACACCTGCTAAAAAAAAAACCTCTCACAAGCCTGTAACAAACAATTCAGCTGCCAACACTGACCTGAGCTAAAGAGACGACTGATGGTAGAATAATTAATCCACTTTCTAAACCTATTTCGGTCTCCCAGCTTTAACAGTGATTTAATTACTTAAGTCCTTTTACAATACGGCTGCCAAAATCTGGATCAGAGGAGCCCTGAGAAACTTCAGCATTTGTGCCCTCAGAGTTGCCTGCCAGGGTGATCTTCCCTCTGATTGGTGGATATTGTTGGGGTGATCTGCAGCCAGACCTGACTCACAGATGCTTGTATGAACTAAATACTGTGTGCCAAGTTCTTGGCGTAACAAGAAAAGGAATTTTTTGAAGAGTACCTTGAAATTTAGAGCGCCAACAAGGTGTGATACTCTGCTAAACAGATGCTGGGTTTAATGAATGTCGGATTTTTCATCAAAGATTACAACCTGGGAACAACATGTAAAGACATTTGGTACAAATTAGAGGCATTTAAAGGTAACAAACTTACCTTTCTTATTGTGTGTGAACAGGAAGATGAACGGGACGCCCTGCATTGTCACCAAACCCTGTCGGGACACTATGACTCGCTTTGGTTGTCCTCATTACTCTCTCTCCCACCAGCTGCTCTACTTCATGATTGGGAAAATGGTGAGATGAGTTCATACATCATTAGAAGGAAAAGCATTTCTAACCTGAGGGAAATTAAATCTTCTTTTTGTTTACAGAGGCTAAAATGTTTTAGTTGTAGCAACTTCCCTGTGAGGTAGAAACTTAGGAGACACGATGTTTGATGCCATTTCAATGAGGGAGCACAGCTATCTGAAAAAATTATGTGTAATATAAGCAGATTTTTAGAAGATGTACAGATAAACAGTTATTTTGTTGTTTTCAGGAATAAAATACGGTAGTTGCAGTTTTATAACTTTGCTTCCTGCTCAGAGAGGATGCACCAATCTGCTGAAAGGCGACACACGAGCATCTCGAGCCAACATGACCGAACGCAGCTACGAGAGGATCTTCTGCTCCAACATGATGAAAACCAACGAGGACATCATCAGAGATGGACTCACCGAGCAGACGGTGGACATCTTCATTGAAAACAGTGAGTGTCTGCTCAAATCAACACCAGTTTCTTTGGGTTATCAGTTTTCTTTTGTCTTATTAAGTTTGTTTGGATTACTCAAGGTAGCAAACAGATAGAAACTTGATTTATGTTTTAACCTGTAAGACTTGTCTGACCTAAATCCCTCTGCTCCCGATCAACAGTCCTCATTTGTGGATTGGCTGGTTTCTCTGATTTCTACAAAGCTGATTGGCTGCAGCACATCCTCAGGCTCCAGGATGAAGAAGTTGGCTGCTTTGGGAGGGACAGTAAGTGCTTAAGCATCACTTCAAGTAGAATAATAGTGTAACAACAGATATAAACCTCTGTATTTGAATCATAAATTTCTCTGCATCAGCCATTACCATTATGTTCAAATATTAGATTTTTACACAAATGGACAGTGTTTATACTTCTTTTATCCTGATTCAAATTGTCCAAGTCTTCTTCCAAAACATCTCTAACACAGATCCAAACAATGTGAAAAGACATTTTCTCTACCACAGGATGCTGAAATAAAAGTGCAATTACTGATGCTACGTATTATTATTTACTGTAACCAGGGATCAAAAATCTATTTTCTGCATCTCTTCCTAGAGAGCATCATCTCTCAGATTATCGGAGACGAGCTACTTGAGCAGCTGCAGCCTCACAGGAGAGTGAAGAGGAGGGAGAAAATACTGCCAGGTGATTGACCTATCTGATAAATGTGCAAACAAACATCATACAGGCACAGTCATGATGAAAAAAAACAAAACTGTCACTGGGATAAGAAAAAGATGTTATTTAAATTTCTAGAAACTTGACCAGCTTAGTTTTTCTTACCCCATTGGCAGATTTATTTTTTGATTAATACAAGCATTTGTGACATCATTTTTGTCTGCACATACCTTAAAATTATACATGTTTCTGGACTTGTCAGTTAAATGTGGCTCATATCAAGGCTAAAAAGACAATTCTGATGGAAACACTTGGTCAGCCATCAGTTTTTGCAGTGCAGTAAGTGCCTAACAGTAAGGCTCTAAATTTTTCTCGGTTCTCTCTCCTCTTTTCACAGATGGCTGCTCCAGTCACATGACTGCGGTGGCTGTAGGCGCTCTGGGAGGATACCTGAACTCCTACCTGACAGAACAAGACATAACAAAGAGGCCGCTCTCCTGAACACAACCTCCTCGGCTCCTGATCCCTCTCATCTACCCCACCAATAGAAACTTTGTAGATCATCAGGTAGAGACAAAAACTCCCAACATTATATGTTATTTTATGAATCAGTATGATACGCTGATGATTAATCAAATCTGGGATGTGACTATTATGCAGATTTGAGAAATAAACTTTAATTTAAGTTCTGATATTATTATGAGGATGATGTTTTAATATTCTGAACAAGCTTCATTTCTATCTTTATCCTCATGTGTGGGTCAACAGTTACTCTTTATAAATAACTTAACAATGATGTTTCCACACATTTGGTGTGTGATTACAGGCAGCTTTGATTAAACAATCAAAGATTTTTTTTGTTTACTTTCTGAAGAAGGTTTTAAGGATTTTGTTTTGTGTGCTCAAAGGCTTTTTTATGTGTTTTAAGGAAACAGGCTGGTGTTTGGGATTTCACTTCTTGTCATACAGCTTTTTATGTGCTACAGTTGTGAAAACAAAACTCCAGGTGAAATCTAACACTTTGAAAAAAAACACTTTTTCTGTGTGAATCCCCCCGGTACAGCTTTTCGTAACAAATAAATCCAAGAGCAGTTTGTTGATTTTTTTTTTTTGGGTTTTTGAACTTTTCAATTCAAAAACCCAATTTCAAAATGGCATAGCTTAAAAAAATACAGTGGGTTACCTTTTCATCCAAAAATAATACTCTTTATTTTCTTTAAATAATTGCTTTTCATAAACATTTTAAACCCCAGACAGAGTCAGAACATGTGCATGAAGTTTGAATGCATGTAAACAAACCTGCATACAAAATGATATCATGTATTATATGTGAAAGAATAAACAAATCATTAAAGTATGCTCGTGTTTTTTTTTTTGTTTTCTTTTACACGTTTTCATCCATTTCTATTGCTTTTATAATTAAAAGATGTAAATCTTCTCAATCTTGTATTGTAAATCCTGACTTAGAATGTCAGTGAAGTGGAGCTACAACTAAGAGTGAGTCATAATTCAAAGAGAACAGAAACTGATAATAAACTTATTTAGCACTCACTAAGTCAAACCCCAACAGCTCAACTTCAAAATAAAAGTCTTGATGTCCAGCTGCCTAAAAAAGTCTGAAACTGGAAATCTTTTTGTTTCCCATGCACACAGACTCAACTCAAACCACATCAGTGAGTGAAAGAGCGTGTTTATGTGCCACTTCATGCATGATGACTGCGTCCCACCTCCAGTCCATTGTCCTTTGAAATAGTCATGGAATCCTCAACAACACCTGCGCGATGACATCACTTGTTCCAGCCAATGACCTCATAGAACAGAGCCTTTAGCAGCCGGGCTTCGTAGGTGACTGTGTTTTTGCCGATGTGAATGCGAACCTCCTCCAGAGGCTGCTCGATGATGGCAGGAACCTCCTTCCCGTAAACTGCAGGCAAAACAGAAACACTTTTATTTCTGAAGAGTGGAATTAAAAAGGTCCGACAAATGTTAGCCTAACGTCTCATAAAAAGGAGCAGGAGGGGACTCTGCACTTTGATTTAGGACATAGAGAGCCCAGCATAATTCACACACTGTTAGGAGAGAGATTTATCAACAGACAAAAGCCGTTCCTATTTCTGGACAATGACTGTTGGGTTTTTGAAGCTAGCCAGCATTTTCACAGGTGTGTGTGTGTGTGTGTGTGTGTGTGTGTGTGTGTGTGTGTGTGTGTTTGGTGTGTGTGACCGTAGCTTACCCTCACAGTGCTCCAGGAACTGAATACACTCTTGTACCACAGCGTCCCTCAGCATGACCATGTGTTTGGACATGTTCTCCAACAGAGATAGGAAACAGCGCTTGGCATAGAACCACGTGTCCGTCCCCAGCTACACACACACAAAAAACAAAAAAACAACTATCTTAAGTGTTATTTCTAAGGATGAGGTAAGACTTGAACTTTAGATATTGCAGCACCATAAAGACAGAAATACGTTCAGATCAGTGTAAAAATATATCATCATGAAGCAGGTCAGGCTGTGTGGCGCTTCAGCCTCCTCTCTGTGAGTGTAACTGTGTTTGGAGTTGAGAGAGGGAAACAGTGAGGAATGACGGCTTGTTTTTCTCAGCTGGAGCTTGGTGGACTCAGCTGCAGCCTGACTCTGCTGTTGCAACTGAACTGGATCAAAAGAGCAGCTCAGCCTCAGAGGAGGGACCTCAGTGGGAGACCCCTGAAAGGCTCAGACGGGTATTTAAGGTTAGACATATGATGCTTTTCTTTCATGATTGTTATATAAAGGTCAAAGAAACCTTTAATGAGGACCACAAAACCCAAAATGTGTCCACTGTGTCATCTGTTCACAAAGTTTGTCTGTGTGTGTGTGTCTGAGAAAAGCAGAGAATGCGATTCATAAATATCTGACCTTCTTATTGTACGGCTCCAGGCTTTTGATCACACGAGAGATGCCAAAGTCGTAGTTCCCTTTAGCACAGTATAACGTCCTGAAGAGAAACAACAAGTTAAAAACACAGCTGCACCTCAGATGAGGTGGAGGAAAGCAGATAGTCCCTGTTTACAGAGTTTGGGAGCTTGAATATTTCAAAAGAGGAGCAGAGTAGCGTGGCAGTTGATGCTAAAAATAAGGCCCCTGGGTGTTTTTCAAGCAGGATTAGTGAATAAGAAGCAGCATCTGAAACCCACCCAATGACCAGGTTAACGATGCAGAGGTGGAAGACCTTCTTTTCAGGGTCGTCGTAAGAGATCTGCTCCTCTTCTTTTTCAATCTTCCTCATCAGCTCCTCTGCCTGTTTGACCCCGATGATATGAGAAACAAAATTCAACCAGATTTCTGGATTATTTATAGATAACAGAAGTAAATAGGCAGTGCCATTAAAATGTGCATACATACAGAGTGGAATAAAAGTACAAAACATTCCTCTGAAACACCATGAAGTAGCGAGTTAGAGAATTTATGTGTTAGAGAAAAAATCTCTGTGACCAGTAACTGTTTCATAGTCTAAACAGTCTGCTTAACCACTCTAAATGTAATGATGACACCTATAGCGCTGCCAACAGGTAGACAGCTCTGTATCAAGCTCACTGTGTGCCGTACCTCTTCGTTCTGGCTGGTCATGATGTAAGAAACACACAGGTTGGCCAAGACCACAGCACTCACATTCAGGATCTACAGGAGAAAAAACACACATACTAATTCAATATAGCTTCTTTGACACCTTATTTTATGGTCTTTTCAGATTTTGTTGTTTTATGCTCAAAACAATGGGTTAGTTGGGCTTCCCATATCTCATATTGTGTTGATAATAACTGAGGTATTGTGGGGACATTAAAATGGTTTGGATCTGACAACTTAAATAGAGATGAAACTGTTGCTTGGTTGTTAACTTTATAGGCGAAACTGAAGATGTCAAGTGTTTTCCAAGAGCTCCAAGATCAAATAACATGTCAACATTTCAAGACTTCTCTCAGGCACTGCAACTCTCAAAAGCCTTCTCAAGACAATCAGGATTAGATTTAGAATAACCAAAAGTAAGAGACAAAATCACCACTGCAAAAAAAAAAGAAATTGCATAAAAAACAAAGAAAAATGTTTCATGCACAGATGTGATGGCACAGCAGGAGAATCAACAAAAGCCTTTCACGCCATTTTTACCGACGGTTTGCACTTGCAAGGACACTCCTGAATGTTACACTGCTCCACCTGGACACAAATGCAAACTGTTTAGACCTGACCTCCCCCCCTTAGAGCAGCTGATCGTTTTTGAGTTGTCCTGGTCCTGATACTCACGTTATCATAGTGTTTCTTGACTATTGGCTCGTAGAAGCCAATGGCCTCCTTGTATTTGTTCTGCATGAAGAGAACGTGAGCCACGTTCAACTTCCAGGTGTCGTCCTCATTGCACACCTCCACCGACTTTCGGAAAATCTTCTCCACCATCTGGAAATTTTCTCGGTTCCAGTAGATTTTGGCTTGAGCCATGAGGACAACAATGTACCTGAGACAAGACATTAATGTTAAAAAAGTTGTTTTTGACAAAGTCAGAAACCAGTTAGAACAACTGATACTCTCATTCATACACCATCATGAAACTTTGACCTTGAGTGCCATAAGTATGAAGATCTGTCCTTACAAATGGTTTTGAAATTCATGCAACTAGTAAACATACAAAGTGTGTGTGTCCTCACTTTTCCTGCATCAGGTCGTAGTCCTGCAAAGCTTTCTTCTGGACTTCATCATCTCGAGCAAGCCGAGCTTCCTGCACCTTTAAGAAAATGTAAAAGCAACCTCAATCACATTTCATCTACATCACAATCTGCTTTAAATTTGGCGTAAAATGAGCTTCATTAAGAGCAGTGAGAAAATAATATAGCCATGTATAGAGTATAAATATAGATATTTTTAAAAGTAAGTACTTTGGTACTTTAACTTAAGTAAAATTCTGATCAATTGACTTTTACTGGTAGTTGGATAAGATTTGACCACAAGTATCAAATCTTTGACTTCAGTATTAGATCTGAGCACTTAATCCACCACTGAGCAAGAAACACAACACAATGCTTTAATAAAACTACCTGCTTGGCCAGCTTACGTAACTGCTCTGTCAGTTTGCCGTTCATCTCATCAAACTTCCTGAAAGCCTGCGAGAGCAAAGAGATGGGTTAACAGGGCAAAATAACTTAATAATTAAGTTTCTGAGAGATAACTGAAATAATAACACAACAAAACGAGCAATTTGGTTTGGGTAATGAATGCAGTAGAGTACCTCCTCCGGGGCTGTCTGGCAGGTCAACAAAGCATCAAGAAACTCATACATGTACTGCAAAAGAGAAAAACACAAACATTAATGCTGCAGAGAAAAGCTTCAATGATTGATGAGAACATTTGTGTGGCTGTTCAGGAATATTTATGTTTGTAAGGGTCGATGTTTTATGCAGAGAGGTAGTTACAGGTGAGAGGAACTTGTAAGTGAGGTGAGCGTTCTCTGCCAGGACGTCAGCTGCCAGGTCATAGTACTGAGAAAGAGAGAGAGAGAGAGAGAGAGAGAAAGAGAGAGAGAGAGAGAGAGAGAGAGATGGGGGAGGAGAGAGAATTCCCAGTGGTGGTATTAATACCATTTTAATAAACTGACATCACATGATCCCACAACCTTTCAGAAACACTGTTCCTCCCTGTGCGGAACCACAGTGTTTTACCATAAGCTGGGAATACTGACACAGACCCCCTCATGAGACACGGGGGCACCTTGATGATGATTCTCTGTTTATTAAAAACAGCTGCTCCCTGGGGCCTGTTTGTACCTCGTGTTTGCAGTAGAGCAGCAGCAGGTTTCCAAAGTTGACTGGGGGGAAGGAGGGTTGCTGCAGCAAGAAGGCCAGCTTCTCAAAACCCTCTGAAGGTTTTAAGTCCATGTTCACCAGAGCCTGGTTGTGCAGAGTCACTGGATCAAGCTCCTAGAAAAACACACAATAACATCAGGGCTTAACATGAGGCTTTTACAATAAATAATCTAAAAATTAGATGAACTTAGTATGAAACACCACAAGGGGGCAGTAGTTGTTCACTTCTCTTGCTTGTGTCTTGACATCCATGACCCACTGGGTGACAATACAAGACTGATCTGAAGACAGTGCTCCCATCTGCACATTAATTTTAATAAAGCAGATTTAAGATGATAAAACTATCACGATTATGTTCATGTAAGCCTCCACACCTCATCTCTGGACTGATATTCTATTAATCTGTGTTATCTGCAGGCTGTCAGAGGGGCAGGTCCAGACAGCCTTCATTCTCATTACTGCAGAATTATCACACATAGCTGAGGGGGGAGGAGGACCCAGGTGCACACACACAAACACACACAGATACACATAAATAGACACACACACACGAGGTGTACGGTGGTCGTGACATTACCTCCTCTGATCTAGGGGGCATGTCCGTCAAAGCTTCCTGAGCCCCTTTCACTGCAGAAAAACAGAGGCGTAAGGATTGAAAGCAGTGAGTCTCTTTCAGTGCTGCTGTGAGCTTTCGTTGCAGGATGATCAAACTGAACCGAGCACAGCCTTGAAAATGATTTTAGATAAACTCAATTATCAACATTGGGAGGTGCCAAGTAAACAAGAAGATTTGTTTATCTTCAATGATTTTATAAACTAACACTCGCTCTGCTCTGGCTAAAGAATGGGTTGAATGCGATTTCTATTTAATAACATTATATTCAGATATCCAGCACATTTTTCATTCTATTTTTGCATCCCTCCCCTCCTCTACCTCATAAAGAGACCGCCCTGCAGTGACAGAGCTGGTTAAAAACTCCACAAGGAGCCTTTAGGTTGATGAGAATGGTCATTCAGGAGTTTTTAAATCTGAGCTATTTCCAAATTTTATTCTCTAGAGCAATACATGATTTATTTCAGTGCATCCTGTAGTGTAATGTGCTTTTCTTGTCGAGTTTTCGTTCTACTCGAGCTTTTCTTTTGTGCCCCTAACAAACAGTTCTTAGAGGAGATACAGACAGAAAATCTGAGTGAGAGAGAGAAAAAGAAGAATAATTAGAAAGGATAATTTAGGGACATTGAAGCCTCACAGTTAAGTCCCTTAACCACTTGGGTATCAGGACACTTCCTCTAACTCATGGGAGCTCCTCTCTTCAGCCTCTGTTTGATGTTGGAGAAAGGAAGGAGGTCAGCTCCACTTTTGAAGATAAAAGGCTCTACAAGTGCTTCTCCTGGAGATTTCTGTCCCCCCTCTCTCTGTAGCTACATTTAAAGCTGCATGAAGTGATCTGATTTAGAACTGAACCATAGAACATGTGTTTGTCAGATACAATTATGTTATACCTAAGCCATTGTTGTTGTGAGGCTTGGTTGTGGTCTAACTCAATTTTTTAAATTTGTGCAGGAAATCCATTTTATATAAATGTGTCAGTGTGCTTGTGTGTGATACTGTCAGCTCGTGTGCTGTACACACTGCTGAGAGGATTGTAGATAACAGGAAAAGCTCTGTTTTATCTAAGTAGCTGTATTCATGCTTGAAACCACTCTTCAACCTTATGAGACACTGAGAGAGTTTCTTACGGTTTTTCAGCTGATACTCAATGGCAGCTTTGAGGTTGAAGGCTTCAATCAGGGCAGATTGATGAAGCACCAGAGTGTTGCCCACACTGTGGACATCGATACCCTCGGTCGTCATTCCCACGCTCAGCTCTAGCAGGTGATAAACACTTCAGGTAAATAATTGGTTGTAAGGTTGATGAGTAATGTCACACGAAAGGATTAAGGTGAACCACAGGTGCCAGTTTGTCTAGAGCAGAACAAATAGAAATGTGATCACAGTGATACAGTGAGGTGTGTTTTTACCTGGATGTTCTCTGATGCCTCGTTCAATAATTTCTCCAATGTACTTAAGGGCCTGGGCGTAGTTTTTCAGGCTGTAGTAACACAGGGCGATGTTGTAGGACAATGCTGTGGGAGAGAAAAGAGGCACTGAGCAATTAATATCAGCTCTAAAATTACTGTTTTAACCCACATATGAGGTAAGTTTTTTTTTGCTGAAAATGTGATAGAGTGGGGTCATCTCATAATCAGGGTCTAATCATTGCTCATAATTGTCTAGAGTCACTGTATGAATGCAGCAGCAGGGCATTCGCTTTTTGTAAAGCCTGTGACCCTACTGTGGCTGTCAATTCCAGCAAGACGCAGCAACCAGAGATAAAATATGAAGAGACGGGGTGATGGTTTAAAGTTGGGCAAGTTAACAGACAGGTGAGGAAGAGCTATGATGCTAATTTTAAGATAATGGTGGTCAATGCAGCAGAGACGTCAAAGAATTGTCAGGTAGCCAAAAACTAACGAGTTATGGACTGAAATGTCAATAGTGTGTCTGTTTGGAGCACTGTTGTTTTTTCTGTCTTTTTCAGCCAAACTGCTTGAAAAAGTGATTGCACCGTCATGTTTAACGAGTTACTTGTATTGAAATAGCCAGTAGTTTGTTTAAGTGCCTCATTTAGAATTCAGATCATAGTAACAGTATTTAGGCGAAACTAAATCTGTCCTTAATTATTATTTCAGTGAAAATGTTTTCTTTGAACACAGTCAATTTTGGTTATTAGAGTCTTTTTCTGAAGATTGGTTTTAAAAGGAGAAAAATATTGTCTTAAAATCAGGGTCATCCTATGTTCAAGTCAATGCGGTGAAACTCTTTCATGAAACCTTAATCGAAGACTTGTTGTGACAGTAAATGTGAATCAGTGCATGACAAACCACACATTAAGTGTTTTATTTTTTTGTGTTTACCTGGAACATATCCCAGCACTTGCATGGCTGACGTGAACTTCTTGCAGGCCTCCTCATGTTTTCCATCCTGGTAGAGCAAACAGCCCATATTGTGGATGTAGTCTGGATCCTCCTGGGGCAGCTGCTCCAGTAGTGACTGAACACACACACACACACACACACACACACACACACACACACACACACACACACACCCACACACACACATAGACACACACACATTAATACAGTAACAGTTCCTGGAAAATGAATTAGCACACAGGTTTGTTGCCAGATAATAATGATCCAATATGTGACCATATTGAACCAAAAACGGCATCATTTGTATGTTCTAACAGATAATGTAAGAGAGTTTGTCACCTTGGTAGCAGAGTAATCCTCCTCACAATATTTGATGCATGCTTGCAGCTTTACCATCTGTGCCAGACACAGAGGCAAAGGCAGAGAGGGAAAGAAAAAGAGAGATAGAGAGAAGGAGAAGTAGTAAACAAACGTTAAAACAGAGTCAAGTGCTGCTTTCATGCACCAACATGAGCCACGGATTCAGGTCCAAACTGCTACCCATAATTCATTTTTATGACCTGTAATTTTTTTTGCAAAATAAAAGATGATTTTGAAGCATGGAATGCTTACACAGATAAAATAAAGACAGCAATAAATAAAAGATGTTAAGACTTCAATGTGAGGTGGTTCTATAATGTCTTGATGAGATAAATGTAAAGGGCATCATTTCTTTAACTTTTTGTTTAATTTTTTTTTTTTTTGCTGAGCCACACAGAGCCTGTCGTCCATTTATGGCCCATATGCATTTGTTAGAAAACTTCTGTTGAACAACAGCTTCCAGTGATTATAAGTGTGTAACAGATGGAGGGAACAGAGTGAATAAAATCATAAGTATATAAGCTGGAGCTGTTGATGAAAAGTAAATTGGAAGCAGTCATGGAACAGCTGGACCCAACCACTTTAATTTCCCCATAAAATAAAGCAATGAGTCAAAGTGTAGCTGCTGGGAAGTTTGCATTTTGGAGGTACAGTATGCGAGTGTGTGTGGGTGTGAGTTTGCTGCACCTCAGTGTGACTGTTTGGATTATCCAGCGCGAATGAGGCCTTGGTGGCTTCAGGGTAAGCACCAGCTTTATAAAGGGACTGGGCGTGGTACACTTTATACTCCTCCACCTCTGGGTGCAGCTGGGTCAGCTGCTCATAGCACTCTGCAGAGTTGGTGAAGTCCTGGATGTGGTAGTAGCAGAAGCCAAGAAGAGATAGTGCTGCCCTGGACTGGGACACAGAAGAAATAAAGTTTAGACCCTGTTATCCCAGCAGCATTTGTCCTGATGGTAGAGACCTCTTCTAAAAAAATGCAGAGGACAGTTGTCCCCACCCCTAAAGAAAAATTAAAAGAGGTGAAATTATCATGGAGAGAAACATTCGTCAACTTCAAAACTAAATGTGAATTATTGATAAATTCATGAATATAATTGATGGATTCTCTGTTTTGTTCATTATACATGGTTTCATCACAGAAGTTGTACTCTATTTGGAAATTTGATAGTTGATTAACCATTGGTGCAATAAATACAGTAAAAGGTGGTTTATTGAGAAAAGAAATCCCAGTTAGAGGACTGAGGCATTATTGTTCGTAACAAAATAAGCGTCAATTCATAATGACTTATTAGTTATCATAATCTAGCTAATGTATAAATTTGAAAAAATTAGTCAATAAAACTCCATGAGAAATCAAACTGGTAAAAACTGTGCTGTAATGTGGTACTAAATTTCTTTTACAGATACCTGTGTGGATGTTTAATGTATGTGTGTGTACATGTATACATGTATGTATATTTATATGTGAATGTATGTACATGTGTGCATGTACTTACATTGACATGTCAACATGTGTATTGAATGATTCTACTACAGCTAGTCGTGACTGTAACATGACTGCTTTTCCAAAATAAAGAAATGTAGATAAAAAAAAGAAAAATCGATTATATCAATAATGACACACGCACATAATTAGTATTCTACTAAATGTGCACAATGAAGGGAATTTAACTTGTTTGGTTCTACATGCCAAAAAATCTTTTTTTCCCCCACTAATTTACAAAATAAAAGCCAAAACTCTAGATACCTCACTCTACCTGAATTATACGTTTCCATACTTACCTTTGTGTGTTTTTGAAGTTGTCCATTAAGAATATGAATTGCTTCCACGTGCTGTCCTTCTTTAATCTGTAAGAAATGTGGAAATTATGTGCTAAGTCACACGAAACTAAACATCATCTGATAAAAAACGACAAGGAAAAAACATTTGCGCATTTTTTTTTACGTTTTGTGAAACGATAAGGAACTTCTGTCTTAGTCAGTAAGCTACATTCATCATCATGCTGAACTTTAAAACTTATACCTGGTGACTACTTAGAGACAAGCACACTGCACTTCAGAAATGACAAAAGGTTGAGTTAAATAAAAGCACTGGGTAGTTACAGTATATGCCGTACATACCTAGCGACCCTTACAGTTTCAAATGGGTGTTTGTGAGTCATTCTTGTGTTAATTAGCCTTATAGGGCTTTAAATTGACATATTATTGAATGCGGTTTGGAGCAGTGTCGAAGCTATTTGCTATCTTCGCAGCCAAAGAAAGCGCTTTCCTCACCAGTTTGTAGATCGTAGACGTGTGTTCTCCGTCTTTTATGGCTGTCATGGTCTCAAAAGAATTACCCCAACAACAGAAATTCTCATGAAATGTTTTGTATTCTTAAAAATCTTAGCTATAGCATCTAGTTAGCTTGTGTTTAGTGAACTAAGTGGTGCATAGGAACTGTTACTTAGCAACAGAGGAAACCGGAAAGACACGAGTTGACGGATGTGCGTATTAACCAATCATCTTTGAGGACACGCCCACGATGACCAGCCCGTTTATTTATCCTTTTGTGGATTTTACAGGAGTGAAAATGTTGTCCATTCATATTTCCCCCCCTTTTTTCGTCCCCTTTCTTTCTTTCTTTCTTTTTTTTTCTTTTGTTTGTCTGTTCTTAAACTATCTGGGCCTTTTTCCTTGCAGATATTTTTGGTTGCCAGCACATTTCTTACTTCTTTTTCACTCTTGCTTTGTTTCTTTTTCCCACCATATATCTTCACAGTAAAAGAACAGCCTGGTTATATTCGCAAATGATCTCATGCTTGTATGATCCAAGATGTGACTTCATCCAACAGTTGTATAAAATACACACACACACACACACACACACGCACACACAAAGACACACGAGCACAATCAGTGGTTGAAGCTCATGAAACCAGCTTTGGTGCTGGAGCTTCTCCTCTAACCCAAACCACACACTGTGTTGACCACCGGGCCTCTGTAATGATGGGGAAAGAGTTGATTCTGAGTGTGTGTGTGTGTGTGTTTTGCAAAGCGGGTGTGTGACTACTGTATATGCATGTGTATGCATGCTTGTGTGCAGCAGGGGTGTGTGTTTCTTCTCTTTCTTCACTCTTATGCCTGTCAGTGCCTTGTGTAAGGGCGATTTGGAAGCTCTACTGTAGAGGAGCTGCAGAAAAACAGGTATAGTCTGCTCCAACTTTTCCCAGGTATGTGCACAGAGAGTTATTTCATTATCATAATTGTTTTTTGATTTGATCTCCAAACATTTTTTTCAAAGTTGTATTATTTAAATTAAACAAAAATAGAATGAAATTCTCTTATAGCTGATAGATTTTCTCATGTTAATGCTTTGAAGGAATGCATGAATGCAGCATGAATGCATGAATGCATAAGCAATGAGTGAGATGAAACTGAATCACTCATTATTAATCTTGAGTGGGAATTTGAATAAGGCATCTGCCTTTTGATTATTGAATAGTTCTAGGAAATTTCTCCAATTTCCCCATGTATCTTCTCCCAGAGCCAAACTTATTCCATGGTGGTTAGATGGAGTCTAGTGTCAGATAATAATTCATGTTGTATACAAAGGTTGAACAGAGAAAACTTGCAGAGGAGGGAAGGATGATTGCAGACTGCAGTTGTTTCTGTGTCTTTGGGGACAAAGTTGTTTGCATGTGTTTTTGTTTACTTTGTTGTTGTTATACTGTTGAATTCTTTGCATTACAGTTACCATTTTATCAGTGTTTTACTGTGAAAATCAACATTTTTGACAGATTATTCACTCAGAATGACAGCACAACCTTCTAGTGTTTGTGTTATGTCTTATCTGTTTTTGGATTAAAGGATAACGCTGGTGTTATTTTTGGAAAATCCTTAAGAAAAGACAGAAAATGATATTTCTGTTCATCTTTCAGTTCTTTTTGCTCTGATTTCCACTGGTGGATCTCTTAAACATGTAAATCCTGGATTTGTTGAAGACTATTTGAACTGTCCTGCAACAATTATTAAGGAAAGAGAATCAATATTTTAATCTGTATTTTGGAAAAAGTCAAATTTTAAAGAGACTTTACTGATATGGATGCTAATTCTTGAAGACTATAAATGCTCTTTTATTCTCTCCTTGATACAGACCGTCACACACATTGAGGTTTTGTCCACATCTGGCCCAGCTTGAGCTGACTAGCAGGTTCATGTATAAATATGTGAAATTTGTCCAAACACACATGTCAAAGATGACAGACTGTATAGTCTTCTGCAGTGTCTGTGTATTATTACAGCTGTGTGTGTATGTGTGTGTGGGTGGGTGTGATTTGGTGTGTATTTCCGCGGAACAAATATGAAGTTGCTGAGGTAGTTCAGAAGGAGAGCTGCAGAGACATGCCAAGTCTCACTTTTCCAGGTCTTTCTGTCAGTTCGTCTGTTGCCTTCACTATCTGACAGCTGCTCGGACTCATTCCTTAATGTGAGTCGACTGCAGGAGCCAAGAGTTTAGCCTCAGGGCCTCTTCTCCTGTTCCACCCTCTGACACGCCTGGAAGACTTAGAAGTTTAGCTCTGAAAAGTTAGATTTCCTTTTTCTCTGCTTTATTAGTAGTGATGGCCACAGCAGTGGCAGAGCCGTGCAGGGTTTAACACCTTGTAAAGGAACAATTTAATCCCTGCAGCGTGCAGACTTTGCTGTGCAGGGTAATAGACTTGCACATAGAACTAAGACATCATGCAGCTCATGTCACTTCTCCTGTGTTTGAGAGTGGAGGAAGTTGAATAAAAAAATGGTTTTCACACATAATTGAACAATATGCATGCTGTTAATTCCAAAAGGCTGCACAGAAAAGTGCTAAAATGCTCTTTTTAAATTGTCTTTAGAATTAATGATAACAGAGATTGGATTAGCAGACGCTGTAAATGATCAAGTCATTTACAGATCAGATCAGCTACATTCACTTGCACTGGTCTCACTATAGGAGCATGTGAAAAGAGACTTGACTGTCATGATTTGAGATGATTCATGGTTAAAATTCTCTCCTTGTTATTCCAGGTGCTGTCCCATCATGGCCTCCAATCTGAACGTGCTGCTCCTGTTACTGGCAGTCACCACTGCAACTGTGCTGGCCCAGAGACGGCGCCCGACATCAACCGCCACAGATGAGTGGAACTACAGGGATGGCTGTGAGCACCCAGCTTACTCTCTGTTTTCTCTGGGTCAAAGGTCAAGTTCAGGGCTCATCATGGTGATGTCAGAGCTAGAGGTGAAAATCACGCCGAATCCTTGCTGTTGATGTAACTTTCAAACTGGTGCATGCACAGGTGTGCAGTGAGTCCCCGTTTTGGTTATTTGAAATATGGGCACACCTAAAAATCTGATTTTTTTTGAGTCTCCAGAAAAGGATCTGCAACTTCTTACCTTGAGAGCTCTGGAACAAGTGCACAGACTTTTAAACTTTGGGGAAGCAAGCTGATCCTTGTGAAGCTGTTGCTAAGCTAATCTTGGTTTCAGCTGCACCTTCACCAAACCCCTTTGCGCTTGTGTTAGTAAAACTCAAAGTACTCATCACATCATCTTTAAAATCTGGAAGATTACTTAAGTTTTCCCAAAAACTTTGCCCATACTCTGACTTTGTTACAGTTTAGGACTCTAACGTCTCTGTACACTTATCCAGGATCCAACAGTTGAGCTCCTTGACAAATTTTATCTGCAAGAACCCCTTACAAACATGTTCTTTCTTTCATTTCCAGCTGAGAAGGTGAACATGCGGAACGTGGCCAACCTGACTCAGGTTTTGGACAACTGGCGGTACGACATCCTGAGCCAGATGAGAGGACTCCTGCAGAACGACCACCAGTCTCTGCTGCCCGACTACGCCAGGTATGAAGGGAGAGACGGGAAAGAATGACGAAAAGAAGTATGACGACACTGGTCAGTGAAATACTCCCAACACAAGACCCAGTTTCCATTCTTAAGGGTCTAACTCTATAATTTCATCTTCATGAGCAGATTCACTTCCTTCAGTAGTCAGTGAGTTGTTGTTTGGTTTCCTTTTTCTCCTCACTTTCTGTCTAACCAGCCTGACTTTGTCCTGGTTGCCAAGTTGCAGCCCAAGGTCATAATTTTGGTTTTGTGTGTTGTTTCTTTCTCTGCTGCCGAGGGCTCACAAAAGCCTTCAGTCTGACTCACAGGGTTTCCAAAGAGAGCTGGTGGTGTTTGTTAATGTACCAAGAGGTGTGAGGATTGTGTCAAAAAGCATTTTGAGTTAAAAGCAAACAAACAAAAGCAGAAACTGAAGTGGAGAACACTATCTTTATGATCAGAAAGCCAAACAGGAACACAAGACAAGCCATGGCCTTTTTAGTCTGCATACTCTGGAAGGTTTTCTGATGAGAAAAATAAATATTCCTTGCATTTGTTCCCTCTAGGACATCAAGAATGAGGATCATATGAGCAGTATATTATTACACAAAAATGTTTTAAAGCTATTTCTAAAGTCAGAAGATGACCTCTTGTGGCACTCAGAGGTTTTGCCCAAAGAGATTTTGATCTGATATCTGTACATTATCTTTGCATGGTTTTCAACTTCGATAAACTTTTATGTCAAACTTGCAAGAGATATTCTCTGGATAAGTTTCAGAGGTTTATAAATCTGAGGCATAAAATGATAAAAGACAAAAATGAGGCAGAGTATCCCTTTAACGTGGCCTCTGCTGTAATGATTCTGTAACGACGGACCATAATGACGTCTCGTCCTCCAAACTGTGGTGAGGAGAAGAAAACCCCAGAATTCCTTGCGGAAAGCTCCATTGCATGTATTTTGACTCTTAAATTGTACATTTAGGAGTAGATCCTTTGGACGACTTGGGTCACAGAGTGTTCCCAACAGAGCTTGACTTTATTTCAGTCTGAAGGATACGCCAAATTCCTGCGGAGACTCTCCCTAACCATGCTGTTTTATTTCACTCATGTGGAAGTTCAGCTCATTCAAAGCACCAAGGACGTCTAAACTATACTCTCATTAAACTCAGCTGAGTGCACTTATTCAAAACAAACTGACTGAACACACGACCACAATGTCTCCGTTTCACGTTACCCCTCCTCACTAAAAAGATGTTCTTTATTGGCTTGACTGAATTCGTAGATCCATGTTTGATCCATCTCTGTGAGACAGGAAATCAAGCACATGAATAATGAATGAAGCTCTTTACTGGCTCAGGATTGTATTTCACCTGACTACATTGACACAGCATCATTATAAGAGAAGTAAAACCTGGAATCAACAGGTTAGAGATTTTCAGAGTTTACAGAAGCTGCTCTGTATTTGTTTTCAGGATCCAGCCGCTCTCTGAGGCTTTGGATGACCTCTACAAGGAGTTCAATGCCCTCAAATCTCACCTTGGTGACCTGACGGAGAAGTTCGCTGCCATAGAAACCTTCATCGATGAGATGAAGGCTGGAGGGGCAAACAATGCCAACACTGCTCCGGCTTCTGACCCGGCTCCTGCTGCCATCCCCAGACAGAGTGGAAGGAGGATTCTGAAGAGGAAACCCTCATCCTCTTCTTAATCAGCCAATTATATGCTTCGACCTTCCTGAATCTTGCCGTTTTTATATCTCTATCTTATTTGTCATGTATTCCAACCTATATGACCCAAGCTAATCCCTCTTTTCGTGTTATGGTTTTGTTCCTCAAGATGAAATTTCATTTTGAAATGCAAATATAAAAAAAAAAAAAATCAAAATTAAAACCTGTTCATTGGATTTGGCCTCAGAGTTGAACATGTGAAGCATCTTTAACCTTTTAGGTGTCCAGCAGGGGACGACTCCACTGGCTCAGAAGAAGTCCATACTTCTCATTTGACATACAGCCTCAGTTGTCAATTTCATCTGCTGGTAAAATCAGGCCGCTGCTTCAGTGTAAAAAGACAAGCGATGACTTTGAGTTGGAATTGAATGTGTGAAGATGAGACGGAGAAGTTTTGTTTTGTTTACCATGGCCCATCAGTGTTCAGTATTTTACAGATCAAGATTTTTCTGTTATGGTGCTCTTATTACAGTACTCACTTATTGATTAAAGAAAATGTTGACAAAGTTTTGTAACGTTTATTGTGCAACAAGTGGTAAGATCAAGAACTACATGGCAAAGAAAAATACATTTTTACCCTCTTTTTAGCGATCAATGTTGAAGTCGCAAGTGAAAAAAAAATCATGGAAACTACTTTTTAGCTCCCCATTGTTGGCAGATATGGATGAATTTGTATTCAGAGGGTATATTTGACTCAAACTATTTTCTAATTAGAAAAATTATAGTGGTTTGATATCTTTTGATAACTATCTTGCAAAAATTCTGTCTGTGATTTGATTGATTTGATATTTTCCTGATCCTTTTTATCAAAAAGTCCTTGTAAGCTGAGCTCTCAAAGGACTCTTTCTGGTGGTTTTGATGCTTTTTTGTTTGGGTTTAATAATGGATTATATATGCTCCCAATAAACTCCTTTATTGCATTCAATTTCATTATTGAGGTTATTGCCTTTTCAGACATCTTTTAAACTGCAAAAGTGCTCAATATCCAATTTCTTCTTTTGTTTGTGTGTGACTTTGGCGCCCTGTGTGGATAAAGTGAGCTCAATTTTTCATGCTAATCTCGCCATAATCTGTCAGAGATGTTATTTACAAACATTCTGCTGAAAAAAAGTTAAACTTCTGCATCTGGATCTCTGAGCTGACCCAATTTGTATTACATAAGAGCCACTGAGAGAAATATCAGTAATCCCAAACACTGAAACATACAGTACAGTGTGTAATCTGGGACTGCTCTCAATCCTAACTCTGAGAAGATGTGGGACAAATCTCACACAGAGAGGAAACGGGTTTATAGAAGTTACTCTATGGGAAATACAACCCAAAAACAACTATTTAAATTGCAGCAAAACACAAATATCTCAACCTGTGTACAAACCGTTACAGCGAGGCTCAGAGGCTCCAGAGGTTGGAAGTCACCAAACACAATCAGGATGTTTAAAAAGTCATGAGCTGAAGTTAAATGTTCGATTTTCTGATGAACTCTCATATGACAGCTCACTAAACTCTTCATCTCCCTCGTCCCTGACAAACCATGCAGTGAATCATGTGTTGAATACAGCAAGAGGGCAAAAGCTGGAAAGAAAAACTCAAACCCAGGACTCACTTTCATTCTGTAATTCATGGTCACAGTGCGATTGGTTTGCCTCACTTGACCAGTTCAGGAGAGCATTCTGTGGCTGCAGCTCTTCAGCCGTCCTCCTCACATTTCTGTGTCAAAGGGGAATTCAGATCAATAACAAATTTCATGCTCTCTGGTGCACTCAGCTTTGTGAAACTTTCATTTCTGCCATCTTTGGTGATCCTGCTGAGAGATATAAGATGGTTTTCTGATGCTGATTGTTTGTATTTTTCTTTTTGAAAACACTATGCCTGTATTTTGTCTTTTTTTCTATTCTCCTCCAAATCATTTGACCTCTGACCTTTCATTTGACAGTCATTTGTCGTTGCATGTTGTAGACTCTTCCAGGCAGAAGTTGTGATTGATTTTACAATAGATCAGTCAAGGCCTTTTGATCTGGAGGTCAATGGGAGGTCCAGATTCGACCTCTTCAAACAGGAACACGTCAAGATGAGCGGGTTCACCTTGAGGCAGCTGCAGGAGCAGGACAGTGAAGGATTAAGTTTGGTGACACATTTGCCAACATGATGAAAAATACGGAGTTTAACCAGCTGAACCTTCACTTCCTGTCTTTCCCTATTCGTGATAAGGATTTAGTTCCATTTGTTTTGTTTGTCCATTTGTTTAAATCTGAGCTCATGATGATTGGTTTCTAAATAACAAGCTGCAAAACACAGCATGCTCTCAGTCTCACCTGTCAGCTGGAAAAAAGAAAATTGAATCATTTTTCCAGGACACGTGATCTCATGAAGCTGTTTGCATTTCCAGGAATCAAGAAGAGATCTGTTAACCGAACAGTCGACCGACTTTATAGACATAGCTGGAAGGTGAGGATTTCTCAACAGCCTGAAAAGAAAAAAAACAGCAGGTGAAAGATTGAGGTGAACTCTCCAAACTCAAGCAGGGGAAAATTGCACTTGAGGTCAATTTTTCAGCTGCAGGGAGCGTAGCCTTATGTGCACAGGGGCTTACAAGTCAACATGGACACATTTTTCTTTTGTAGCCTCTGAAAGTTTCAACAAAAAGATGTTGGATGGCTGATGTGCTGTCGTTAAGATATTCTCATGAATTTTTCTGTCACTGTGTTTGTATCTGGATGAAGGAATCAGAAAGAGTCAGATGCTCTCAGAAAGTGACAGAGAGGATGCTGCGGCTCTTGGCTGGCGTTTAAATCTGAGGCTAAATCTGCAGTCCAGGGGGACGGATGTGGAGAGCTGCCCCCCCACCCCACTCGAATTTTAAGATTTTAATCTGTTTGATTTGGAAGATGCTTTACAAACTGTTTACAGAGCGGCTGTCCCACAATCCCTTCACGCTGACTAAAAGTAACACAAAAAGGAAGATGACGGTGATAAGTGAGCTATTCCTGATTCTGCTGTCATCTGAATGCTGCTTATCCATGCGACAGGAATAAAAACAGAAACGCCAACCCCAAATGTGGCTCACTGAACATGATTGAAAAACACATTTCAAAATGTGCCTCACTTTATTTCCACCCCAAAGACCCGACACCCTCCTTAATCTGTAAGATTTTGGGTACCTGGCAGGGTCACTGCTTCTAAAGATAAAAGTTCCTGTTGAGATTATTTCACGTCAATAATCACAGAAAATCTCAACAATTAACTCCCTTTTCCATGATTGAATTCAAAGTGCAGAAGATCAGAAGCGAGTGATGAATAGAAGCAGACAGGTGTATTTCATCCAGTCATCGAGTCTTTCCTGCCTTGGTGAGACACACACACACACACACACCACTGTGCATGCAAACGAAGCTGACTCCTTCAATCTTTGATGCTTTACTCTTTAAGTTGCAGTAAATGACATCAGAGAAGTGGAAGAGAATAAAAGATACTCTGGGGAAGATGCTCGATGGAACAAGTCTGATCAGGAAAAGTTGGAAGAAAGGATCAGCAGAATACAAATGGTTGAGCTGATGGATTTCCCGGGGGCTCACCTTGGATTTAAGCTTCATATAGAGACGTCACATGGGCTGCTCTACCACAGGCCAGACCACTCCAGCAGGTGAGCCATAACCACACAAACACACATGAAAATATTCGTTTCAGCTTGAATAAAATCCCACTCGAACTTAAAAGAAAAGTCAGGGGTTTTAATATGGACCCGAAATAGGTTGAAATCTTTTTTTGGAGTCAGTCTCAAGTGGCTACTCAAGGAACAGCAGCCTTTTTCTTGCACTTTCATATCTTCACATCTTAATTCAGCAGGTTTTTGCTTGGATGATACATATGGACTTTCAAGTGGACATTTTAATCCGTCTCCATGGCGAGATGGGTTCATATGAAAGGATTTAACCATCTGAAGGTCTGATTGGTGCCATTTATTTCCCTCGAGAGTTTGAGGCATTCACTGTAATCAGGGGAAAAGACGCTTAGCTACTCCTTAGGTAAGTTTTGGCATCTGCTGCAATAGAACTACTGCATATTGAGAGGAGGACGGTTATTAAAGAAGAACTTTTCAGATCAGAAACTATAAAATCCAAGACTCATGCCTTGCAGACCACACAGACAATATTTATCCTGCAAACTGGAACATAATTAAATGCTCGGAGTTCAGTCTGGATAATAAATCTTTGCACACATTTACATTAATGTTTGCTATCAGGAAGCAAAATTTCTGGCTGTAATAACAACAGGCTTTATTAAACCAGACGATGCGAGAGAAATGTTATGAGATTATGTAATGAATTATTTTTGTATGATGAAGAGCCAGGTTATACTTGCTCTGCTTGTTTGTAGATGAGCACTCATGTGGTATAACCAGGATTCACTTATGCTACATGTTACGGACATGTATCAGAGCCGCAGGCTGTGTGTAGCACTAAACAGAAAGCCCACCTTATTGTCACCAGGCTCACAAGACTGAAAATCAGAAGGCCAGCCAGTCAGGAGATTAGTTTGCATCATTCTCATTTGGACCAATATTTCAGAAAACTTGAATTCCATAAAATTTGTACAGATCAGAGCGTATTGATGTGTGGGCATCGTGGCCAGTTGCCTGAGGTCTGCTGCCTCCCATGAAATCAATGAAATAAAGCTCTTATTTTTCTTCTTTTAGAAAACTTTTTTGGGGTTGTGGACAGATGAATGCAGGGGGCCCTGATGCACCAGGGCGTCTGTGATGTTGTTAGCACAGCTCTGGTACTGATAACATAAATGATCAAAGAATGACTCATCTTATTACATATGAAAAACTCAGAATAACAGCAGTGATAGCTTTAACTTTTATTGAGACATGAATCATGAATCAAAAATGTAATGGCATTGAAGAATATCAACTAACTCCATTCACACTGAAACAGACGGTCACCTTCAAACTCAGTTTACTAAGTTTGATTGTTATCATGTTCAAACAATGGTGCCACAGAACTACAAATAAATATATACTTTGTCACAGATCTATTCCCTGTTCAGAACAAATGGATGCCTTGTCAGGAGTCATGGCTCTATGATAGTGGGTGACAGTGCTCATGGGAAATGGGGTCTTCACCCAGAACTGTGATTAGCACCAAACGGATAGTTCTTACAGCTCCTTCAGTTTAGCTCTCCATCTTTGTAAAACATCTTTGAGGTTATCTTTTGCGCAAGTTTTGAGTTAAAAGAGGCTTCAAAACATTTTTTTTGTGTCTGCTTTTCGCAATACTTTGTCAGCACCAACCCCCAGCCCAGTCTCACTGTGAGATTTGTTGAGAGTTGGTATTGTTTTACCCAGAGATCATCTGCAATCCTCTCTACTCTCACACTGTTTAAATTGTTGTGTTGCTGGGCATCAGCTTGGTTTTTCTTGGTTGTTGTTTTCCAATAATGAAGCAGACGTCAAGGCCAACACATTCAGCCCCTCTGAATCTCGTTTTTTCTTCTTTCCTCTCACTTATGCAAACAAACCAAGGCCGGCAGAGTAATCCCCCTTCCATCTCCCTGTCATGGCTCCTAATCCAAGCCCCAGATGCCCTGGGCTCCTTAGCCAACTCTGTGTGTCTATGTGTGTGTGTGCGTTAGTGTGTGTGAGTGTGTGTGTGTGTGGCAGCTCAGCACACACAGACAGAGGGATTTTGTTTGGAAACAAAGCAGGAAACAGCTGGAATCTCTGAGTGTCTTGTTAATTTGTTTGGAGACTCTGCAGACTTTTTGGATTGGAGTCATACACAGCAGAAGGAGCTGCAGCGGCTAATTGCTACTTTCATGTTGGATGGGTAAATGAGTTGGCTCCTGGTTAGGTGAGAGGGGCTGAGCCATGGAGATGCTACACATTGCAAAAAACAAGATGGGTAACGTAGTAAATTTGATGCTGCTGTAACTGCAATCATGCTGCTAAGGATCACGAGGAACATCAGGGAAACAATCCCCCTTTAAACATTTCAATATCTGCAATAACCAAAGTCAGAAACTGTATTCTTTAGATAAAATCTGTGCAATCTGGGTGTTTTACTGGCTTTTCTCAGAGCCGGATCACAGCTGGGCTCCAACAGGCAAGTAAAGGTGTCTGAGGTTATTATAGGGCAGTCACAGTCCAGTGCTTTCCATCAAGGCCATAGTTAAGGCATTATTAGACAATGTGTGTGTGCAGGTGTGCAAGCATGTGTGTGAGGAGGGGACAGAGATGAGAGAATCAAATTGACAAGGGAAATTTTCCGCTTCAGGTGTCACCTACTTGTTTATCAAAGTGTCTGTAATCAAAGTGCCTCCAGCTGAAAATGGAGCCGCCATCGTTCCTGACTCCTAATCACATGAACCGTGCTGACTGTCAGCGCAATTTGGCTTCTTAAGAGTCCCGACATCCTGCACGCTCGTGTCCTCCAGATCTCCTGTGACACAAATGTCGTCCTGATGAAAGACAGCCTGTGCCCTGATGTCAGCGAAGCTCCTGTAAATGTCATCCGAGCCGTCAAGGACAGAAACACACAAATGTGATGGTTGTGCTTTTTTTTTTTTTTTTTTTGGCTAACATTTTCAGATGTGTGTCTCCTGCATGTGCTTCACCTCACCTCTGCCATCTAGCATTTCTCCTGAGTGTCCTCTGAAGGGTGTCGTGCCAGGTTGTATTTTCAGGATTTAAAAAATGACCTGTCACTTCAGGAGAGGGTTTGGAAAGGATCAGGAGGAGGATTATTATTTTTCAAACAGCTGCAAAGAGCTTCATTCAAAACCAGCCACAAAATTATTCTGTTAAATAATGAAAGGGAAGTTTACAAGATTTTGAAAAGGACAGGATGTTTTAAACCTGTTGACAGAAATACTGTAAAGAGGGGCAGCGCTAGAAAATTTACAAGATTAGATATGTGTATAATCTGTTGTTTGCAGCAAAGGGGCTATAAAAGCAAAACTTCACTAGATAAGCATCATAAAAAAGCTGTCCCTTTCAAATTAGAAATTTTTGCTTCACAATAAGCTGAGAAGATCCTCTTTCATCCTTCTCAGTTTCACTGTAAATACAAACATATGCAAAAGTTTATTTCTGGCTTACCTAGATGGTTAAAAAAAAATAGTCTGCTTACAATTTAAGAGTCTTAAGTCTGCTGAAATGATGATATTATGATGCAGATTTGTAAAATATCAAAGAGTAATTTGTCCCAAGACATGAAGAGAACCACTTTTAGAGTTTTTTGTGACGTAGGTGGGCCATGCTTGTCTGGGTCAAATTGGGATAGTGTGACTGCAGGCCGTGCTGCTGCTGGGGGCTAATCGTGCCAGTCGAGTACGGCACGGATGACGTCCAAACCTGATGTGTGGATTCTGTCTGGTTGATGCCGTAACCTGACATTCAGATCACATCCAGATAAAGCCTGAACCCGACATCTAGGTTATGTCTGGATGACGCAAGGATGATGTCAGAACCTGCATTTTGTAATCACTGATGAAACATGTAATATTTTATTACACAATGCAGCCAAATTTATTCCGTATTGTGCTCAAGACTTTCATGACCAAATGTGGCAGATAATTGAAAAAAAAATGCAGGGCTTTTCTTATAATGAAGCAAAAATTTATTACACTAGTACATAATGGGGTATTATAACATGGGGTTTGTGTATAGTACGAAAGAAAAAAAAGTGTAAGACAGGGGTGTGCAAAATGTCAGAATGACAGGAGAGGAGAAGAATGGGTTTAAATTTATAGGAGTGCTGGAAGAGGCACTGTTTAGGTGTGGACTTGCTTCTTGATTGTAGCTATAAGCACTTCAAGAATCACATAAATCGTCATTCTGCCTGCTTTTGCTTTCCATACAACTGTTTTTCCTACACTCATACATGGATTGTTTCATACTACTTCGACTGTAAACCAAAACTTAAAGGCTTCTGTGTCTGTATTTTTGTCTTTAAACTGTAAGATGAGACCAGGGAAGTTAGAGAGGAGCAGACAGCCTCTCAGATGTTATCATTCCAGCTATATAACTCACAGTAGTGACAGTCAGCATGAAGTGTCAGCTGTCAGCTCTTGTACTGTGATTCACTCCGTGGTTAACTTTGAACCCACAAGGTCAGACGGTAATTGACCTGCCAGGGATTCACTGTGTTTGATTTAAGGCCGTCCTGATATGCAGCACGTACTGCTCTGCTGGGATACACTACAGGAGAAAGTAAATAATGCTGTTTCTGCTGCTCTGGAGGAAGACTCTGTCCAAAACTGTGTAAACAACAACATAAAAAATATCTCGGGAAGTGGGGATTTGGGCTTTTGCTGGAAGGATACTCACCTTCATTCATTTCAAAGGTCTGTCTCCTGGGGGATGTTTTTGTCTGTGTCTGCTGGCTTTGTTTGGAGAATCTCAGCGGGACGGATTTATTTCAGTCCAATCAGTCTGAACTGAAGCTGCAGAGTCCTTCAAGTGTTAAATTGGCTGTTCTGGGAACAACATAAATCCCAGTTAGTGATCAATAAAACTCTCCCTGTCTGTAAACCAACAACAGAAATATTGAGATTACGAAATATGGGTGTCTTCTTTCCTGTAACATGCCCTGCAAGTGAGTAATAGTAGTGATAGTAATACTGAAAAGTTAAAATGCTGCTGAACCCCTTTAAATCCTTAAAGCTCCTGTTCTGAGTCATAATTCCTTTTTTCCTGCAAGAAACAAGGAAAACAGGGAAGGTTCACCATTATTTGAAGAATCTGACACCATGGCATGAACTCCCAGGGGAGAAAAAAAAGGAAGGAAAACACAACTTAACCACAGACATTACTCATAAAGATGGTAAAACAAAAGCTACAGGGAGACATTAACTAATACAATAAATCATTTTGAGACAAACCAGGGAAGCCTTTAAAATTTCAGTATCACTCATGTTGGTAAAAATGTTCTCAAGAACTCTGGTTTGGGTCTGTATGGGTCCTCTCTTGTTTACCTTTTGTAAAAAAAATGAAACTTTTAAAAACATCAAAAATAATTAAAGTGAAGAACAAAATCACAGCTCAAGAAAACTAATCTTCGAGAATAAACAAAAACACTGGTGAACAGGGTGGTACAAGAACGAGTAGACAAGGCAATAAAGAAGTGACACAAGACACTAGATACACACACGATGAAATAGAAACAGTTGGAAACAACCAGGGTGGGACAAGACATCGACAAGACAGGATGAGACCAGGACAGGAAGTAAAACATGAAACAAGGAGAATGGCTCTACAAAACAAAAGCTCACCAAACATAGAAAAAAAAACAAGAAAACTATTTTAACCAAAACTGGTGGGACATGACATTATTGGGGATTTTTTTCTCGAGTTGTTTCCGTCTTCTGACCAAATGAACTCATAAGAAGTGAGAAGTGCATGGATATTTTTTCAGGGCTTGTTGTTTTAGTTATTTTTGTTTGTTATTTCTGATTTTATTCTTGTTGTTAAGTGTCCTTGGGTGTTAAGAAATGCGCTTTTAAAAGGAATGTATTATTATTATTATTAGTATTATTAATATTGTTATGTCTCATTAACACATTTCTGTGTAATTCTTCTGATGAAAAATAGATTGTATTTGTGAATGGAGTTCAAACTTCTTTCGAAGTCAGCCAGTTTTTGTGTCAGTAACATCATCAGAGTTCAACTACTCCAGCTGGACCCAGAGGAGACTCCACTGTCATCTAATGCCAACCAGGACAGATGCACACACACATACACACACAGAAACACACACGTGTATGTTTCATTCATAGGCGAGTCACGCAGACAGAGCAGACGGTGGAGGTTGGAAGCGGTGGTTAGCCCTGTGTGTGTGTGTGTGGGTGTGTATTGGCCCTGGACTCAGAGCCATGTGTGGCCTCACAGACTGCGGGATGGCAGCCTGTACAAAGGCCTGTCTGGATGTCAGGGTGTGTAAATTTTTGTAAATGTACTACAACGCGCCACACCAAACTGAGGACTTTGTTTCAGGGGGATTGTTTGCCTGTTTTGGCTCTTCACTCTTTTGCTCAGTAGAGAACAAAATCCTTCTTCCCTTCAGGAAACTCTCTTTCCTCTCACTGTTTCTGGCTCTCAGCTCCAATTATCAGGTCTTTGGGGTCCGTTTCTGGGTTTGGAAATAAACATGTGCAGGTGTTCATCTCTGGGCGAGTCTCTCATGATTAGAAGTAAACTGTGGTTTCTCGCCACAGTTCAACCTGGACCCTCTAATTCTACTATAAACTACAACCCATTTATCCTGCTGATGAGAGATGTAGAGTCTCTGTAGGGTTTGGATTTTTCAGGGGATAGAAACTTTGTTGTACACAGATTATTTATCATGTGTCTCGTATAAAAAAAAGGAAAGAAAAACTGTGTCTATATGCTTTGGGGTTCAAATATAACTCGAGAAATCCTTCTCAATATGCTAAAAGCTTGTAAAAATATGTAAACAAAGAAAAACCTTCAACCACACAAACACACAGTTTCGCCCACACCTGCACCATGACGGACAGGTGAGATCTCAGAGAAAACCCAACAGGTGTTTTAATAAAGAGCCTCCACAGGGTGAGAGCTTTGATGAGATCACACTTACACACACATGCACACACACATACGGGCATAATGTCATTCACTTCATCCATAAAAGGATACTTAAAGGGGGCCAGGTGGTTGGAGTCACACTCCACCACCTGTGTCATCGCTGAGACCAGATGCTTTCTGCTGCAAGAGGCACTCTGTAAATGTGTGTGTGTGTGTGTGTGTGTGTGTGTGTGTGTGTGTGTGTGTGTGTGTGTGTGTGTGTGTGTGTGTGTGTGTGTGTGTGTGTGTGTGTAAATGTGTGAGGCAGCAGGAACTCCACTCGCCCAGAAATCATCTCCCTTTATTAATGTCCCCATGAGATCTGGAGGAGCGTGTGTGTGTGTGTGTGTGTGTGTGTGAGAGAGAGAGACAGAGAGTGTTTGACAGTGGAGGTGATTCATTAATGTGGAAGGATTTCTCAGTTTCACGGCTGGCTTATGATCAACTGAAACAACACGCTGAGATGAAAGAGCCAAAAATGGGGAAAAACAATATCATCAGATCACAATCAGAGAGGAATCACAACAATTTGGTCTTTAGTGAGAGGTGTACAGTTCAACAGGTTCGATAAAAACAAGTTTTTCGTCACAGTAGCCTGGTCTGCTGTCCTGTCTGGGGGAAAAGTGAGCAACAACTGCTGCACGAGCCTTCACACATAAACCATTAAGGGGTAATATGGGGAAAATACATCTGGATTTATTATGTCAGGATTAGGATAAAGATTGCTTTTCCTATTAAGACTTTTTTGGCCAACAGAAAAAAAGATTTTTTATTTCAAAATATTTATTATCCTGCATCATGAAGTATTTTCTGTGATATTTTTTTGCTTTTTATGCACCACTTCATGACTTTAATCTAGTCTTGTGTCCTGTGGTCTTTGTGGTTTTTGAACTCGTACATTTCCACATGAAGATGAACACATTCATTTAAATACGTCACCTGTCATATTCATTCCAGCAGCATAATTAAAGGGACTTTGAGGACTGTGTAAGTGATCCTGAAAAGTCACATATCTAGATAAATGCCTGATCATGATTCCCAATTTAAAATGAGGTTATCAGCACTATAATATGTTTTCACCTAGGATACCTGTAGACCACATGAGTTAAGTTACTCTTATTATACTGCTCTGTTTGATATATCATTATTGTAACGCTTTTCACTGTTCACTTTCTTGTCTGCTGCTGTAACTGTAAGTTTCCTCATTGTAGGGCACATAAAGGTGTATCATATCTTATCTAAAAATGAAAGCTCAAGGATGTATTAAGATGACTCCCTGGTCTAAGTTAAACACCCTTGGCATGTCACATCCTCAGGTCATCTTAATTAAGTGTCATATTTCCAAAAAGAGACATACTCTTCATCTTACATGTCTGACCTTTTAAATGCTAAACCACTTTGTTGTGCAGATAATTCCCTTCAGGCGTGAACGCAGCAGAGTGTTGGCTCTGACCTTTGCTCTTATGGAAATAAAGCACCCGGTGGTTTTATCAGTCAGCGCCTGTAAAGTAAAAGCGTCTGCGTGTTGTTATGTGGCGTCTCAAGAATCCCTCATGGACGTCACTGATGCTGTGCTTCACGTCAGTCACGTCCTGCTGGAGGGGGGGGTCTCCACCTGTACCTGCTGGGACCACTTGCTGGTTCCCAACGCCTCAGGGTGGGTGGAGCCTAACATCCCACCCCCCATTGCTCTATTCCCTGTAGACTCAAGAAGTGTATTTTTGTGTGTGTGTGTGTTCAGGTGAATTAAGAGGACTCACTGTCTGACTACCAAACTGCAAACATCTCAGAAAGTGATACACAAACACTAAAATGAGGCACCACGATGACTCGGCGTACATCTCAGGGTCACTTTTGTGCAGTTTCAAATTGTTGGACTAATACCCAGACAGGAGCCTCATTTAATTCTGACCAAGTGTGTGTGTGTGTTTGTAAATTTGTGTGTGGAGGTCATTGGACATCTCGGCTCTAATTTGATTAACTTTGCCCTCGCTGAACTAGAAGGTCTAACCTGAAGAAGGTGAAATGGGAGGTGAGAGAGGACACATTCTGTGATGTGTGTTTGCTGATCATTTCATGACCGCCGTTGATTGGCTTTGCTGCTTATTTCCTGTTAAGTTTTGATAGACTAGGGTGACCAAACATCCTGTTTTGCTGTGACAGAATATTTCAGAATATGTTCACCCTGCCATAGACCTCATGCCTGATTTCAGGAGGGAGAGTGTGCAGCATATTTCACCATGTAGCTGAACAAATTCCTTCATATTGAGCTGAATGGAGACTCAGATTCTGCCTCTGCTGCCTTATCTCTGAATCCCTTCAGATCCAATACTGAGTCAACGCTCCACTGCCTGGACTCATCCTCCTCCCCTCTGCTCCTGTGACCCTCTCGCTCCTCCATCAGCTGCCTGCTTTGGCTTCAGTCTATCTGCGGCTTGTAGGAATAATTCAGCCACCAGCACACAGTAAAATCAGTCAGGCCATCAGCCGGGCAGGGAGAAAAGAATAGAGGTAGAGTTGTTCTGTGTGCGTGTGTTGGAGGGACACTGTTTCCCTACAGAGTTAGTGAAGAGAAAGTGGATGTTGAATGAGAAACAAGGTCACAAACCTGCAGTTACAAGAGTGTCCACTAGAGGCTGGTTCCAAGAGTGAGTCAGTCTTCGAAGGAAATGTTGTTAAAATGCCAAACTAGTGTCCAGGTGTTTTAAAAAAAACTATATCAAAACTTCAATTCATGCACAACTAGTGGTGTGCAAAAGCAACCGACTGAAGTCAGGGTTCTTTTGTAAAATATGTGGTTTTATGGAGATGATGTGAAGATTTCAAAAGAAACTTTGCAGTCTAATAGAAGTCATCTGTCTGACTTCTCTCTGTTGGATCCATTTGCTCCTAAATCACTACAGTTTATTATCAGACACAAACAATGTTTTCCCCTTCACAGGGATGTAGCCGGCAGCCTGCAGGGACCCTGAGACTTCAGATTAAAATCTAGATTAGCAATCAATCCTTCACACAGACATGTTTTCTTGTTCACTTCTCCACACTTTCTGGTGTCAGTCTGTTTTCACGCTGACATGTCACAGAAAGGGAGTAGAAACATAGATAAAGACAGGCAGAAAGCAAGGAACGAATGTGTTTTTCTTCAGCTAATGAATCCACGTCCGTCCAATCAGCAGCACAGATCCCTGAAGGCTGATAGTGGAGGTTGTAATTGAAATTGACAAATTGGCTGCATGTTGGTTAAGAACATGGTGACAGTATCATTACGAAAAAGTGAAAAAGTTAACCTGCTGTTTAAAGCTTCCAAGTTTCTCTTTGTGGACATGATGTGCAGTCAAAAAGAAAATAAATCAGAGTATCAGGTATTGCCGGCCTACAGGAACTCATTTAGAATGGACGACTTATTTTCCCCTAAAACATTTTTTATTTTTCCCTTTCCTTTTTAGATGTAATGGATTTGAAATAACTATCTTGACTGAAACTACAGCTGAGGCTAATAAAACAACAAAAAAAGGATTGATGAGCTGTCCATGGGCTTCAGTTGAAGAGGCGTCAAAAACCGAGCAGAGAACACAGACAGACTGAATAAAACATCGACTCACCAAGCACTTGGACCGGATCAGTATGAGTGTTCACTCCACCCTGTTTTCCCAGGGCGGGGATTTATGGTGCGTCTCCTCCTTTTCACATCCCTTTGACACTTTCATTACAAAGTAAAATATCACTGAAATTGGACATTTCCTTCAGTGGGAGAGAGTGAGGTGAACGAGACAGGTGAGCTTTTCAATAACAAGGTCCACTCGCCGCCTGACTAATCCTGACATATGACAGAGGAGCTCTCAGAAAAGAAGGATGGACCGGCGCCATGCTGGGGTCCCCGACGGGGCGTTTGCATTCCTGAATTGGACGAGACCCCCGGGTGTTAATGGTCCCTGTGAATTTCAATCAAAGCTCAAAGGATTAGGAAGGAGCTGGGACTTTTTCAAGTGAGGTTTTCATGGTGCTGCAAAGACTCAGAAACCTCCAGGGCTCTGCTGAAGCTTTAAAACTTAAATAAAACACGTCTTTTTTTAACCAAATACACACAATTTTCCATTATAGAAAAAGCAATAAGACATTTTTGAAGGGAAAGATGGGAATCAGGTTGAAATATTTCCATAAAAGAAATATTTCATGTGAAAAAAAATCGGATTTCTTTATCAAGAAGTATTTTAATACAGCGCTTGGTACAGACCTTTGAAACCACCTCCATAGAATTGACTGGAATAAGTATTGAGCTGTCAATTTTGTTTCATATTGTGCCTTGGTGTTGCAGGTAAAAGTTGCAATATGTTGAAAGTTAAGTTAGGTTTTCAAAAGAAAAGTTGTGTTAAATGATTAAAGTTAACCACAATGTTATTGGACATGAGGTTTTCCAGTGGTTAAAGATGTTTCAGTCATCGATGGGGGACTGATTAATTTGTCCTGTTGATGGTTCTACTTGCTACCCAGATTATACATTTGAGGGTCATAAAAGGGACTGTAAGGATTTTTTGGGCCAAAACTCTAAAAGACGTAGCTGTTATACCTCGTTGGTCCATTCAAATTTGAGAGTCTATAAGTAAAATAAAGAACCAGCTTAGGTTAGCTCTGCTCAGTAGATGAGCACTGGTAGGACATAACCAGGATTCACTCATTGCACGGTACCAATAGGTCTCAGAGCACTGGGCTGTGAGTAGCGCTAAATGTAGCCTGCTACCAAACTGTGGTAAAAACTCATAAAATTTGTTTGTTGTCACATTTCAAACAGTGCTACGTAAATGTTGATAAATACAATACCTCTTCAGGTTATATCCGGTAAAAAGTTATCTTGAACGAAGAAAAGTAGTGTTTAAAAGAAGATCTGATCCTCTTCTCACCGCAGTAACTTTAAAGTAATTAGGAGGACATCTATTTGAATTGAAGTTTGAAGTGTGAAGTATTTGATACAAATACACAGACACTGAAATGAAAGTTGGGTCACTCATGAAGGTGACGACATCTGGTTGAGCTTCTCTCTCTGCAGAGCTCTGGGAGCGGAGACAGATTGAAGGAAGAGCAGAAGGACCATCTATCTGCCTCCTTACACTTCCTGCTGTCGCTCCCTCGTCTGTCACTTTTCCTCCCTCCCCGTCCTCACAGCTGCAACCATCAATCATGTCTGACTCTACTGTAATGGCCGACTTTCTGTGTGCACCAAGTGGAATCTGCAGATTTACAACTTCGGCCTTGATGTCTAAGATTCAGATTTATTCTCTATGAGATGCATTTTGACAAAACCTTTTATATGAATGCAGAAAACACAAATTTTTGACTCGTTTCTTTTTATCCATCTGCTGCGTCAACATTAGAGGAAGTTTAGCATTTAACATTTGACCATCTGATCTGCACAGAGACTCTGAAAACTTGTTGCTGTTATTAAAAAAGACCTGCATTGAGCCTTTTTTAAGCTCACTGGATTCTGTCCATCCTCAGCTGAACTGGTCCTTCGGGGATCTCATTGTGGAGCTGAATAGATGAGTCGCGTCTGAGCGAGTTGAGACGGGGCAGCAGGTGCTGGAGCCGTTTAAGTCCCCGTTCCACCTGGGAGAAAGCTCATCTGTATCCCATGAAAGCAGGAGCAGGTGTGAAATTAAATTATGACTTTGGTGATTTGAAGTACAAGTGTGGGCCTGTTGTGCTGCTCGGCTCTCTGAGGGGAGTCTACGTGGCTGGATTGATTGCTGGAGTTGCATGGACGGCAAGGCACTTGCATCACTACACAATCATTTTATTGTGAGGCGGGTTAAACTGAGAGACTCCACTTACCCAGAGGCAGAAATACATAAACAAGAGCTAAAGGAGATAATATCATCCAAAGAAAGTAATATCATCTGTTTCTTTGATTTATATCTTGCTGTAGGCCTGAAGGTTTGGCACTAAGTATTTCACAACCTATGGCAAAAAACAAGATTGAACACAGGTTACGAAAGTATTTTGCCCTCTGCTGGCCACGACATGGTACTACAGGACTTTCTCTACTAGCTTGATTTATTTTTAGCCTATATGTACTTTCTTATTTAAACATTCAAGATATCTGGGTCTTGATAGTGTCTGCTTTGCACAGAAAGCTAAACAGATAAGAAGGCGGTTTTTCTGCAATACTCCCGTGAATTTCTCCTGTGGTTTGCATGTACTAGTTGAAGGGCAAAAGGGGAAAGGCAAAATGGCACTGGAGAAAGCCAACGTGGAGGGTGCTTGAGTACGCCTCTCTCACTCTCAAGAGATCAAATTATCATGTTTAACCAGCAAACGTGGTTTTGGCTCTAAAAAAAAAACCCACTTCAGTACATTTTTTAGCTCCCAAAGGAACACTTTTATTGCATGTTTTGGCTCCAAATAGGACACTTTAACACATTTTGCCTATCAAGAGGACACTTAAGCACGGGGTTTGCTCTCCAAGGGGACATTTTGGCACTTTTAGCTGCCTAGAAAGCATTTTAGTGTGTTTTTCCTCCTTAGCAAAACTGGAAACTACCAAAGAAAGAGAAACCTCAGGTAAGCTCACATGTCAAAGTTTCAACTCCCATTCATGCTCTTTAGTTGGTGCCCTGCAACCATAATATGGACCAATTGATCTCGCAAAAAGAGACCAAAACAAATAAGTACCATACTGTTTGTTATATTTGAATGACTTATTTTTCAAGACTATCTGATTAGCTGGACAGCCGTCTTCTCCTGTTTGAAGCTCATTTTACTCCAATGACCCCAATCTGTTGGATTTCATGAACTCTTTGGACCTTTTTAGAACGAGTTGAAACTGTCCCTGTAGACTCTTTCTGAGGCTGGTTTAATATCCCAGGAAGCATTCTGAGTTTATATTCGTCAGTATTACACCGGGTCTTTTTTTACCTACCCTTGCCCAAACCTAAATATCCCTGCACAATCCCCAGAGTTATGCTGATAAATATATTTCTATTTAAATCCAGATTCAGAGGCCTCTTCACCTGGACAAAAATAAACATTCCCAAGGAAAATATTTATAATTTGAGGGAACATGTGGCATAAAACCAGTGGCAGATAACTGCAGCAGATAATGAAAATACTGGCATTGGCCTTGAGGAAGTCATTTTGGTGGAACCCTGATACGGATGGCTGCTGGAGACAGATACACAGAGAGAAAGTCCCATTAGATTAGGAGAGAGGAGCATGAAGAGGAGGTTCAGCAGAGGGTATAATGAGCTGCAGGTCAGCACACAGCCACAGTTCTTTACCAAGGGGAAATCAGGGAAAAGAGGGGATGAGCCGGGGTGTTGGCTGCACACACACGCACACACACATACACACAGACAGACAGACACAGACACACACAGACACACACACACACACACACACACACACACACACACACACACACACATACACATACACGCACACACACACACACATACGTTGAGTAGTTTTGGTGTGCGGAGAGGCGCGCAGACACACATATGGACCGATATTCATGCATGCACATAGCGTCTCTGAAGCTTATTGAAGTCAGTGGCTGGTCACAGAGAGGATTAACAAGCCGACTCACTGCCATTCACTCTGTTTCTCTTTCTAAATCCTATTCTCTTTAAAAACATTCAGGTTAGCCGTCTGTTTCTGAGAGGGAACATGCTTTAAAAGCTTTCCGAAATGTTAAATCAGCGGTCTCTGTGGTCACTAGACAGCAAAAGAACTCCAGGACAAGCTGAGCGAAAGCTTTTCGTCATCAGGGAAACACATCCGTTGTGTGTTTCCTTGTTCTTCCTATTTTCATGGACTTAAATATTTGTAACAGTGATCAAACTTCCATCTCACATATTCCATGAAATGAAAACGCTTTGCTTTCAAAAAATATTCATGGAAGTCTTGTCTCTGACAGATTGCCAACCTTTCCCAAGAATTGACTTAAAGCGGCAACCTCCTGGGACAAGAGATGGAAATGAGGCCGATGTGCCAAAAAACTGCAGTAACTCAAGCTGCCAATGGAGGCTGACCTCAAGAGTGACTCAGTTCCTATTGAGCCACATGGTAAACCACCGACAACAGAAAAAGATGTGTTTTCAGCCTACTGCAGAAACAGTTTTCAGCATTTTTCTGTTAAGAGTCAAATTTTCTTTAGGTTTCAATTTGGCAAATTGAAAACTTGAAATCTGTAAGTACAAAGTGATGGTCTTTGTTGCTATGCTGTATAGCTTTAACAAAATGTAGTTATAGAACAAGATTTGGCATCTGATCAAGCAACACTCACTACCAGTTCCGGGAGTGATAAACTTTCAACTTTAAAGCTCCTGTGAAGTATTGAGAGATGACTTTTGGCTTGAAGCGAGACAATTTTTGTCTGTAATGAAGAAATTTAACAGACCTAGGTCAAATAGGCAGAGAGATTAGAAGAATGGCTTTGTCCACAGTGGGGCGCCAAAGTTGCTTGGTGGAGCTTTAAAACAGCAGTTGACAAACTATTCGCAGCCTTTAGACTCTTATTTCTTGAAGTCAATACTTTGTTATGGTTTTTAGACCATATGAATTTCTGTTTACGTGTAAGCACTCAAATTTTGTCCAGCTTCTGACATCATCAGGTGGTGGACTCAGCACCTAATAGTTTTTTACTTAATCCAGCCTCTCTATTAGGGTCCAGAGGAGCAAACTGACAGTGGGGATGTCTTTATTTAATGTGCCTTACACCTACCTCAGCAATCCATCCTGAGGGGAATTTGCATAAATGTTATTTACCGGGCAAAGTAAACAACTCACCTCTCCCCCAGACCTCCTTAAACCTCTCTTTTCACGCACCCATCCAGACACTTAATTGGAAAAACACAACCAGGAGGAATCTGCTGAGCGTGGAATTGATTCGAGGGTTATTTTCACAAACTGCTGTTCATTTTTTATTTTACTTTATTTATTTATTTGTTGTGGAGGCTGCTGGGAATGAGAGGGGGTGTCAGGGCCAAGAGTGTGGTTGACAGCACTACAGATAGATTCAGATTGTTGACTCCGAACAGGACAGGGGTGAGATTCGCCCCTTCAGACTAAATTTAGGAGGAATTAGCTGCGGGATTAACCAGTAAATAGAAACCGTAACCGTATTCTGTGAATTTTGACTTAAAAACCAGATCTTGATGAGATTTTTGCTCTTTCCACAGGGGGCGCCAAAGTCAACACATACAGAGTTTTTTCCTGTCAATCTCAGATTGGAAAGGGGCGTGTCTTATAACACAGTGGAACAAAAGCACATTTTCACTTTTGTTGTTTGTTATATATCATGATCTTAAAAATGAAAATGTTGTGTGGATGTTGTGCAGGCTGCAAACACAGGATGTAAGCACATACAGCTTGTAGTGTCATGAGAAATGGCGCCAAAGATCCGAACTGCTGACGGTGATGAAATACAACAACCTCTTTAGTTCACAGACCGCAGTCAATTTTAGCCAAGGTCGCTCTGAGCCGCTGACAGCTCTCAAATATCAGCACAGTGCAGAGTGTTTACCTGCAGATGCTTCTGTGTGTGTGTGTGTGTGTGTGTGTGACAGGTAGAAATGTGACACCAGAGTTTGGAGAAGTGTTTTTCCTTCACCTCCGTCGTCTGCAGCAGAGACCAGATGTTGATCACTTCCTGTTGGAGGTGTTAATCTGAGATGAGGAGGAGCATTTTTCCCATGAGCCTCATTCACCCCCATATAAGCAGTCACCTGCTGCTTTCTCATCTATCTAACAGACACACAACAGGCAGCTTTTCAAAATAAAAGCCTCAAAGCCAGAGGGGAGGAAGGGTTGTGTTAAAGTCTGGCACTTTGACCACGGGGGAATTTAGTCGTTAACAGTGTTAATGGTAACCTTTGAATTTCCAAAAAAGGCCACAATAATTTGAGGAGTATTTTTTGGCATGTAACTCAACTACAATATTACTCATGAAACAAAATCATTATTAAACAGGTTTTTTTTTGCATTGTTAAATTTCTTTTGATAATTTGAAAAGGCAGCACGCTTTCATGAATTGGAATTAAATCTTGGCTCTTGTGCCTCTGAGCCCTTTTCTGTTACGGGGGACCCTCATGACTACAAATGGTATTCTCATGACTCCTTTGGGAAATGTCACGCTTACATTATTTATTTATTTCAAGGAAAGTTTGATTTATCCTAAAAGTGGCGCTCATGATCATGCATCTTCTTCCCACTGTGTGTGATTCTGCATCGTGTGTGTGTTTAATCAGAGGAGTGGAGTCATTTTCCCCTCTAATGAGGGTGTGTGTGTGTGTGTGTGTGTGTGTGTGTGTGTGTGTCTGTGTGTGTGCGTGTGTGTGTGTGTGTGTGTCTTAATAGGATCAGTGGAGTCCTATAACAGCCCAGCTCACTCTGAGGAACAGCTGGAGAGAATTCACTCTTTCTCTCTCACACACACACATGTGAAGGACCATGGAAACCATCATGTCATTCTGGTCCCGACAAGATTACAGCAAAATGTAATCTCTAATCTCCTTTGTAAGGTGAAGCTTCTTTGGTGAGCATGGAAAATAGACTTGGAGTTATGTTTTCAGTCAAGTGACTAAATGATCTGATTTTGGAGAAAGATTTTGATTCAGTGAAACATCAGATGTCTTGAGTCTTTTCCTTGTCTGCTTGATATTTTCTAAAAGTTGCACTAAATTGTAATTCTGAAGTCTGAGGTTTGAATATTTTGGTTGGTTTCACTTCATTAAAAAAAATGTGTCTCCAAAATTTGCTGCACAAGCCCATTGAAAAATGCAGCAAAATATTTCATATAAACAGCATGAATTGTATGCAAAGAACTTTTGAAGAACAAGGGTGAAAAGCAATAAAAGGGAAACAATACGCTACATAGAGTGTTTTCTGGCAAATAAAGAGGGCATAAATCTTCATGCATTTTCAAGGGCACAGACATAGACACTTTGGCATGAATTAAGCGTGTTTTGGCTCCCAAGAGGACACTTTAGTGAGTTTTGGCTTGCAAGACAGCATTTTGGTGCAAGTTTGTTGTGTTTTGGCTCTAAAAAGGGCACGTCAGTATGTGTTTCTCAGCAAGATGGCTGCAAGGGAAAACACTGACCTTGCCCTGTGCACACCTCTGCCAGGCAACAATAGCTGCAAGAGGGCACTTATAATGGCAATATTTGTTGGTGTAAAGATGGGCCTTGTTTTTTAAACGGTGTGATACCAGAAGAAAGAGCCCACTCTGGAGAAATCAGACAGACCTCAGTGCCATGGCGTCAAGTTCTGACTGCCAATCTCAGCCCTCTGTGGCTCATAAGCTGGCCCCCAGTTACTTCATGTGATGCAACAGGCCTTTAACTAAATGAAATGTAATTCTTCTGCACTGATATGAGACTCAAAGAGAAACAGTTGATTAGAAATCTGGTGGTGAACTCAGGGTGGAGGTCCAAAACTTTTTGGCCCTTGACACCCAAAGAAGCAATGCCAGAAGCGGCCAAACCCAAGGAGAAAGGCCAATCTAAAAACATGCAACGACAAAAATAAAGAAACTTAATCTAGCTGATCTGTGAAAAATAAGACTAATCGTGTGCAACAAAGACATACAAATTGAAAGTACAGTGGAAAAAAACATGTTCATTCAGATGGTTTCACACATCATAAAAGGCCTTTTTTAAAATTTGACAATTATGGATAAAATATGCAGTTGTGAAAGGTGTTTTATCGACCTGTTGTCCAAATTGGGAAAAGGTTCCCTGAGTTTGATTGTATGAAGGTATTTCTCTTTAAGCTGCACTCTGATGTTCACCTCAGTGTGAAGAAATAAACAGTGTAAGTAAATTCTGCCTGAGACAAAGATTGTGCAGAAACTAAAACAATCATAAACAGCAGAAGAAGCTTGAGGTTTGTTGCCCCTGACATCCAAATCCTGAGTGTGCACTTAGAGATGAGTTAGCGGCGGTGTGTTGCAGCAGTGTGTCCTTGCTGGTGTGTATCCTGTTACAGGCTGCTGCAGCGAGCTGTGTTAACTCAGACGTCGTGATCTACTGGCTGGTGCCGAGATTTAATTCTGACGGCAAACAAAGCCGGGGCGAACCCACAGATGGTCCCATATATCCAATGGGAAATCTTGTCAGGGGCATCCATCCAACAACACCGCAAAAGAAAAAAAACCTGTGAGTACAGGTGTGTGTGTGTGTGTGTGTGTGTGTGTGTGTTTTAGAGCCAGAAAAGGGATTTAATTGCCACACAGGCAAAGTGATTCATAGCTCTATTTCAGGAGCTTAAAAGCAAACACATTACAGACTGACGTAAAAGTTTATTCATTCTGTTTGAAGAGGTAAATATTTGTTTGGTTGCTAATTTGATGATTTGATTAATGTTTCATAACTGGAAAGATTTATTGGTGTAAAGAAGTTTTCTCTCTCTTCAGTCTTCACAACTGATCAGAGACAGAAAGTTGTCCAGGTCAGTGTGATGGAGGGACATGTGGTCGCATATTTCAGGCTTTCATATATCGCAAATATTGGTAATTGGTTAAACTGCTGAGTGAATATTTTGCATGACTTGTCTTCCACATCCTCAGTGAGAACCTGTTGAACCTGAAGCCCAAATGAGAGAATCTGACACCAGAAAAGTGTTTTCTGTCGGCTCAATCCAGGCAGCAATTACCATCCTCAACATGAGTCTGAGAAGAACTGTGAGCTTGTTAAACAAGGATTCTGCTGCGTTGAAGCATCTATTTCTCTCCTCTGCAGAGTTTGATGGACAGGTAGAGAACACCTGTGCTTCAAAAGACCTTAAGAGGAGAAAGAAAGATGAGGGATTTCGTTTACAGACAAAGTTGACTTCATGTTCTGTTGGAATAAAGTTGAGAAAAGTTTGGTGTGAGATTCTGAGTTCTTTTCTGATAAGGTCACTGGACGGTTCACTTAATACACTGCCTGGCATAAAAAAAGTTGCCTCCTGGATTTTATACAAGACAACAGATACAAGCCTTCTATTAGATAATTACTGCATGGTCAATTATCTCTCAGCTGGAAACAAGTTATTCAACCCCAGCTGATGCAATGACTAACTTCTCATTTCTTCAGCAACCATGGAGAAAGATGCGGAAAAGATGTCTAAGGAGGGTCAAATCACTGGCATGCATCGGGCAGAAAAAACATCTCAGGAGATTGCAGTAACTACTGATATTGGGAAAGAACTGTATAATGCATTATTAAAACTGGAAGGATGGTGGGCAACCATTGTCTTTCTGCACAGGAAGAAATGTGGTCAGAAAAAACTGTGAATGATTGTGAAGGCCTATTACTTAAATGCTTGGCCAAATCTAATCAAAGAAAAACAACAGTAGAACTCAGGAGTATGTTAAATTCGAAGGTAAGAACATTTTGACATACAATGCAAAGGTAACTCAAGGGATTGGAATTAAACAGCTGTGTAGCCTCAAGAAAACCACTAAACAGTAAGGCTAACTGGAAAAAGGCTTTAGTTTTTCTCAGAGCATAAAGATTGGACTCTGGTGGATGGAAGAAGGTCATGTGATCTGATGAGCCCAGATTTACCCTGTTCCAGAGTGATGGGTGCATCAAGTGATGCACCCGTCATGCCAGACCTCAACCCCGTTGAGAATCTTTGGGATGTGCTGGAGAAGGTTTTGTGCAGTTGTCAGACTCTCCCATCATCAGTATAAGATCTTGGTGAGAAACTGATAACACTGGATAGTAACAAATCTTGAGACATTGCAGACGGTTATTGAAACAATGCCACAGCAAATGTGCGCTGTAATCAAAGCTTCAGGCGGCCCAACAAAATATTCGAGTGTGTGACCCATTTTGGTTGGTGACTTTTTTTAGTCAGACAGTGTAGTTTGAAAACTGAGACAGACTAAGAAAGATGTCAGGAACATAAAGTGACCTCTCTCAAACAGAAGCTACCTGATCTACAGCCCATAATGCTGCTGCGGAGACTGAAATAAACTCTGAAATGGTTGATCCAGAGGATGAAATGTTCCCCTGAACCAAAGCAGATCCATTTCATCCTTCCTGGACTCTCAGAGTTTAAACTGGAGTCACTCTGAGTTGAACTGGAGGAAACATTCATCCTGAGGGTCTGCAGATAAATCTGACATCTTTATCTCACATTTATCAACGTATCGTTTTCTGCTCTGTTTATTGACCCTCTTGAAACGCTTTGTCACTCTGAATCAGTCCGAGCTGACGTACACTACACACTGCGTGCATACAAACACACACAAACACACACACACACACACACAGGCATGGGCAGGCCGTATTGATCTGAGGGTGGAGGCCATAAAATGAGAGGTGATGGATCGGTGCAGTGGGCGGCTCGGCCTTGTCGCTGCTGATTTTCATGCCTGAAGATGTGAGCTCTTCAGAGGCGGATCGATGAAAAAGGCCGGTCAGTTTCTACATATTCATCAAGTCACACCTGAAGGAAACACACACACCTCTCTGGTGTGTGTGAAGAACAGAGATGTACAGCTTACACAGCAAATCCCCCCAAAACACACAAAAACTGTGTAAAAACAACAGTGTTTTATGTCTCTTAACCTGCAGAGTGCACCAGAGAAAATAGTATGGATGACAAAGTTTTGTTTGAGTCCTTATCTACAAGGGGCGCCAAAATAAACAGAAAAAACCCCAATGCAGCTTTAACACACAAATTTGATTAAAAGAGGCAGTGAGGAGAATCTGTATGAAGTGGATTTGAAGCGACTCCTTTTGGTCGGATGACTTGCATAAACTGTCGTGATGTATTTGTTATGAAAGTGAAATTAGATTAGATCTTCTTTTTAACGCGATTTTCTTTGTTCAAGATAACTTTTTGCTGAATACAAGACAACAAAGTAATCCACTTATCAACAGTTACATAGCGGTGTTGTTTGAAATGTGACAACAAGTGAACTTTGTGAGTTTGTACCGTAGATAACTAGCTGGCTACAGGCTGCTACTCTCAGCCCAGTGCCCTGAGACATATTGGTACTGTGTGTAACCGTAGTGAAACCTGGTTGTCCTACCAGTGCTCATCTATAAAGCAGAGCAATTGTAATCTTGCTCTTCATTTTATTAACAGACTCAGGTTTGAACAGATCACTGCAGTATAACTACTGCATTTCAGAAACAACTTGAGCTGTGATTTAGCTTATAGCTTGTGTTTTAGTCTTTAGCCTGTGCTAAATCACTTTCCAGTTTAGCTCTCTTCTGCTCTTCTGTCCCTTTCCTGTCAGACAGTCCTGCTGCTGTTTCTACTGTTGCTACTAAACGGTTTTCAGCAAAGAAAAAAATTACTGATCTTTCTTCTCACTGCTCAACTTCGTCAACCAGTGGGGTGTTGTCTTATAGACTTCAGTGTGCCATAAACCAATCCCTTCCAGTCCAACCTGAGTAGTAAGCTAGGAATTAACAATATAAAAAATACATTAATTTATATAAAAAACTATTTTGGAGCTGATAATCTCATTTTAAGTTGTGGATTATGATCAGGCATATATCTGGACATAAAACTTTTTCAATATCACACAGAAAGTCCTCACTGTCCCTTTAGGCTCCTGGAAGAATTCATTTCTCAATATATGATCGTAGACTTCAGTTCTTTATGTTAAACCAGTTAAATATAGTTTTCTTTGGCTCCAGGAGTCATTTGGATTTTTGAAAACTGAATTGATCAACTTGTCAAAATTAAAAATGGTGATGCAAACAATTCGTTAGCATCTTTCTCTTTGTAGCCTGTCTACACCCAAAGATAAGACTGAGCAGGCTGCTGACGTGAGAGAGAGAAAGAGAGAGAGCGAGAGCGTTCCTCATTGAGCGTCCTGTTCACAGTCAGTGAGTTCTTTTCTGTCCGTGATGCTGGAAGATGTCGGATGAGATGCTGAAGTAAAAGTGGGAGGAGGACGGTTTTCTCTGCTCTCTCTGAGAGCCCGGACCACCTGTCACTCCTCTTCTCTGAAGAAAAACTCGCTCAAAGAGGAGAAAAGAGGCAGAGACGCGCGTAATTTCTCTGTGCGTCCTTCCCGCGTCATGCCTCCCTGCCACCTCTCCCTCTGACCGCCACCTGTCTCCCCTCTCTTGGATGAACTTTCTCGCCGTTTGCGGGGACGCGGCTGAGATCATGAAGACGACGCGGAAATGTCGCGCGCTGCTGTCCGTGGGTCTGAACCTGGTGGCTCTTTTCTTCTCCACCACCGCCTTCATCACCACGTACTGGTGCGAGGGCACCCAGCGCGTCCCTAAGCCCAACTGCAGCAAACAGCGGAGACACAACTGCATCGACTATGGCGTGAACGAGACGGACCCGAGCAAGGTGCACTACAGCTGGGAGACCGGGGATGACCGCTTCCTCTTCCGCCGCTTCCACACCGGTATCTGGTACTCCTGCGAGGAGAACATCCACGAGGCAGGTGGGCACAGTGTCCAGGCTCCGTACCTTAAACCTCTGACAGGTTCAGGAGTTAGCTCGCTGTTAAAAGCAGCACAAATCTCAACTATGTTCGACAAGAAACAAGACTTTTTACGATGTGTCCCGGAGGTTTGAGAAGGGGTTTGGCGTTAATTATGAGAAAAAAAATCTAAGAATAATTCAGTTTTTCTGTGAGGAGTTTTGATTTTTGGCCTCAGATGCAATAATTAAAACCCTTCAATCGCAGCTCTTTTTGAATCCCTCCTTGTGTTAACAGCACCACTTGGGTCATTTTTACGCACGTACAAAGACCTCATCTTTGCGCGTAAAACTGACACGATTTTAGTTCGAAACACGAAAAAGGGTCGTCTCAATCCGTTTGCTGTTAAAGTGAAGCAGGTCACAAGGAACTGCAGGTCCATGAAGGTTGATTAAGGGCTTTTTAAATGCTCAGAACAGTATTTAAAGCAGCATCCAGGTTTCAGCTGGTGATGAGGAACTCAAAGTTTCGTCTTAACAGGGAAAAATGATATTAACCTTTAAAGGTTGGAATGTGATTTATCATTTTAATTTGACAAAGTTCATGTGATGAGTATATTTATATTAGAAACGAGTTGCATTTATAGTAAATTTCAACAACCAAAGATTCTGTGATTGTAGTGTTCAGATTTGAGGGTTTGATGATATTCAGTGCTGAGGAAATTTTAGGGTGCCTGATCACTTGATAAAGAATATTTAGGAGACTCAGATGGCATGAGTTGAAATAAATTATATGGCCAGACACAGTACACATGAATGAGTGTGCAGAGCAGAGTGATTTCTGATAGACCACTCTACGTGTGTTCAGTATTTGGGTTATTTCAAAGTAAGAGTGGAAACAGAGGCTCGACTGTCCAACACAGAAGGGACAGAATAGCAGGAAAAAGCTAAAAGGGAGAGTGCAAGAGCAGAAGCTAAAGGCTGTGAGTACTTCTAAATGTAACCGTCTACTAAACTATGCTACAAACTTACAAAGTTTGCTTGTAGTTACGTTTCAAACAACAGCGTCACATAACTGTTGATAAATACATAACTTTGTCCGGTTACATCTGGTAAAAAAGTTATCTTGAACAAAGAAAAGTAGTGTTAAAATCTACTTTCACTTTCAAAACAAACTCATCAGCTTGTGTGAGTTCTCCAGCCAAAGGAGTCTCTGCAACCAAATTCATACAGATTCTCCTCACTGTAACTTTAAAGTAATAAACACTACATCAAATTGAACTCAAGTTTTAAGTGTGAAGTATTTGATGCAAAGACACAGATGCTGAAATAAAAGTTGGGTCACTCATGAAGGTGATGACATCTGTTCTTGAAATGTCCTCTCTCCCATATGAAACCCCTGAGACTTTATGGAAATTTTCAGATGCACTGCCCTTGAATTATTTGAAATCCTCACATCCCTCATAGAGTAAAATCTCCCCTGTTGGAGGAGGGGAAGAATGAGAAAGGGAGATGAGTCGTGGGAGCTGGATGTGACATCAGAAGCACCAGGGTCAATGTTTACAACTTGGTGATGTGTTTCACAATAGCTTCCCCTGACTTCTTACGTAACTTTTGTCCTCGTGCTAAATGGATAAAGTTGAGGAGACTATTTGGCTGTTTGCATCCAACAGATGAACAATAATCTATTCACACCATTAGCCCTTTTAGCTTAACAATTCTGTTATCGATTCTGTACATTATGCCATAGCAGATGGACATTACTTCAAATGTCCTGCGCCTGCTAGACCCATCCTTAGATAATACCAAACCTATGAATGTTTGAGTTTAGATTTCTATCAGGCTTGACTGGGAGTGTTGTGGTGAGAGAGAAGCTGTGAAAGTGGTGGCCCTCAACCGGTCGACCTTGTATGCTTTGGAGGCCATTTGCTTCCATTCGCCATCTTCTGGGTTTGATACAGAAAGATTTTATACAAACATTGGCAAAAGAGCGTCTTGTACACCAGATTTTACTGTATTTGCTGGTTTTATTGGAAGGACAGTTTAGTAAGTCTCCCTGGGCCCTAGTTAGCTTATTTCTTCTGTTGTAACTCCTTAATCCAATGCATTTATTTCCAAACCTTTTTTGACATTGCATTCACATTCTCCATCTTGTATTCCTGCAGCAGTTTTCAAACTGTTGAAATTCTACATCCGAAGCATTCTGCTGAACCAACAGAAGTTACGCAAGATGACAGAATAAAAGACGTAACCTCGACCGGAGGATTCCTTTCAGGTTAAAAAAAGAAAAAGAAATGAGTTTTGACTTTTTCAGGAGGTTTCTGAAGGCTCCTCTGACATGTTTGAAGCACAGAGTGTGACCTCACTGTGCTGAGCTGAGCCTCAAACTGATCGTCCTTGGAGTGAAACAAGAGGCAGGGCGGGTTTATTACCTGAGCAAATTTCAAAGTAACTCGGTTCTCTTTGTGAAGGCGATGAATAGCTTTGAATCAACTCTGGACAAATAAAAAGAGATGATGACAGAATGAATGTAATCAAGATGGATTGAATAGAAAGCAGCAAAGAAAATATACATATAGGAAGAAAAGCTCTACTTCAAGGTGCATGTTTGGACTTTTCTCTCCTGTAAATGTTTTATTGTGTGGAGGAATGAAATGGTGCTTACAGAAAGATTGAAAGCTCTAAATCCACACAGGTGCTGCTGCCTGTGTCCTGACAGATTAGACGTCTGCTCAGCTCTGTGTTGGCGTACACACATCACTCTCTTACTCTCTGGTCTTCATTCATTGAGTTAAGTGAACTCAAAGTGAACTCCTGTTGGACACACTCCATATCCAGGCCTGCACAGAGCTGGATGGTTCTGGTCTCGTGTGAATTCATTTTCATTTAAATTCAGCTCATCAAACTGTCTGTGGAGGGTTTGCTGACTGGAATCAATAAGTATAAAGATTTTTTGGAACGCTCCTCCCACATTAACATGATTCTTTAACTCTGATCATCCATCCAGTCTTAAGTTATTTACATCTCCATTCAATAAACTAACTTATTCTGTAAGTTCTCGGCAATCATCGCACATTTCAAGATGGGACTTACCCAAACAGAGCTGTAAATAAACAGACTCAAGGGAAAAGGTGAATGATACTCCAGCTCAAATCATGTTTTGCCTCGGGGCACTGAGACATCCAGGGTTGCCTCAGGGTCTGAAAACACAGCTTCCCACTTCCCGTTCAGGTCGAGAATATTTAAGCTTTCTCGCTGTAGTGATACATAAAGCGACAGAAGCGATCTGATCTGAGCATCCAGAGCTCCAGGGCTGCTAAAGGTTAAAGAAAAACATGCTGTCAGGGTCACTTCAGCGGATTAATAACTTCATTACATCACAACAATCTGGCACAACAGTTTAAGAGACGAGTAAGCAGCTCAGTTTGAAAGTGTTGAAACCGACGTAATGAGACGAGAGTCTGGTGCTCCAAAATAGGCTTTAGTCTGAGCAAAGTTCACATTTATATCAAGCACAGATCAACTCTTTGACCTTCTCTGTCTGGGCTTTTGACAAGAAAGTCATCGTACAGATTTCTGTGCCTCTGTACTCCTCTCTAACAAACAGTGGATGATGTCACTGAGAGTAGGTGCGTTTTTCACAGTTTCAGTTGGATTAAACTTCTGAATAAGCAACAGTCAGATGAATAACTTTCCTCTGATTCAGATTAATGTGACCTGGCTGAATGATGAACACAGGGCTGAAACTTTTCAAGTTATGGTACGTTAGCTGTTGTTTCACTAAGCCATTCATACTCATTACAGCTGCAATTAGCCCTGAATGACACCAGAACAGTTATTACACAGACTGCAGAGCTGCTGGCTGCAGGCAACGATGTTTAAGTGGTGTAAAAGTGAGGACTGAGGACTAAAAATTGGCCACAAATAAATTTAAAACCACCTTAAGCCTCTTGGAATGAATCTTTCCATTACAGCCAAGTCTGAGGGCATGATAACTGGGATTTTTTTGGTTAATTGACATCTTTGAGCACCGTTGTCTCCTACGTGCAGCAGGTAGGAGTAGGAATACTGATTGTGCTGTTAGTTAGTCCTGTCTGCAGGTCACGGATGAGCCCGCTCCCTCTTTAATTACATTTTAGATTCATGTCCTAATCAGACGCTGAGCTGCTCACCTTTCAGCTGTGGCACACTTTCCCTGCAACTCAACAAGTCATGGGCACATTTATTTGCCGCTATTCTCGCTTTCTTTACTCCCAAAGAGTTTCAACCTTGGGGAATATGAATCATAACCACCTCTGAAGAGTTTCTCTGCAGTTTTCATTGAATAATGTGCTGTATTTTTAACTGGCACGGTCATTTTCAAACTTTTTTAGCAGGTGTAATTACCATTTTTGTTTAGCAATATGAGAGAGGATCATATAAATTGTCAAGATAAGATACGTGAGGCAAATCTGGTAATGACGCTGTAGTTTCGACCTTTTTCACGTCTTCCTCAGTCTCACACTTCAATCACCCTCGTTTTCCAGATGCAACAGTGTCTTCATCTGTTGTCTGGTGTTGGAGGTGTATACAGGGGTGTGTGTGTGTGTGTGTGTGTGTGTGTGTGTGTGTGTGTGTGTGTGTGCGTGTGTGTGTGTGTGTGTGTGAGGGGGTTATATGGCTGTGTGAGGCTGCTGGTGGTCATGCTGGTTATGGATGAGCCTGCTCGCTGCCTGAGACACCACAGAGGCTGAGTTATGGCTCATGTTGTGGCTGCTGATCTGTGACCTGCAGGGTCCCACCGAGCTCTGATCAACTTCCAGCTCCAGCAGGAGAGCAAAGATGATACTGTGAAAACACTTCAGTCTTAAATACAAACTGATGAAAATACTCAGTGAGAAAAACACCTCTCACTTAAATTTGCATGCACACAAGGTCATAGCTCGATCGTGAAGTCAGGGGAGTGGAATTGTGTATGGACCATATCAATGTGTCCATACCAATTGCTAAGGCTAAGCCGAGGCATCCCCACAAATATAGAGGGCGAATGGGTAAAAAATGTGCCTCAAAATGCGGCACACATAGGGTTAAATCCTTTCCTCCTTCTGTAATGCCTCCCAGTTACATCTTTTTGACTGGTCTGCTTTTTGATTGGCTTGGCTCCCTGTGGAGTGTCAAAGCCTTTTTGCTTGTAAGTTTAACACTGTTCACATGCACTTTTGTCTGAGAATGTGGGGTAAGTGAAGAAAGGTGGAGGACAATAGAGGTTATTTCACAAAAAGTGTAGAGAACAGTCCCCACCTCATAGGTAACTGCTGTTTAACCCAAAACATCATTTTCAAACCATTTTCTTACCCTTGATACAGGTCTTTTTGTTACTTTCACTTTACTCAGGCGACAGAAGAAGCAACACAAATGTCTCCTTTGTCAGACAGAAAGGGAGGGGTAGGGTCACAGCAGCAGGTGTACTTGAATAAGGACATGGTGGAGTGTATTATGGGACTTATGTCTATTATTAAAAAAATAAAGAAAAGAAGACTAAGGCACTCTGTGGTACTTCTGTGACACTTAATATGAATAAATATACTTTAATATGTATTATACAGTATTTAATTAAAGCCTGGTGGATTGATTTTGTGAACATCAAGTTATGCTTCTCACTGTTGCAGTGCTGATGTGTGAGCAGTCTACATACTTGTGTTTCATTGTGATTAATGTGTAATTCTGAGTTTATTGCAATTGTTTGCACATTAATGTAATATTACGCACTACCTCTGAAGCAAGTAAATTCACAGCAGGGGAACTAGTCTTGTCCACATTTACAGATGACTTCACTTTGAAATGTCTGGATAATTTCAGAGCCGTTTGACTCATGGTTTTTCAAGCCCTAGGGTCCAAAACAAACCAACGCAGCAGTTTAAAGTGTCTAAAAGAGCTGCTTTATTGTTTGAGTCAAGTTAGATAAAAAAAGGGAATGGCTTAGGCTGTGTTGAGATGTTGATAAGTTCTGTTCTAAAGGTTAATATTCCACAAAACACTGAGTTTATGAAGCTGTATGTTGGGTTTTGAAATGTTTGAAATGTTTGAAATGTTTTGAAATGAAACCCGATGTGGAAGTGCTAAAGCCTGTAGTTCCTTGAGAGTCCACTAGAGGCTGACTCTGAAAGCCTGAGAAGCCACATACACACTAATTCAAAGACATTTCTTCAGCAAGAAAAATTAGGTTTGCAAATTTGTAAAATGACGAAAACTATTTTGGTACAGAATTTATTAAAAGACATTTGTGTATCAATAGTTCTTGTAAGATTACTCCATCTAATCAGGACTCAGGAATTGGTTTACTGTGGAAAATTACTTGACCGAAGACAGTTTTCAATGCTGTATTTCCCTCTTGGTGTTTAACCTTGGTGTGGGAGCAGATTGACTGGAGGTATTCAGCATTTAGCGGTCTCTGCCTTGTTGTGTTGCTGGTTTCCCACCTGATGAATGTTTAGCTTGAACTGTTGGTTGACGCAGTGACACTAATGCTCATTTTATCCTTTTCTCTGCCCTCTTTACATCCATTTTCATCCTCTCATCTTCTTCTCCTTCTCATTAATCACCAAACTCTGTCTCTCTCTCTCTCCCCTCTCCCTCTTCTCTCGGCTTCCTTCCCAGCTCATTTCACCTTGTGTTCCTCACCTCTTTTCCCTCTATATATCCCTCTCTGCCTCCCCTCCTTTATGTCCTACCCCTCCTCTCCCTCCTCTCAGGTGAGAAGTGTCGGAGCTTCATTGATCTCGCCCCAGCGTCGGAGAGAGGTGAGTAATGACCGTCATTAGGCGTCTCTGCCACTCCCTGCCGCTCCCCACCTGTTCTACAGGCCCAGAAAAACCACGAGGGAGGCTGAAAACATACATATATGGGCCGTTTCTCTGTGTTAGAGGCTCCCAGAGGCCTTTTTTTTATAGAGGCATTCAACATACTGGATCGTGAACACAGAGTTGAGAACTTTCTTTCTGATAGAAATTAGCAAAAGTCAGACATTTTACATTTCAAATTGTTTGTTCTTGGTGTCAGAGAAGATCATATTTGATCATATCTTAACAAGTGGAGTGAGAGTTTGATTAATGCTGAGTGACCTGAGCATGCAGTCTGTTCTCTGATTTACTTGGGTTGTTTTTTTTTTTGGAGTCCAAAAATACAACTTTTGGAAAAACAAACGCAAGAGAGAACTTGTTAAATGTGGTCTTCATTTCAAGGATGAAAAACTTCCTCTTTTAACTATGTGGTAAATGATGTGCAGGGGATATTAGAAATGCTGACTCCAGAGTTTATTGATGTTAAAAGTAGCAGGAGGTGTGTGTGTGCAGATATTACCAATGCTTCTTTGAAAAGTCTGGCTGCACAGTTGTTAGTACGACTGCCTCAGAACAGAGAAAGCTCTCCGCCTGGAGTTCACCCCGTGCGAGCTCCAGCTTCTTCCCACAGTCCAAAAACATGCCTGTTAAGATAACTGGCCTCTCTGAATCACCTGTAGGCATGTGTGAATGGTGATGGGTGTATCTGCCTTTGGCTCAATGACAGCTGGGGTGGACTTCAGCCCTAACACGACCCCAAATGGGAAAAGCAGAATAAATAATGGATGGATGAAAAATCTAGGTAATGAGTAAGTTCTCAAGCCTGGAGCAGAGTGAGTTACACCTCAGCTCTCCTGGTTTCTGAAGTCATTTATCCATCTGATGCTAACTCTAAGGCTCAATACAAGTTTGAGGACTGATTAAATCAAAAGCAGTCAAGAAGGAGGCAAATGAGGCGTTTTTGATTTTCACGTGCAGTCACACTTAAAGAACCACCTGGAGGGAAAGAAAGTTTTCTTCTTGTTTGTTCTTTTTGGTTCATTACCTGCAGCGTTTTGCCCTTCGAATCCACATCTTTGCAAACACCCCAGCAGTGAACGTACACACGTCTGCCCTAGTGAGGATGTGATTCATGCCACTAAATCCACGTCCGCACTTGGAGATGACAGAAAACACTATGTGGGGGTTGTGTCCTTGGACTCAGTCGCAAAAGTGTAAGAAAACTGTCACAACCTGCCTGAGGATAAAACTCACGTTCTTCTGTTGCTGAATCTATTGACTACCTTCTACCAAAACGTGCATTTATTATTCATTTATTATTTCAATATAAAGTCCAGATGATCGGCTAACCTCTTCTTCAGCCTCTGAACTGTTGTCAAGCATACAGCTCCTACACTTATATTGCCATCTTCAGGCTTGACATGCGTACTACAGTATTTTGAAAGTCCCTCAGTGTTTCTGTGTGAACGCAGATTTTTTCCATTGCATTTTCCTGCGTTAAAGGTGAAACGCTGTGAAACATTGTCATGCAAACAGGGCCTTAGACAAGCCTCTAGTGGCCTCTTGTGGAACTACAATTGCCTCTTGACTCTAATATACATTTAGTCATAAGATAAAGGAATAAGCTGTGCTGAGATTGAAAAAATAGCACTACTTTCAAGTCCCATTGCTCTCAACCTGTGGACAACAGTCTAACCATTTTATAAATATACAAAAAGAGTATTTAAAAGATTCTACCAGCACTTTATTTGACTCTCCCTTGGGCCTTCATTGTGATTATATTGATGGAGGAGGCCACGGAGGAAAAGTGACGTTTATTAATTGACATGAAACAAGCTCAGTCTCGTCTGGTGTGGTGTCAGATTGTTATTTATGGAAGTATTAGATGCTCGTGGACTCAAGAAAAATAAGGCCAATGCTTCACTCTCACATGTGAAACAGTTTTGTAAAACTATTTAAAATATTATTCCTCTTTTTGAAAATAATCTGCTGAACAAGGAGGGAGAATAGTCTCATCAGAGGAAAGCAGCAGAGTGAATCTGAATTAACTTTTACTTTTACGTCTTTCATCTCCTCTTAAGGCGTTTTTCATGTGATCCCCGCAGAGAACACGTTTCAGGTGCATGTTAATGAGAGACTATCTCCGTGCCCTCCTCCTACAGATCCTTCACACTGCAGATAAAAGCAGGTTATTTCCAATAGTTCACAGTGTTTATATCCTGGGGCTCATAAAAGGAATATTTTAACCTCCAAAAGAAAGGGAATATTTTGGTGCATGCGGGCGTAGCCTCTAATTTGCTGTTTCATGCAGAGCAGGTAGTTAATAATGGAAGTTCTCTGATGGTTTCATCTGTTAATGCCATCTGGAAGAAGAACATGATGCTGCACGGAGCTGCGTTGGAAGACATGATGTACGGAGCTGAGCGACCTTGCTTCCCATACAAGGATACGATATGTAAATCCAACTTCCTTTGAGTCCTGCATGCTTGCTGCTGGGTTTTTATAACAAACAGCTGCTCCTGAGTGAGATCCAGGTTTGTTCTCAATGAAAACAGAAAGAAAAGATAACCTGGTTAAGAGGACAGACACAATAATCCAAGGTTGTGAAGAGATTTTTAGAGAACCTGTTGCCATAAGTCGATCTGCAGAAGCACAAAACAACCTCAGACCAAACAAAGCTTTGCTCTAACTTCATGGAAACATTAAACGTTTTCAAACTGCATCAAGTCTGTGGAAACAACTCTTTATCATCTTAAATCCATCAATATTCACATCATCAGGCTTCCTCTCTTGGTCCAGTTTTCATTAAATCTCTGAAAGGAAATGTCTGGAAAGAAGTTGAAAAATGTTTAATGTATAACTGTTGATGCTACGCACCACTGATCCACTTATGAAAAACACACACCCCAAACCCACACGGAGTAATTAAAGATGTAATTATGTGAGATGAGGTTCAATGAGCTCCTTCCTTCCTGTTATCAGCGCTGCAGGTTGAATCTTCCCCGACACGTCCCCCAGGCTGATGAAGCTTCAGACGACTCCTTCTGCTGATATAAATTCATAGGACATGAAGCTAATTCGATCAATACGTCACATTGTGAGTTTCTATTACAGACATCTTTAACCCTTAAGTTTATTTTGACTGACTGGTTGGGAAATAAATTCACAGCTGGAATAAAGTTTGTGTAATAGAGTGACAGGTTTGTTTATCAGAAATCGCAATATGTATGAGATATTTGAGTTCACTCACTGTGCAGCAGCTTTGTGTTTCCTTTATATACCTCAACACTTTAAAATTTTTGTTAATGTTTTGATCAATCAGACCCTTAAAATTTACTCCTTTAACATTGAAATCTTTCAGCCAGTTTCAATAAAAGTTGCAAAACACTGAGAATTTTTGGAACTCAATGGGAATTTTTCAGGAATATATATTGACTACATTTACGTGGTTATGAAAATATTAAACATTTTGGGTTTCTATGAGCTGCAAACATACACGTACACATGCCTGATACAACATATAGAAATTATGCTTATCAGTTTGTAGAACTGTACAACTTTAGTGTTTTTTTCACAGAACAACAAAAACCATTAATGCAAAATAGAATAATTTTTAGCAACCAATTAAAAAAAACTCATTAAAGTTGACAGTAACAAAACCCTGACAAGATTCCAATTGTCCTGAACTAAAATTTTCAGGGAGCTTTCTTGAAATTCCCCAGGTAGTTTCAATCCATTTGCAAACCTAGTTTAAATGATAGTTTTTATATTTCCTCTATCCTAATTTTTTGTAATCCATACATTTGACTTTTACCCAACAACTTAATTAAAGAGGGGAGACATTGAGCCTATTTTTAAATCTCTATGCTTTACCTCTTGTGCCCCATAGTACTGTTTAATGATTATTGGCTCAAGGAAAATCCCTGTTTTCACACATTGGTGTCTTAGAAAACCTTTATTTAAGAGTTCATTTTCAGCTGCAGTCTCTTGTTGACTTCCCTCTCCACAAAACCCCCTTACTTCTGATTGGCCAGCCTTCACAAGGCTTGTGAAGATCTCATGCTGTTTACAGACAGATTCAGGGATCTCTTTGTCATATGGATAAGTGGCAGTTTGAAATTCTGCATGTTTAGTCTGAACGCCCAAAATATGGGATAAGTTGACCCAATGTGGATCAAGAGGTTGCTGTTTTCTCTTCCTGAATGCTTTCTTTATCCGAGAGAAAAACTCATCCATAGGTACTTTAATGAAAATGTTGAATAGCATTAAATCCTTTTGTCTTGTCCATCGCTGTCACGCACAATAATTTTCAGTTAAGGTCCAGTTGCTTGTGATGAGGGTAAAAGTTGTTGCCTTTCATTCCTGATGCTTGAAATAAAAACGGCGACTGGAGTTTGTATTTCCAATTCATCGACATCCTCAACCAAGCGGAGCCGAGCAGATAATCCTGTTTAATGCTGCTGTTGTGAGCCTCAATGACTCTAGAGGAGCTTCTGCCTTTCAGATATTACAAATGTAAGGAGCATTGAAGAGAAAAGTCTGGAAGTGGAAGTGGATCCCCAGGGCCGTTTCCAGTTGCAGGATGACAACTTTAAAAATGTTCACATCTCCAGAGCGTGGAGAAGCACGGAGGAGTTGTAAAACTTGTTCATCATCCTGCATAATGTCTCTCTCTGCTGTGATGGGATTTTTCCCCTACAGCTCTGTGAGACCAGAGGGCTCCACCGACAGAGTAAGAGACAGCAAAGACATGCAGGTGCTGATGTCAAACACACACTGCTTCTCTCCAGTGCACCCGTTAGCACTCAGAATAAAGTGAAATACTTGTTTCCAAGTGTCGTGTCCTGCCCACTGAGAAATATGTGTCATCATTCTTTGGAGATTCATGAGGTTACCAAACAGGAGATAAATGAGGGCTGAAATATGGAGGAATAATTCAACGTCCCTGCCCTCGGTGTCACCGTAGGCAGAAAAATACAACACAAATCGAATATTCACGTGTCTCTGAAGGACCTGAGAAGGTTGACACTGATGTTTTATTGAAATCAGTCCCTTTGAGGCAAAGATTTGCTCATAAAGACGATTTTCAAACCCTGGTAAAATAGACAATCAACAAACCAATGTCCTAATGTTACCAAATCAAGATATTTCACAGGAAAGTGTTTTCAGACTTCAAGCTTCATTCATGTGCCAATTAGTTTTGGCTTTACTTTTGGGAGCTGGCACGCCACACGCCTTTGTTAAATTTGGTTGGCAGTATATATCACTGGTATTTTGTTGTGTTGACAGGTGTGTTGTGGTTGTCAGTGGTCTCAGAAGTGCTCTACATTCTGCTCTTGGTGGTCGGCTTCAGCCTGATGTGTCTAGAGCTTTTCCACTCCAGCAACGTCATCGACGGGCTCAAACTGAACGCCTTTGCTGCTGTCTTCACCGTGCTGTCGGGTGAGTTTTCAGACAACCAGAACCTCGGTTTTATCCTCATTTGACGATCAAATGCTTCTTCTGTCGCTGTGAAAGTAGGTGAAGTCCTGACGTGTGTCCTGCCGTGTCAGGAATCTCATGTAGATATTTTTAAATCCTGTAATCTCCGTGAGATCTGGTGCAACGGATAAAAAATATGATTACAAATTCAGAAATAGTCTTAGGATAACATGGAGTGATGCAGATTTGTGAGAGGTTCACCGGGGTCAAAGGTTATCCCCTGGAAGCCTTCGCTGTGTGGGATGCCAGGGATTTCTCTCCGAACTCATGTTAAACCTCTTACACAAGAAGCTGGCACTGTGTCCCTGCACCCTTGTGCTAGCCTGCTCCTGGAGCCTCTCTAAGGATGTTCCCATCAGAGAAGTGGTTCTGGGAAACACAGACTGATATGAAAGTTCAGGAAGGGATGAAGAGTGAGGTCTTCATGTGCCTGATGTTTACAGTGAAACTGAGACTCAGAGGAACAGGTGTTCCTGCCAGAAATACACATTGGATAAAAATCTTAAAACCAGTCAAAAATTGCACTTATTTACATTTTGCAATGTTAGATCTTAAAAAGTTTTTATGTAGAGATTCAAAATGTAAAAAGAAGAAATGAAAATGAGACAAAAATATGAGTAAGAAATTTATTGAAAGCAATGAAAGTGAAATAGTCTGTTCATCAGCGGATCAAGAGTTTAAGATCACAGTTAAAAAAAAAATGGCAACCCCTTTAAACAGAAATTACAGTTTGAAAAAAGGACTCAGTGATGAGAATCTCCACCATTTTTATTGATTATTTCAAAACGTTAATTTCAGCAGACTTGATGTGAGTATTTCCTGGAGGTTAGTCAGGATATTGCTCCAAGTAGTGAAGATGGCTTCATGGAGAACATCCTCTGTCTGGAACTGATGTCCATCTTTGTAGCCTTCCCTCACCATCCATCCCCAAATGTTCCATCTCTTCTTTTTGTGTAATGTAAATTAGTGCAGTTTTTCAACTTGTCTAAAGATTTTTTTTTAGGTGAGTACAATGTACACAAATCCTACTTCTGCAAGTTTCTATTCACTCCATAAACTCTGCAGATCACTGCAGAGAAATCCTCCGATGAAAGTCATGCCTCACTTTCACCTTGGCACACCACAAACACAGAAAAGTTGCCCGTTGGTATTTATGGTCCTTTAACAGTGCATTTCAAGATTGCTCTAACCTCTAACCTGAACTGAAGCCTAACCTTGCTCTCGGTCTTGAGGTAATAACACACTTTATGGAGCCTGCGTTTTGTTCCCAGAAGGAGAGTGAGACTGAAAACACATTTTGTCCACAGTACTGGCATAAAAATCCACATTAACTCGTACACACAGAAACTACAATTACTAGAAACCTGTGGACAAAGTGTCGAGCTGCAGGAGGAATGTGGCTTGTTTTATGATGGACATAAATCTGGAGTTTTATTCTCAAGCAGCAGTGAAGCTGATTATAAACGTGCACACGTGGTACACACTGCACGTGACACACACACATTAGTAGTGTTGTCAGCTGTTGACGGTTTTGTTGTGATGTATGGTCTCCACATTAATGTCATTCTTCTCATTGACTCACGAACAGTATGGCTTTTTGATTTACTGCACCTTTATGAGTGATCACATCCCTGCCTCCAATTGATCAGATATTTTATAACTGGATGGGTAAATCAATTGGTTCTGCATAATGAGTAATTATAATAGTTACATGTGCTCTGAGTTATTACTGGTTTTATGTTGAGCTGCATCTGAGCAGTAATCTGATTTACGTCTGTTTTGTTAATGGTAAGTATCACAAGAAGACATTAAAGTGTAATTATTTGCTGTAAAGTTACATAAAATGAATTGAAAAGTGAGAGTGTGAAATTTTTGAGATTTTGCTCTATGTTTTTCCAAAAAAGGTTCTCATTTTTGACAAAAACATGGATGTGTGTGTTTCAGGTCTTTTAGGTATGGTGGCTCACATGATGTACACACAGGTGTTTCAGATTACGGTCAGTCTGGGGCCCGAAGACTGGAGACCTCACAGCTGGGACTATGGCTGGTCCTTCTGGTTAGTTCACACACACACACACACACACACACACACACGCACACACACAGACACACACACACACACACCACTAATGTTGATAAGCCCCCTTTATGTTAATTAAAGCTTGTTTTGGGATGACAGAAGCAAATGAAACCATCTGAGAAACGTGCCCAGTGTCTCTCTTATTTAATTATGTTTCTGGGTGAGTTTCTTTGTGCCAGTTTCTTCCACTCCTCAGACGATGGTGGTGATGATGAGGCACACGGGGAGCAACAGGCCTGTTGTTTCTGAGATAATTAGCCAGACAAGACACACCTTGACCTTCTCTGCTCTGTGCTGGAAGGTAAAGACGCATCGCTGCAGCTGCCGCCTGAGTTCATGTCGCTCATTTGTGGATCAAGGACAGTGAATCTCAGAGATGAACCGTGTCTAGACGACTTAATAAATCACACTTATCTGCTGCAGGTGTTGGAGTTTTTCCAGAGCACATTGTGATGAGAAACAAACTAACAATAGGTGTTGGTTTCTGGTTTAACCTCATTATTTTCCTCTGCAGATAGCAGTTTTACAGTTGTCTAGCATTTGGTGATGTTTGTTTTCAGTGTCTTCAGGCTTTTAACAGACAGATTGCCACCTCCAAGGTGAAGACTGCTTCAACTTGCACATTGCAATTATTGCTTTTGTGTACTGCACATGTGCAGAGATGTCAGGCTACGGATTAGTTTACATCTTGTTTATTTGCATGTTTAGAAGACCAACTTGAGCTCTGCATTAGTAGAACAGAATGGGGCCAAATCTAATGTATATTTCAAATGTTCCAAGCAAACTCTTCAATCGCTGTCTATGAAACCAACAGAGAACAACACAAGCCCAGGAAACTCAAGACAGCCCTAATCAGGCCATCGGAGACTGAAGCCCAAACTTCAGCAGCAAAACTTGACAATGTAAAACAATGTGGAAAATAGGAGGAGGAAACAAACAAATATCCCTCAGATAATCTCCTGCTCCTCTCAAGGAGCTTACAGGATTCAGGTGCGCTGCATGTGACAGTCAATTTGATAAGCTACAACTAAGTTGACCAGTGCAGGAATCCCTGAAGATAAGTGGTCTTCCTCAATCTGCACACACGCAACACATGGTAACAAATTTCAACTCAAGGGAACTCGTGCAACACTTGACAACACATGACAACACATGGCAACACCTGCAACTCTTGGTGGTACATTGCAACTTTTGCAACAATAGGCAAAACTTAAACAATATGGCAACACATGGCAACAAATGCATCACTTGACAACACTTAGCAACACTTGAGCATCATGGCAACACATGCAAGACTTGGTGACACGTGCAAAAAATTGCAGCACATAGCAACACGTGGCAACGCGTGCAACTCATTGTAAGAAATGGCAACACACAACTCTTGGTGAGACATGGTTACACTTTCGCAACATGGCAATACATTGCATCACATGCAACACATTGCAATTAAGGGCAACTCATGGCAACATATTTCACAAAAAAAGAGCAGAAACAGTGAGAGCTTAATATGAAGCCGCCATAAACAATGAAATATCAACACTCAAAAACTTCCCTGTGTGTGTGAAAGTTGGTTGGAAACTAGTGACACAAACCCCCCTTCATTTTCTTTGAGGAGGTTTTTCTTCGTCAGAAAGTCAAGTCAAGACCTCTCATTTTAACCACATGGGAGAAATTCAGGATCATTAAAGTGGAATAAATTCAGCAGGAATACTTAACCTCTACTGTCTCCTTCAGGACACAGAACAAGTGTGAGAGTGGGCCACAGCAAATCAAAAGATTGTGCTCAGACACCTGTCACTCATTTATACTGCAGAAAGAAGGGAAGAGGAGGCCACTCCAAATGTGATACCTTTCCTCTTGCCACCTTCAGAGTTCAAAAGATGAGAGTAAACATGTTTCAGGACAAACTGAAGGAGTTTCCCTGAAGCTTTTAGAATACACTTTCATTTTTCAGAAATGATTTTTAATGCTTATCGGAGTAAACAGAATTTACAACTCTGTGTAGCTTTTGATTTGAACTACGTAGAGATGTGGCTCAGGGGGAAAACTCCAGCAAAACAAACAGCTGCTCTTCATCTGCAGCCGGTTGTTTACACGTGAGATGCCGTAAGAAATGGATATGAGGTTGTGTATGAGAAAATATACACTGAGATGATCGGCTTAGATTAACGTTTAGCAGGAGTATGAGTAATACCCTTAAGACTGTTTTGTTGAGGAGGTAATTCTCTTTAGAAAATAAACATTAGTAGATTGTGGTTTCAGAGCATCCATCTACTCATCCTGTTGGACATTATTCTTGGTCAGCAGTGTTTGACTCAGCTCAAAGTGACTGTCAGCTCTCCTATTAACTCCCTAATATCTCACCTCTTCCTTCAGAGCGGAGACTCTCTCAATTAGCAGCCCATCAGATACGTGCTCGCAACATTAGCTGGAAGAAAGCCCAAGGCTGTAGAGCTCAGAGTGTGCAATGAATCACCTCAGATGTTTCTCTGAGTGGCTTTGGTTCAATAAGTGTCTCATTTCTGTACCTGCCCTGTCACATCTCACTGGGACAACCATGAGGGTAACTTTATCTGTTAACCACAGAGGCGTATCTCACATTAAAGAAGGTCGGGGGCTTAGCCCAGATGAGTTATGGAGTTTTTTTTAGCATGCACAAAAATTGGTCCTCTTTCTTAATATAATACACCTTCTCAGCTCTCAAATTCTGACCACCTTAAAGCAGACAAAATGTGTTGATTAAACTTAAAAAATAGCATGCTTTACAAGGCTGCACTGGGTACTTGTCATTCCCTTCAGGAAGTTGTGTCTTTACAACCCCTGACTACTTGCCAATATCCTTCTGTGAATTTTCAGTGACCTTGCATTTGAGATAATCAACATTTGCTCAATGAATGGGTACAGTTTTGTCCTGGCTGCTGAAAAGCACCTTTAGCTGTAGAATGAGGCTCACTGCTCTCTGGAGAAATGTTATAAATCCCAAATACTGACGTCAACTATTCTGGCTAATCAAGAAGCTGGCGTAAGCCTTGTACCCTTGCAAAAGAAGTTACAATTTACTCAAATTATCCTACAAAACTTATGATCTGATATACTTTTAATACTTAAAATGTATGAGATATAGGAAAATTGACCCCTTTGCAGCTGTCATGACTGAAGGCTAAGTTATACCAGAATGAGTGGAATGATTTTCACATCTATGTCTTCATCTTCATCCCAACATCTTCATTCCTCTCTCTTTCTCCAGTATGGCCTGGGGTTCCTTCACCTGCTGCATGGCCGCCTCCGTCACCACCCTCAACTCCTACACTAAGACGGTAATTGAGTTCAGACACAAACGAAAGCTCTTCGAGCAGGGCCTGCGCGAGGAGCAGAACTACCTGGACCAGGAGGCCTTCCACTACTTTCGGGACCGCTCCCTCCAGTCCATCTCCAGCACAGTGGAGGTTTACCCCGGCCACGGAGGAAGCAGGGGGGGGCTGGTTGTTGGCGGGCCAGGTCCAGGTCCAGGAACAGGTCCTGGTCCAGGTCCAGGAAGGGGGAAGAGAGTAACATCAGCATCCATAGACCTGGGGGAGAATACGGACTCACTGGGGGAGGAGCAGTGCTGAGGCTTCCATGGGGGGAGGGGGAGGTGGAGTATTGAGGGGCTGTGGCCATAGGAGGCTTGAATAAGGTGAACTGCTCCTTTACGTCTGGACTGGCTCCAGCACCAAAACATGAAAGCACAGCAGCCCTTACTTTGTGTTTGAAGACATGACGAGAAGAGACGACGAAAGCTTTTGTGGAATAAATCATCGAGACTGAAAAGCAGATTGAGATTTACGACAAGTGCAGCTAAGAATTAAGATTTACTTGGATGAAGAAAGTTTCCAGGGCAACATTTTGATGTGCTATGTGTAGCATTTTAACATCCTCACAAGCAGTTTTGGCAACACAGATCTCATATTACTAAAAAAAAATACTTACTTACCTGTAAGTATCCTTTGTACCGGCTTCAGGACAGGAGTCTTTTTAACACACCGATTACAACACATAGCACTGTTAAGGTGGTCCCACCTGTTTTTGACGCTGAACGTGAAATCTAGCATTATGAGTTTTTTTAACACTATGTCCGATCATTTATCAGCTGTTAAGCCTATCCAGGAGCAAATCTGTGAGTGATTACGTGCTTTTTCAACCATCAGCAGCTTTGTGACAGTTATTTTATTTCATTTTAGCTTCACAACGAAGTGAGAGGAGTGAAAGCCTGTGGAGCAGCCCGATTTAATTAGCGGCCCAAAAGCAACTGCTGAGTGATTGTGACTTGAGTCTGGCAAGAAAAACATCTTTTACTAACACTGACATGTTCTTGCAAAAATTCCGACATTATTACAAATATTGAATGCAACACTTATCGTAACCTAGCAACTAATCCATAGTGTGATGTGTTGTTGAGGAGGCCCGTTTGAAAAATTCACATATCACTTCTGTACTGGCCAAAATAGCATGTCTCCATCTTCCCCCTAAATGTAAAATCGAGAAGGAAAATGATCAATTTAATCCTGCGTGGACTGAGAAGTATTTACTTATTTTACCAGCAACACCAAATCAATGTGTTAACTCTGCAACAAGTGCGTTCTTATGCAGCTTAATGTGTGCTGTCAAAGTGTGTTGAAGTTATGTTTAAAATTTAAGACTTGAAGGAGCAGTATTTTGGCATAGGTTTAGTTTAAGCTCTTTTAATGTGTTTATGCCCTTTTGGATGTGGCAATACATAAATAGCTTGTTATTTTATCTATTTTTTTTGTATTTCAAATGGTTTACTTTGATCACTAAAAAACAGCCAGCTCAGCTCATGTCCTCAGTTTGAAAATCTGGCCCAATCATACATATTTAATTGAATACGTTGAAAACCTCCCTATGGACATATTTCAATCGTAAAATGATGAAAAAATACACATTTTCACTAAAGATGCACATTGCTGAACACTCCATTAAGGGAACTAAGTTTAAATCTTAACGGAGCATTAGCTTGTTGTCGTTTGACAGTTTTGAAAAGATTAGACAATAAATCATTCACAGTCACAGGGCAAACTCTCCAGGCTTTTACTCTTGAATGAAACCTCATTTTATCCACACACACATTTTCCTTTAAGTTTTGTTTGTTGGCAGGTCGATGGGTTCTACATTGAATGATTTACTGTACTGTGACAGCCTCATCACCCAGAGGTCGAAGGTCAGCCCTCTCACAAAGCTAATGTGCTGCACTGACAGAGTCCTTGGGGCGAAGCTGTTGAACGTCCACCCAATGTAGGGAAGTGTTCACCTCTGACCTCTGTGAAAATTAGCTGCATGAATGTACCAATGAGGGTCTCAGGGGGGATGTTGGCAGCACCTTGGAAATAAATCCTTGAGGTGACAGAGTGAGTGCTCGATTTCTGAAAGAGTGCAGTGAAATTGAGTGGCTGACACCTGAAGATTGAAGCTGACCGAACCCTCTAGCATTGTGTTTTGTACCTGAGAAGATTTGAAACACAATCATATTTACTGATTGTTAGAAAAACATGATACTGGGGAAAAATATAACTTTCAAACATTTTTAAACTTTCATCGTTTAGATCACTTTAGAAAAATACTTCAGTGAGGGAAAAACGGAAACAAGAAATTGTGAGAAGCTCTGGGTCATTAAGTCGCTGTAGGAGAGCAAAACTTCACTCCAATTAGCTAAAATCTGAAGAGTTTCTAAATTACTTTGATTAAATCCATTTAAATGTAACGCACAGATTGCTTTTATTGCAGTAACTTTTCTCTCTAATGTTTTTTCCCTTTTAGGTGTACAAATTGAATTTTAAGCCACAGATAGAGGGGGAAAGTGTTTCAGACTTCTTTAAAGGTGCGTTTGTCCTTCCATCACTTTGGTTTGATATCAGCTGTTTTTCCATTTCATTCATTTCCGTAAACAGTAGTAAAGCCCAGAGAACTAGTCTCCACTGACAGGGTTTCTGTGATGTTAGGGGTCAGGTGTTTGTAGATAAATACATAAGCTAGACAGAAACACAGCTCCAGCTCCCAGGATGCTTTCAGTGTTTGACTCAGCCTGGGAATATTCTGTGCGTGTTACGTAACACATGGCAGATTGTAAACAGCAGGGATTAAATTGGCTGAGGGTTTCAGGAGGTTTTGGGGGTAGTTGTAATCCAAACACAATCTTTGTGTTGCCTGTCTGTAAACTGGTGGTTGGTTCGTGGCTGGTTGTGAATCCTCTGAACACAGATGTAAACATGCTGGTGACAACTGAAAAACGCTGTTTGAATGTATTTAATTACATATATTTATCTATGTACTATACTTCCTGTTTCTTGTCTTTTGTCTGAGTGCATTTCAAGTTATTAATCACTTTTTAGTGCATTGGAAGAAGAAGTTTCTTCATGCTCCAACACGTTTACCACATTTAGAAGTGAAATCAACTTAAAGGGACTGATGACTTTCTAAGTGATCTTGAAAAAGTCTTATACCAAGATATATGCCTGGTCATAATCCCCAATTTCAAATGAGATGATCAGCACCTAAAATAGGTTATTTCTCATTGCTAATTCCTAACTTTCCTGATTGGGACCGTATTGGTTCTTGGTAAGTCAAAGTCTCTATGACAACGCCACACCAGCTGACAAAGTTTAGTAGTGAGAGCAAAGATCTGTTTTTCACTGCTGAAAATGATTTATGTGATTTATTTAGTAATGATGATGTATGTTGGAACTGGACTGTCTGACAGAAAATGGACAGGAGAGCAGAAGAAAACTTTATGGGAAAGTGATATGAACATGGGCTAAATCACGGGCTAAAGGCTAAAGCCGGGGTTGAAAATGTTCATTCTGAGCCACATGCAGTAGTTATACTGCAGTGATCTGTTCAAACCTGAGTGTCTATCTAAAAAATGAAGAGCACATGAGGACATAATCAGGATACACTAACAGTACTGACACCTCTCAGAGCACCAGGCTGTGAGTAGTGCTAAATGTAGCTGGCACCTAAACTATGGTACAAACCCACAAAGTTTGCTTGTTGCCACGTTTCAAACAAAACTTCTGAGTACATAACTTCATCGTGTTGAATTTGGTTTAAGTTTTCTTGAATGAACAAAAGCTGTGTTAAAAAGAATATCCAATCCTCTCTCTTTCAAACCAAATACATCACAATAGTCCTGCAGCTGCGTTGCTGCAACCCACTTCATACAGATTCTCCTCACATTTAATTTTAAGTCTCTGTGAGGAGAACATGTTTGGTGTTGATTGCAGTGACACCTGTGGTTGTAATTGGAAATATTTTTCCAGGCTGGAAACACCTGTAAAATATTTGAAGTGATAATTTCCTCAAGGCCAAGGCCAGATTTTACTTCTCACTTTGTCTATTCACTTCTCACTGTTTAACTTTCCTGCAAATTCTACAAAACAAAGCGGTGGGGTCACAGTAGCACAGTAACTCTGCTGACATAAGAAGAAATAAGCACATTTTCATCCAAAGAACCTTGGTTACTTTAAAGAAAGTTATGTCAAGTGTGTCTGATTGGAAACCCCCACACAAAGTCTTTCTTTGTTGGAATTCTTTCTTCAGATTTATTGGACAAAGAACAAACTAATCTGAGCCTGTCAAGGACATAACGTATGCTCTATCTGGGTACAAGGTTGATGAATCCTGAAATAAATGTATGTCTTTAAAAAGCTGCACAACTTCAGACTGGCTCATATATTCCCTTCAGATTCTAGATGTAAGTACAACAGCTTGTTCCCTTTAATGTCATTTGAGTGCACAAATGATTCATTCAAAGGACAAGTTAAGCAAAACGAGGCGGACAAATTACCAATTAGAGAGTGTGAAATCCCATTTTGTGAGCATGAATTATATCTGTTCTTGTTTGCAGAGATGAATCAGCTCATGCTGACCTGCAGTTATGGATTCTCTCCCCTCCCATCCCTTAAAGTCGCATCAACTAGATTCACGCTGATCCATAACGTGTCCACAGACGGACCTGATGAATAGACTCTGGGTGCTATAATGGTCCGCAGAGATGCAGAGTGGGAAGATTAGCTGAGCAGTTAAAGCTTCTGTTTCACCGCATCGACACATGTTGTAAATGGAGATGGAGGCTTTACATCAAAGAGGAGACGAAGAGGGAGAGTCTCATCACTCATCACACACAGCTGCAGACTGACACAGTAGTGGGATACAGAGAGTGGCATGAAAAGGGTTTATCTGCAGGACATCTTCAGTTTGAGCTGACTCGAAATGTTGCCAAAATTTCATCGAAGATTCGGCAAACCAGCTTTTTCCTCTGACTGCAACCAATAGTTCACTCATTTTTAACTGAAGCGTAGGATTGAAGATGTCAAAACTGAGCTGTTGACATGATCATGAGCTATCCAAGTAACTTATTAATTCACTTTGGATGTTTCTTTGAAAACTCATCCAAACTTTTAACGTCTGTTTAAGTTTCTTTGACATGTTTTCTTGCACATAAGCCAACTTTCCTTTGTGTGAAAACGTTATCTCTGTGATTATTTCAGATCTTGATACTCCAGTTCTTTCAAAGTTTTGATCACAGACTTGGGGCAGAGGAGTTTATTGGCAAGGAAGTTTATAGCAGTATTCCCTGTATTCAATCATTCTTTCAGAGAGATGCTAAATACTTCCCTTTGTTGAACAACCAGATGCCCTGGATGTAAAAATACTTCCAAGATATGACAGAGAATATAAAGCAGCATGAGAAAACTCTTAATACACAGAGTACTTATTTTTTTTGTTGTTGTTTACCTTAAATAATTGATCAGAGCAGCTTTAAAAGTCCCTTCACTTCATCACAGTAGATACACAGTGTACCTGAACAGGCTCTGAATAACGACATGTTCCTGGAGTTTGGCACTGAATGAGGTTCAGCTCCGTCTCAGTCCTTGGAGAATACATTAGATGCATATTTCTGTGCTGCTCGGGCTTAATGGGGCTTGATGAGGGTGATGCTTCATCTCAAGGTGGACCTGCTTTTTTCAGTCGGAACAAACAGGCCCGCTCTGTAACCTTCTTTATTAATGACTCTCCTGTATTTAACAAGGGTTTCATTCACTGCGCTGACGTTGGGTATCCGTCATTCCAGTGTTTGCAGTGAATCTGGCTTTAGAAAGACAAACGTTTTTCCAAGACATCTAAGAAAGAAGAGCTATTTGTTTGCATCAGAAACAGAAGGCACATATAAGTGTACAGTTCATTTCCAAATGGACATCCCAGGGATCAATATCTTTTATTCTCAAGGACTGAACCCTCCAGCCTCACCACGCCTCAGTTTGATCAATGCATAACCGCTTTCATTTGGTCTGTGGAGCTGAAGCTTCAAACCGAAGCTGCGATGTTTGATATGAGCTCTTTGATTTTATGTCAGCCTTCACAGCAGCTCACATTACAAACATGGACGACAGCTGCAGCTTCTTTGATCACTTTAATGGACTGAACCCTCTGCTTATCATTCAGCTTATTGGAGACCGCTCCTGTTGATCATGAGGGCTCACTCTTACAGCAGCACGCTAACCTACATGATGCTCAGGAGCCCTGCTTTTTAAAGGAGGATGTCATCACCATTGAAACTTAATTGAATCTATCTCAAGCTGTGGCTCGGTTAATTAATGTCTTGTTCAACATTTATCACTGAAGTTTACAAAGTTCAAATTATCCGTTTCCTGCCAAAGCCAACCGGAGCCAAAAACATGAGCAGGCGCATCAAAATCAAAGATGTGTCTTTATTAGCTGTAAAATGGTTTACTGTCTGCATGTCCCTGTGCTGTCTCAGCCCTCTGTGGGTACAGTAAAGCTCCTCTATCACACATCCAGCAGAGGAGAAGAGCAGTGAGGCAGTTTAACACAGCTTTGAGACCATCCTGGTGAATCCCAGAGGACGTTTCAAAGTCAGGGAGTGGGCTCCAAGCTCTCTCATTAAAAGTGGGACTTTTTACAGGTCTGCCTCTGGTACTTATCAACTGTAAAACATCCCACCGGGTGCTCTGCTTTTATTGGAGAGGAGACAGCTGTATATCAGCTGTCTTTAAACTTGACCTCAGGGACGTGTCTTTGGAACGCGTCAGTGTGGCTGTGATTTGTGTCCTGCTCCAGTTTGTTATTGTAGATGCTTTATTTTGTGCATCTTTGTCCTGATATGACAACAGATTGTCTTAGGCAGATTCATAAATTTGCTCTGTGTTACTCTCCAAAATAAAATTCTCTCTTGTTCATGCTGGTGTGTGTTCATATTTCAAGACCAACAACCCCAAAGTTTATGGTTGTGGTCGATAATTGTGCACACTTTTTATCTGTTTCCTCAGTTTCAGTCAAGAATCTCCATAAAGCTCTTGCACTCAACCCTGATCTCCTGAATAAATACAAATGACTCATCCAACCTTGCCTGCTTGTTTTGATTTTAGACTGTTATTTGACCTGGAGTAACCTTTATTTCTTTTCAACTCTGTACACAATTGGGCTTTTGGGCTCAAATCTATCGTTAAGACAGTTTGGTTCAAGTCAGACTCTATCTGGCCATCAAACGGCCTCACAGACATTCCCAACATGAATAGTTGACCCGCTACGCCTCTCTGGCCAAAAGTCCAGGAACTTAGGAGCTCTGAAAGGCTTACGGCTACTCTAGTGGGCGATTGCTGCGAAATTGCATCATGAAGCAGCTCTTTGATGGCATAAGTGTTGTATTATTTAACTTCGTACCAGTGTGAAAGGTTGAAAATCAACATCAGATGAATGAAAGTTAGTTCTCCAGTGTAGGAAAAAAGATACATTTCAGCCTGCTTTTATCTGTTTTGAACCGCTAGAGGGCAGTCAGACTACTTCAAAGCTGGTGGATTCACATATCTATGAGAGAGTGATGACTGGCAGCATATAGTGGCCTTATAGGGACTGTGAGAAGCTTCCAAGTGGTCCTGAAAAATTCTCATATCTAGATATATGCTTGATCGTAATCAGTAGTTACTAGTTGCATTTTGCAGAACAGTCTTGGTAGAACTGAATATGTAAAACTTGCACGAAGAACTGCAAACTTTGAGTGTTAAGTATAAAACGAAGCAAAAATCTGTGTGCACAGATTTCCAAAACATCTTATCAAAATAGGGCGGGGGTCACAGAGTGGGAAAGGAACCAAAATTGTAGTTAATATGGGATTAGAAAAGGAAATGGTATTTAAAGTGTCTAAAAGATGCTCTAGGAAGTTAGTCTCCCTACTGACATCCATGCTAGACAAACAGATGAACTTGAAATAAGACGTTAAAAGGGCTGAGAGACAGAAAGAAAGCCAACTGATGGTGTTGACCTTCTGTGAGCAAAAACCAAACAGAGCAGTGAGAACTACAGCCTCCTAATATAACCTCTGTCTGCTGATTGCTTCCACCTGAGGAGAAACTCACAGGTGATCTTAATACTTGCTAATTGGGAGGACAACCTGTGGACGGGTCTGGATCTCATTTCCCAAAAACGCTATGATTCATTTAAAAACACACTCTAAACCCAACAGAAATAATAAAGTAACATAACATGGCATGAGAATTTGAAATTAAATATTTATAAGCCTCTGAAGATTCACTGTAGTATTAAAACACGTGTCATCTGGGTGTGAATGAAGAAAACATCAGTTTGTTAGTCAGAGTCCTCCGTCTGTCTGTGACATTAACAAATAACACACACTCCCTTTAGAGTCAAAGGAATCAATAGAGTACACACCAAGGGGAATGACTGTTAGCCTGGTGCGTGTGTGTGTGTGAGAGGGAGAGAAAGAGTTTGGTTTGGAGCCAATTTGAGCATCAAACCTTGACGGTGAGGAGGACACTTTTGGATTAGTGTTGACATTCAAACAGGTCCTTATTTTCAGAGATAAGAGGAGAGTTAATGCTGCAGGCGGCTTGGCCGTCATTTATAAACAAAACCATCTGATTGGCTGATTGTCCATTGAATACATGATTAGAGTGTTTGCTTATGTGTTGATTCATCAGTGTCACAATAATAACAAGGTTTACTTAACAGAAAATACGCCACTACATTCGCGCACATACATACATCCTGACGTGATTGTTGTGGTGGAATGAGTGTTTATGATCAACAGGTCTTTAAAACACTAAAGCTGAAAATGTCAGAAACAGGTGATCACAGCTACAACTGCATAAATGAAGAAAAAAGGTGTTACAGTCAGTTCCATGCCATTCACGTTCACACCAACTTGAATAGTTCATCATGTTTTGATGTCAGTTAGCTCAGTTGTTGTTAATGATTTTTGCAAGCGGTTCCATTTGAGGTGCTGTATATGACGAGTCACTTTGACCTGATTGGTAGACAATCCTTTATAGGCACGAGCTGCCATCATCTTTGGTTTTGTGGACAATGTTTAGAGCGTTTGAAAGAAAGACTGGAGCTGTTGCAGAAGTTTCATATGAGCTCACTTGCTCAGTGTTCACCATTCCATGAACAAACAGCTCCATCATATCTGAATCAAAGCAGTCTGGCACAAAAACAATCATGCAAAAAGTCACAGACTCAAAGAAACTCATAACATGTCGCACACTGACTCAACAGTCAAAAACCAGTTTGTGCCACACAGACTCCAACACAGCATACAAAATAATTAAGATGTGCATGTTTTTTGGTAGCAGAAAGAGTGTTTAGCTGCAATTATTTAGGAAAGTCAGCAAGCAAAGCCAACACTACAAGAATTATAAAAACGTCTGGTTGGTCCATGAAAAGTTGTCTGTTGAATTCTCCACGGCTGACTCCAGTTCAACCAAATCCGGTCAGGATCACAACCATTTCAGAGCAACTGGTGTTTTGGAGTTAAGGGTGACCCTGCTAATTGGCGACCTCCAATAGACAGCGTGTGATAGTCAAATATGTCTTTAATGACAAACTTTTTGAGAGGCACACTTGGCTGAGACTCCACCCTTACCAGAAAAGATGGTACTGTAAAACAGTTTTTCCAAACCAGAAGTTCCTCATTGGAGCTTTTAACATACGCCTCTTAAGTGCCAATAAGAATTGAAAATGAGACCAACATGGAACAGACTGAAAACATCACATTACACATTATTTTCAGGAAAATAAAAGATCAACTCGACTACCCCCCCCCCCTTCATTAGGATGGACAGAACATAAGAGAAAGTGCTGAATCTCAGTGTCATGTTGTAAATGCTGTTCAACTAAACCTTCATCTGATCAGCTCTGTATCTGACTGTAAAGTCTCCGGGGGCTCGCTATGAAATGTCAGTTAAATATCACGAACATCAGTTCCCACTGACCATAATACTCCCTCAGAGCTCTGCCTTTCATATGAGTCATGATGAAGTGAAGCAAACTGAGCGAGCAACAGCTGGCATACAGATATTAAAGTGATCAGTTTCCATCCCTGAAAACGCACTTTGCAGCGTTAAGATATCAGACACCCACTCAGCCACTCAGACGATAGATTTCACGCTGAATTGTTTGGATGAAACAGACACAGGAGCACACAGTTGACTATTGACCAAAGTGAATTCTGTAAACAAACTAAACCAGAGAAATGTTTCATAATCTTCTTCTTGAATCCACATAATCTGTGGTTTCTGTGTGAGCAGCATGTGGAGTTCATGAATGAGCTGTTACTGACATCTTATGGCAGAGTAGTTTCATTACAGCTTCCCTGTACTATTCTTATTTGGAATAAGAAAAACACAAACATGAGGGATAAAAGTAAGATTTTTGCTTGTATAAACATGTGAATCTCAAAATTCAAAATATCACAACAAAGTAAAATATTGATGATTATGGCTCGCAGATGCTAAAAACACAAAATTCAGTGTCGCAGGTAATAAGAATATCAGACAAGATCAATAAAAGAAAGATATTTCACTAGAAATGTCAGGCCTCTGAAGAGTTTTTCGACTACATTTTACTGCAATTTTTTTCTGCATTTTCTTTAAAATTTTGTCTCTTTTTTACCTATTTTTGCTGCTTGTTGATCACTTTGATCACCAAGCTTGTTTTTATTGCTATTACTTGCTGTTTTTTTCCATTTCCCAACACTTATAGTGTAGCTTTTGCAAAGGTAGTTTTCAACAATTTGTCTCTTTAGTTGAACAGGGCTGAGAAACACTGGTGTAGAGCATCAAACATCTACTGCAAAAAAAAAAAAAAAAATTTCCGGTACTCTGACACATTTCAGAAATATTGCACTGTATGTAATCAGAATATTGCAGCAGGTCATATTGTGATTTAATTTCATATGCATTTAATTACAAGGTTATATGCCTAATTTTCTTATCATGCCTTTTGTACAATCCTATTTTTTGAGTTAAAATGATTTGCAAAATATCAAAACCTGTTTTCATCAACATTTTAAATAGCATCCCTTTGTTTTTGGAGCCAAGTTTGTATTTTAAAAGCAGAGGTTCTCTGGAAAGTTAAGGATACTCGAGATAAGACAGCCTTTGTAGATGGAGAACTTCTGTGCTTTGAAAACTTTAACCAAATTAGCTTAAGTCAACAGTCAGCAGGCCTCTTCTTATCCTATTATGGTTGGGCCTTCTCCACTGGATATTTGGAATTTGAATACCCACACAGGCTTCACTTCACCTTATGTAAGGCTGTTTGAAGTGACCCATGGTGTACTGGCTGCTGTGGCTTAAACCATGAAATACTCACATTATCAAATTAGCATTCTTCTTCATGCTTGAGACACTGTTGGAAAACATGACATGGAAATCTGAGAAAAAAACCCTGAAGCATTAAATAAATAAATAAATAAATAAATAAAACAGGACTGGGCTGCAATCAGTCATCATAAATCATTTTTTTATTGTTTATATTAAATGTATTTCTAAATCTCTTCTGATGTAGACCCACATCTTTATCATCCAGAGAACAGTTCCTTATAGATTTACATTTCCCCCTGTTATCACATAAATTGGTTTAAACACAAAGTCCAGGTTTTTCACTGCAGCTGCTTCACCAGCTCCTTGTCCACCTCAGATTCAGATTCATCCTGCAGCTCCATCTGTTTTTCTCTGCCCAGCTTCTTCTTCTTCTTCTTCTTCGGTTTAAAGTCCACAGACAGCAGCTCTTTCTGGATCCTCTGCTCCCTCTGTCTCCTCAGCAGAGCCAGGATCTCCTTCCTCTGCTCCGCCATGGCTTCATACCGCCGCCTCTCCTCCTGCCTCTGCCGGAGAGCGGGGACATCCAGGGCTGACCCCGGGACGGAGAGCCTCGGCCCGGCGGTGCTGCTTCCCCGAGGCCGGGACACGGGCAGCCTCTGGTGGATGTCTGCGGACACCAGGCGGGACTCCAGCGGAGGTAGGAGCGCCTGAGAGCTCCAGAAGTGCCGGGCGTGCGACACGTCTTCCGAAGAAGAGCCTTCAAACACAGTTAAGAATTTATCCACCTCCTCCTGGTTTAACATTTTACTTCTAACGAGTTTGGAGCAGTTTGTTTTTCTGTCAGCGAACAGAAATGGGAGAAAGTTTGGGTGGTTCCCGAGGAAACGGGAACGCTACGGCAAGACAGCAGGGCCAACAAACCTGTCGCGCATGCAATTAGCAATGTAGTTGAAAGCCCTAAAGGACAATTGCGAAAACATTTAATCATTTTTCCCCCCGATAACTCTGAGTAGTTGTATGGAAGCCGATTCCCGAGAGCTAAGAAAATAAAAATGAAACGTGGCTTTGTTGAGTTATTTTGGCCCTTATTAAGTCAAAACTTTGAGATGAAAAATGTCTAAATCTTGTGATAAAAAAGTGTAAATCATGAGTTTAAAGGTCAAAATTTTAAGATAATGAAAACTGTGAGCTAATTATGAGATAAAAAACTTTTTTTTTCAGGGAAAAAAAAAATCAAAATCATTTGAGTAAAGTTCAATATTTTCAGATAATGACATAAAAAAAGAAGTCAATTTTGAATTACCAAGGTCAAAATTATGAGATAAAGAGTAAAAAAAAAAAAAAAAAAGAAAGAAAAGAAATTATGAGATAATGAAGTCAAAAAGTTAGTTTTTAAATGAAAGGGTCTTTTTATGAGAAAAAAGGCATAACAGATAAAAAGGTCATAATTTTGAGATTAAATCAAAGTTTTGAGAGAAAGAAGTTTGACTTTTATCTCAATAATTTTGATTTTTTAATGCAAAATTTTGACTTAATACAGGCAAAAAAAAAAATAATTGAAGTCCGGTTTTTATTTTTATGATTTCAACTGGTGGGAACTGGCTTCTATGTAATCGTGATTCTTCATGGGAGTTGTTTTACTCATCTCAATAGCTATTTATTCATTACATTTCACAGATATTGCAAGCAGTTTACAACAAAGTATTTAATTTCAAGACAGAGCAATTAAACCTCTCCTCTCCTCTAGATGAAAGTCACTCATGAGTGCTGCCAACTTTGGAAATGAGGCGGTTCTGCACGGGCCGCTCCACCCCCAGGTGTCACTTAGAAGTTTAAATAGTGTGCACAGAAGGAGGAACCTCAACCTCATCTCCCTCATCACTTCAGCCACCTGACATGAAAGTCTCACATCCCTGGAGTTGAGTCTCCATCCTTCACTGAGGGCTGACGTGCTGCACAGTGAGTACAAAGACTGTTTTTTCTTCTCCTTACACCTGAAATACAAAACAGCATAAAGTAGATGAAGGTTATATCTGATCGATCCAAGGATTTCTACAGGAATAACATCTCACTTAAACCTGAAAAGTAACTCAAAAACCAATCTTAGGGGAGCATATTAATTACTTCAATTTTGACTTAGAATTGAAACTATTTTCTTCTAAAGAAAAATATTAATTTTTGTATCAAAACTAAAAAGAAACATTCTGGTTTATCTTAAATTCAGGAAATAGGAGCTGGTTTCAAAAGCTCATGAATGGCATTTTCAACCATTTTTTGTCTGAATTTAAGTATAACACTTCTCAGTCAACCTGTCAGAAATCCTCATTAGAGCTGCAGGATTTTAATTCCTGCCTACATACCTGCTCTGTTTTGCCCGTGTGCCAAATGCCACACATGGATGCACCGTGTGACATGTCACAATTTTGGTGTAAACGGTAAGCTTGACTGGACACTTGAGCTGAACCTTATAAGGCAGTATGTCTTCTAAGTCCCTAGCATCCCTCTTTGGGCTACCAGGCTTACCAGGAGCAAAAGGGTTAGCCAAACATGGGCATTCCAGCATGGCAGCTCACTTGTTTGATTATAGGGGTTATCTGTGTGCTGCTTTTCATGTTTTATTGCGTGCGGCTCAATGGAAGGTCAAAGCAGCCTTGTGACCCGTATGAAGGGGAAGAGACAAGGATAAGTGAGTAAGTAGCTCTTTGCAAAGTGCGCCGTTATCAGCTGTAATCTGTCAGGCAGTTCACTGAAACTAAAATGTAAATGATCTGAGTACCACTGGGATGTGAAGGTAGAAGTTGGAGTCATGGAGGGAAGGAGGAAGAGACAGAAAATAAACTAATGTGTGTGTGTGTGTGTGTGTGTGTGTGTGTGAAATTGGTGCTTAATCATCCTCTATGTGGTGAGGTGTTAAAGTGCCTGATGCTTTGTCCTGGTATCATAACTCACTTATTGTGCATCCCATAGGTTAATATTTATCATGTGAACAAAAAGATTGAAAAAAAGCCACGATTTGCTGTTAAATTTATGTCCTCGAGCCAACTCAGACTTTCAAAATGCATAAATGAAAATACAAAAAAGAGAAACTGAATTATAGTTTATGATAGAGCGATGAAAAAATGAATGGAGACAAATTTTACAGCATTTCTCATGTGTAATAATATCCGGAAATGTTGAAGCAGGTTAAAATGCAGTAACAGTGGCAGATTACACGTTTCCTTATTTGTGACCAACAAAACAAGCGAGTCTCAAAATTTATGTCATCGAGTGTTTCAAAACTGAGGATGATATGATACGTTGAAACTATGTTGTGTGCAAAAGACTCCTCCATTAAGCTGTGCCAGTGTTATATGACAAAAAGGAAACAAAACAGAGGACTTAATGTTTAATTTGTGGGATTTTAATATGGCACTGAAGCTCATATTTTTTCTTATTTTGTTGTCTGTTTTGTCTGCAGGCCAGAGGTAGAACAGAGGTCAGAGGTCAACCAGACTCCCATCGACCCCCCAGAAGACATAACCACTGACGAGCAAAACCACTGCTACATCCCCACTGAGGAACCAGAAATCGACGCAAGCAGCGCTCCTCAGACCGGTGATATTTCAAACATGGGTGATGAAGACAAATACCTCTTCCTGGAAAATGATTTCCGCAACAGTGGCGTGGCACAGGCGGATTGGTCAGCCAAGAAGATGGTGTGGATACCGTCAGAGAGGGAGGGCTTTGAAGCCGCCAGCATGAAGGAGGAGAAGGGTGATGAGGTATCGTAAACCTTCATGATGTCATTGACTGGTGGCGCTCTGTGCTTGCTGCTTTGGTCACACAACATTTTATGCAAACTACTTCTAGATTTAAGCTTTGACCACAAACGCCATGTTTTTAGAATAATTTGCCTTTTCTCAGTTCTGGGTTAAGCAACAAAGCTGGATGTTCATACTAAACATGCAGATTTTCAAACTACGTGTGCGCTCTTTGCAAAACTTAACTCTTTTTATTTCTGCTCCTCTGGTGCCTTTAGTAGTTTTACATGATTTACAGCTCAAGAAAATCCCCTTTTTCTCCCAGTGGTGTTTTAGAAACTCTTATTTCAGCCCAAACACATCATTTTAGCTACTGTCTCTTTAAGGTTCTCTGTTTAACAAACCCCCCTCGCTCTGATTGGCCAGCTCCCTGGAGGCCTGTCAGGGGCAGAGCCCACCCCTCCAACATGTCATGAACCAGAGATGCAATGACTTTATTGTTTTGGCAGGTCTCGTAAAGATCTTGTGCTATTTTTAGAACCGTGTCTTGATCAGTTTACAGACGGATCCAGGGATGTCAAAAACATATTAATATGAGGCTGTTTCAAAATCTGCACGTTTAGTCTGAACATCCAGCATTATCACTTTGCATTCATATTCAAAATATATGATCTCATAATAACCTCTCTTTGAGGATTGTTTCTGTGATATTATCTAATTCTTTCAGTGGGCCCAGTTGCCCAAAAAGATTGTCTCATGTCTCCTTTAGCTGTTTAAAGTGTTTGAGGTGGATGCATAATAAAGTCATTAAGTATTAGGGGGAAAAATGTGTTTTTTTTCCGCCCCAGGTGGTGGTGGAGCTTTCCAATGGTCAAAAAACAACAGTGAATAAAGACGACATCCAGAAGATGAACCCACCCAAGTTCAGCAAGGTGGAGGACATGGCTGCTCTCACCTTCCTGAACGAAGCATCTGTTCTGCACAATCTGAAGGAGCGATACTTCTCCAGCCTGATCTATGTGAGTGACACAAACACAAGCAGGGAGAGAGAGTGGTCTTAGTTTCATGTAGAGAGAAGGTACACTCAGAGGATGGGGAGTGCCTCTCCATATTTTAAAGTTATACTCACAGTTTGGAGACATGTGAGGTACTTAGTTATTCTCACAAAGTAGAAATTAAAATGGGTCTTGTCTTGAATATGAATGAGCATTTTAACTTCATAGCAGCACTTTTGTTCAGTGTGTGAACATGAATATTAAGAGAGGTCTGCTATGTCCTATAAAGGTCAACAGGTGGGATGTAGCACCTTTTATCTCCTTATGAAGTTCAGATGGAAAAGTCATCATCTAAACACTTTGTCCACACATTGAACTCTGTCCACAGACTCAGGATGAGACATCAGGATCAACAGCTTATGTTTTTATTTTTTCAGTCAGTTCTACAAAGTCTAATAAGGTACGGGATAGAAAACTAATACCTGAGCTGGTGAATCTAATACTGACTGCCATAAGGATCACTGGAGGTTAAGACCTTCAGTCCCTCCAGTCCTTATAAGAGCAGACAGCGCTTGAGCAGCGCAGAAACATCACTAAGGCTGAACATGAGCTGTGACCCTGAGGAGGAAAAAAACACATTGAATGTAAAGTAAAAATGATTAATATGCATTTTTAATTTAAGAAGCTTCAAATCTGACATTAAAGGCTTTTTTGTTTTGACAAGAAAAAAGTATTTTGTTTCAAAAACTTCTAAAATAGAAAATAATACTGAGGAACAGGATGTAGCAAAATAAAACAGGAAACTCAGGATAAGAAACATGGAGAGACAAATTGTAAAAAGAGTTAATGTGGAATGAACACAGAGATGCAGTAACTATACATTTTGGTTCTTCAGACGTACTCAGGTCTGTTCTGTGTGGTGGTGAACCCCTACAAGATGCTGCCAATCTACTCTGAAAAGATCATTGAGATGTATAAGGGAAAGAAGCGCCACGAGGTGCCGCCACATATCTACTCCATCACTGACAACGCCTACAGGAACATGATGCAAGGTAATTTCTTCTGGAATGAATCAGTGTCTATTATTTAAGGAGTCTGTTGCTTTGACTGGTAGCTGGTTTGAGGAAAACTAATTTTTTAAAAATAAGACATTTATGAAGCAAAGGATTATTGCAGCAGCTGTTGACTATCTCTGAAAGAGTATATGCATTATCATGGTTGAATCAGATGGTTTCATTTTTCATGTTACTTTCTCAAATTTTATTTAACAAGGTCTTTTTGTTTCCTACTCTCTTGGGCAGTTTGTGTAGACACATTTGGGGTCAAACAAAAGAGACAGTAGGAGCCAAGTGTGGAGAATTGTTAAACACATAGACTTTATGCACACAGAGACATGGGTCTCTATGAATAAGACATAAATGATAACTCTTGAGAAAACATAACAAGATAATCCATAAAAGTGAACTCAAAGAGAGGAGAAACTCAAAAAGGACACACCCACTTACTCAGTAACTGATGAAGGGTAAATGGTGTCAGACAGAAACTCTCTTTAAGCCTCAGAGCGTGCCATCTGCACCCTGCATGCTCCACCATTGACCTCAGACCAACTCCACACTTTCCATTCAGCCCCAGAATGGCCATACATGGAGCAGGGAGACAAGATTACAGCAATGCAGCGCTGCATCCACCTGCTATTTTTAGATGATATTAAAGATTGAAGCTAATCTCCCTCTGAACGGGATTTCTGAGCTGTTTTTGCTCTCGTGTCTGAGTGAAGATTTCATGTTTGGTCTGTTCAGCTTGGATTTAGATAAAGAGTTTAGCTTGGCTAACATTTCAACATCCCTTTCTTTCTTTATTTCTCGCTTTTTTTCTACACAGATCGTGAGGATCAGTCTATCCTCTGCACGTGAGTCAAAGCTTTCAAAATCTACTGTTTTCCATCAAAAAGGGCTTTTGAGTCCACAAATAGCCCACCTGTTTCCACCACTTGAGGAGACGTCAAAAATATTTAAACTTATCTCAGCTGAGGACAAAGTGTATAGAGCATACTTGAATTGCACACATTGTGGGGATTCCCCCCCCCCCAAAAAAAAATAAATAAAAAAATGAAAAAATAAATGAGGATGGGACCTCATGATGGGATTGTTGCTATATTAACATTAAAAGTCATGGGAGGTAACAACTAACATGCAATTTCTTTTCTCTCTTTTATACATTTTTGGCAAATGCTTGCTGTCTGCTGTATTGGTTTAATGCTTGAATCAAGTGTAAACTGTGAACCTGTTTTGGATTGAATGTGGGGGTTATTACCCAACTTGGAGCACTGGTCTCATCAATGCAATGGACATCAATACATGGATCCTCTGGTAAAATAGCAAGAAAGAACCTCATGGTCATGGTTTCCTGAAGCTAAAGCTAAATATCTGTTGTTCTGTAGCCCAGACTGTAAACGCAGACACTGTCTTTTATCTCTGTAAAAACTGTTTCATCATCCTAATTGTTTATGTCTCTGTTATTACCTGTCTTGTGTCCTCTTTTTGTCTCTCTTTCTCCTCCACATGTTTGTCTCCTGTCCTCTGCTCTGCCTTGTAGAGGTGAGTCTGGAGCTGGGAAGACGGAAAACACCAAGAAGGTGATTCAGTACCTGGCAGTCGTTGCTTCCTCACACAAGGGCAAGAAGGACGCAAATCCTGTGAGTAAAAAAATCTGGTAACTAGTATCAGAGAAATCAAAGTAAGAGGTATCAAACAAAATAGGGGTGTAAGATTTCGTCACAGTAATTCAGCTTCTAGACACTGTTGTAACCCCAAGGTCACATACACAATGAAGATTTACAGACAACAGATAATTAGGGTCCAAAAATTTCCAACCAATCAGCATCTATTCTTTTACAGACTATATTTAAACTGTTGAGGTTAAAATGAGGGCAGTATAAAATATGAGAGATTATTTCATCATGTATGTAAAAAATTAGACTCAGTTACTGCAGCTGTGTGTTCATAGTGATAACAAAACACGTCCCTTTGACAGAAAAAAACTTGCAAGAAGAGAAAATATTGTGCAAACTCCTCTCATCTTTGCAAATCCTTCATAACACTGATTAAAAGCGACAGCTGCTGTCCACTCAGCTGCAAATAATCCACGGTTTGTTTAGCTGAGATTTATTGATGTCTGACTTCTGACCCTGCTCTGTTTGAAGCTGTCACGTGAGGGGGCCATTTTTGGGAAGTTGCTAAATGGAGATGGAAAAGCTTTGATTAAATGCACTACGTTTGTGTTTCTGCTTTTATCCACAGCAACCACAGCCAGAGCAAAAGCAACAGCAGCAACTGGCCTATGTGAGTGAAAGGTTTTGTATCTGATAGAGAAAAAGTAAAGGATAAAAGTGTGTTCTTGAGGTTTTGACTTTTGACTTTCTTGCTTTATTTTGGACTGTAGGGGGAGCTAGAGAAACAGCTGCTGCAGGCTAACCCTATCCTGGAGGCATTTGGAAATGCAAAAACCATCAAAAATGATAACTCTTCTCGTTTTGTGAGTTTTTAGTCAGCACTGCAAACCTATTTTGACTTTAACTGATAAATTTGGTGATTTATGATGCTTTTTGTCTCAACAGGGAAAGTTCATCAAGCTCAACTTTGATGTGACCGGTTTTATTGTCGGGGCCAACATTGACACATGTATCCATTTTTGGGTTGAACTTTTCAAATTCAGATAATGACTGTGTGATAAATGTGCTATGACAGAAAAAAGCCAAAGCAGACATGGTTATCTGCTTAACCCTCCACAGATCTGCTGGAGAAGTCTCGCTGTATCCGCCAGGCCAACACTGAGAGAGCCTTTCACATCTTCTATTACATGGTGGCTGGAGCAAAAGACAAGTTGAGGGGTGAGGAAAAACACAACTGAGAGTCAATACTTACGCAGATAACAGACAACTCTACCTGCCAGTCAGAACTTACTGTTGTTTTTGCACCCCATATCATCCATACTTAACCCCTTGTCCACATTCAGAGGAGCTCCTGCTCGAGGAATTCAGTGCCTACCGTTTCCTGGTGGCTGGTCATGTGGAGATCCCCGGTCAGGAGGATGATGAGTTGTTTCTGGAGACGCTAGAAGCTATGGTGATCATGGGCTTCACTGAAGAGGAGAGGATTGGTAGGTACTTGGTACTTGGAGCCTTCTCAACTGATCCTTTTGCTTGAAAGGTCCACAGAATGGACTCATATACACTTGTGCTCATAAGTTTACATACCCTGGCAGAATTTATGATTTCTTGGCCATTTTTCAGAGAATATGAATGATAACTAAACCTTTTCTTTCACTTGTGGTTAGTGTTTGGGTGAAGCCATTTATCAACTAACAACTGTATTTACTATTTTCAAATGACCCTGATGAAAAGTTTACATACCCCAGGTTATAATACGTTGTATTTCCCCCTTTAACATCAATGACAGCTTGAAGTCTTTTGTGGTAGCTATGGATGAGGGTCTTTATTATCTCAGATGGTAAACTGCCCATTATTCTTCTTAGCAAAAAACCTGCAGTTCCTGTGAATTCTTGGGCTGTCTTGCATGAGCTGCAGGTTTGAGATCTCCCCGGAGACGGAGATGGCCACTCAAGAACCCTCACTTTATTCTGCTGTAGCCAATGGCAGATTCACTTGGCCTTATGTTGGCCACTAACAATGAGTGGAAGAAACGTGTTTGTGTTATCATTCATATTCTCTGAAAAAATGGCCAAGAAATCATAAATTCTGCCAGAGAATGTAAACTTATGAGCACAATTGTACATGATTGAGTTGATCGCAGGACAGTTTTCCCAGGGACAGAAGAGTCTGTGGTGTTTCTTGATCAGTTTTAATTCTGATAATGTTCTTCTTCCTCACTGCAGGGATGTTAAAGGTGGTGTCCACTGTGCTCCAGCTCGGAAACGTCAAGTTTGAGAAGGAGAGAAACAGCGAGCAGGCAACCATGCCTGACAACACGGGTAAATGTTTTGACAAATAAAAGCACTTTAAAATAACACATAAAACACCTCTGATGTCCTTCTTTCACTTCTGATGTCCCCCCTTCAATCCAAGCTGCTCAGAAGGTGTGTCACCTGCAAGGCATCAACGTTGTTGACTTCACCCGAGCCATCCTCACCCCTCGAATCAAAGTGGGCAGAGAGGTGGTACAGAAAGCACAAACCAAGCAGCAGGTACCCAGGAAACTATTGTAATTGAAATGTTAAAGTGTATACATTGAAAGTTATCGTTCTCACTTTGAACGCCTCTTCTTCAGGCCGATTTTGCGATTGAGGCTCTGGCCAAGGCAATGTATGAGCGCTTGTTTCGTTGGATCCTGGCCAGAGTGAACAAGACGCTAGACAAAAGCAAGAGGCAGTCATCCTCCTTCCTGGGCATCTTGGACATTGCTGGCTTTGAGATCTTCGAGGTAAGTTCTTAAATATCACAAAAAAGAAAAACGTGTAGGATCAGTGTCAATTATAAATCACTGAAATGTTTCTCTGCCTCAGGACAATTCCTTTGAGCAGCTCTGCATTAACTACACCAATGAGCGTCTGCAGCAGCTCTTCAACCACACCATGTTCATCCTGGAGCAGGAGGAGTACAAGAGAGAGGGCATCGAGTGGTGCTTCATCGACTTCGGCCTGGATCTGCAGCCTTGCATCGAGCTCATCGAGAGGCCAGTAAGGATGAGAAACAACAACAAAACCATTAAAAGAAGAATCTGAGAGTAATCACAAGAACTATGACTTAATGTAGTTGACATGCTTCTGATCCTTGTCATTCTCTGCTGCCTCCTGAAAAGAAAGATCCTCCCGGTATCTTGGCCCTGCTAGATGAGGAGTGCTGGTTCCCCAAAGCCACTGATGTTTCATTTGTGGAGAAGCTACTGAATCAACACACTGGTCACGTCAAATTCTCTAAACCTAAACAACACAAAGACAAACTCATGTTCAGTGTTTTGCACTATGCTGGGAAGGTAAGCATCTTATCTTTGTCTGGTTTATACAATTTATCTTTATGTGTCTGGAAACCCAAGTTCAAAGCTTTGGATGGGATTGTTCAAAATACTGTCAGTAAATAATCTGATTACTTCACTACCAGGTGGACTATAACGCTGCTAACTGGCTGACTAAAAACATGGATCCTCTGAATGACAACGTGACGTCTTTGCTCAACAACTCCTCCAGCAACTTCATCCAGGACTTGTGGAAAGACAGTCAGTCCTCTGTGACAGTTCAAAATCCATTTTGTGTCTTTGTGAGGATCAAAATGTGTGATAAACCTTTTCCTCTGTGCCAGCCGACCGAGTGGTGGGTCTGGAGACCATGACCAAGATGTCTGAGAGTTCGCCGGCCTCCACCAAATCAAAGAAAGGCATGTTCCGCACGGTGGGCCAGCTGTACAAAGAGTCTCTGGGCAAACTGATGACCACACTGCACAACACACAGCCAAACTTTGTTCGCTGCATCATACCTAACCATGAGAAGAGGGTGAGCCATCTGTAAAGCTTCTTAACCTGTGCAAAGCAAAGGTTTGGTGCATGCATTCAGCATTTGTTGTTCTGCTTCCGTGATCCAGTCTGGGAAGATGGATGCCAACCTGGTTCTGGAGCAGCTCAGGTGTAACGGAGTGCTGGAGGGAATCAGGATCTGCAGACAGGGATTCCCCAACCGCATTGTGTTTCAGGAATTCAGACAGAGGTGAGGAAGCTGCTGAGAAGATTTGTGCAAAGCAGAGCTACACATCTACACAGAAACTGCACATTTCTGTAGTGGTTTTTGTTTCTGCTTTTTTTCTTCTTAGATATGAGATTCTTGCTGCAAACGCCATCCCGAAGGGCTTCATGGACGGGAAACAAGCATGCAGTCTGATGGTGAGCCACAAAACAATAAACGCTTCTTGATTCATGTGTGAAAATATTTTAACTCCTTTCTCTTTTTTCCTACCCCTCTTCCTGTGCCCTCTCCTCCAGGTGAAGCACCTGGATCTGGACACAAACCTGTATCGTATTGGTCAGAGTAAGATGTTCTTCAGGACCGGAGTCCTGGCTCAGCTGGAGGAGGAGAGAGACATCAAGCTCACTGTCATCATCATCGCCTTCCAGGCACAAGCTCGAGGCTTCCTGGCCAGAAAGTACGATTGACCTTCTGAAAGCTGAACCAAATTGTATGTAACTGAGGTTTCACATGAGCTAACCTCTTCTCTGTGTTTGTGTGTTTTCAGAGCTTTCAGTAAACGTCAGCAGCAGCTCACCGCCATGAAGGTCATACAGAGGAACGCTGCGTGTTACCTCAAACTCAAGAACTGGCAGTGGTGGAGGCTTTTCACCAAGGTACACACACAAACATGCATATAAATGTTTTTATGTGTACATTTAGAGGATTATTTGTTATAAACGGTTATGCATTAGGGAACTGTGCACAATATGCTGGAGTTTTCTGTTAACTGTAACAAGTTTAAGATGGGTGATGTGAATTTCTGTGGTTCAGGTAAAGCCCCTGCTGCAAGTAACCAGACAAGAAGAAGAGATGGGTCAGAAGGATGAAGAGCTAAAAGCAGCAAAAGAAGTAGCAGCCAAGAGTGAGGCTCAATTGAAAGACATCTCCCAGAAACATACCCAGGTGAAAGAAATGTGTTTGTTGTTTTTATCTCAGTGTTTGATCCAACAAGTGCAGCTCTGGAAATGACAGAGATCTGTGTGTACGTGCAGCTGGTTGAGGAGCGCACTCAGTTGGAGTTGAAGCTGCAGGCGGAGACAGAGCTGTATGCAGAGGCCGAGGAGATGAGGGTGAGACTGGAGGCCAAGAAGCAGGAGCTAGAGGAGGTGCTGCATGAGATGGAGTCACGTCTAGAGGAGGAGGAGGAGCGCAGCAACGCGGTGCAGCAGGAGAAGAAGGAAATGGAGCAGCAACTGCAGGTAGACTCATGTTATTATCAGTTTCATAGAACATATCCTTAGACTAATTTACCTGCAGTTATCAGGATCATGACATCCCCAAACCATCATCTTAATAACTATTCTTCTAAATTTAATCAAAACAGTACAACAGTGAAAGCTTTCGCTGTTGTTTCAGACCCAGAACTTTTTCCCCTTTTGAAACTTTCTTGTTTTTCCATCTTTTTTTAACATATTGTACGTACTCCTGCAGATGATGGAGGCTCATATTGCAGAGGAAGAAGATGCCAAGCAGAAGCTGCAGCTAGAAAAAGTGGCCGTGGAGGGAAAAGTCAAGAAACTGGAGGACGACGTTCTTGTGATGGAGGACCAGAATAACAAACTCCAGAAGGTAACAAAGAGGCAGGTTTACTTGATGGTCAGTGTTTTATGCTCATTCTTTTGTATTCTGGGTTTTCTTGCAGGAGCGGCAGCTGCTGGAGGAGAGGATGGCTGATCTGAGCTCCAACCTGACGGAGGAGGAGGAGAAGTCCAAGAATCTGACCAAACTCAAGGCAAAGCATGAGTCCATGATCTCGGATCTAGAGGGTAGGAGTGATGCCAAATGATTTCTGATAAAAATATAAAGAAGGATTAAGAAGACAGTATTTAACAAAACTATCACCTCTCTTTCTTCATAAAATGGGGGATTGTGGGGAGGAAAAGTGCACTTCCTAGCCCATTGGGGGGTTTATTTGAATTCAGATTTCAAAAGTCTGTCCTCCTCTTCTATATTTGCAGTGCGTATGAAGAAGGAGGAGAAGGGTCGTCAGGACGTGGAGAAAGCCAAGAGGAAGGTGGAGACAGAGCTGTCCGAGCTCCAAGAGCAGCACTCTGAGCTACAGACCCAAGCAGCTGATCTCCAAACTAAGCTGACCTCCAAGGAGGATGAGCTCCAGTCCACACAGAGCCGGTAGGAGAAACTGCACAGGACAGAAAAAGAGTAGAGAGACTATTTAACTTTTCTTCTTATTGCTATAGCAACACTGGAGTTTAGAGCAGCAGACTGAGGTAAATACAACACAGGGCCAAAGTTGTTTCATTTCTGTAACACAGAGATACTTTGGCCCACACGAAGAAGAAACTTCTGACAAAAAATACAAAATGTGATGCTTTTAAAGAAACTTTTCTGTGTCCACAGCCTAGAAGAGGAGAGCACTCAGCGTGGAGCAGCAGTAAAGAAGATCCGGGAGATGGAGGTTGTGATCTCAGAGCTTCAGGAAGACTTGGAGGCAGAAAAGGCGGCCAGAGCGAAGGTGGAGGCGGCTCGGCGGGATCTTGGAGAGGAACTAAACGCTCTACGCACTGAGCTGGAAGACAGTCTGGACACCACGGCTGCCCAGCAGGAGCTACGGTCTGTAAAACCATCTCTGAAGCTTTGGCGTAAAGAAAAGTAAACAACAGTGTCATTGGTATAAAGGCAGACTACTGATGTTATGTTCTGTGTTTGTCTGACTGGTAGGGCAAAGCGTGAGCAGGAAGTGGCCATGCTGAAGAAAGCCATGGAGGATGAAGGGCGGAGCCACGAGGCCCAGGTCCAGGACTTGAGACAGAAACACAGCCAGGCTGTGGAGGAGCTCAACGAGCAGCTGGAGCAAGGAAAGAGGGTAAAAAACATGATGCTGATTTTTTATTTACATTTTAAAACACATTTATTACATCACTGATGAGTCCTGGTGTCTCTCCGTCCAGGTGAGAGCTGGTCTGGAGAAAGCCAAGCAGGCTCTGGAGAAGGAAGCTGCAGATCTGAGCGCCGATCTGAGATCTATGGCAAGCGCTAAACAAGACGTGGAGCACAAGAAGAAGAAGGTTGAGGGTCAGTTGAACGAACTGCATACCCGCTTCCAGGACAGTGAGAGACAGAGGACTGAGCTGGGGGAGAAAGTCTCCAAGATGACAGTAAGTGAGAGCAGATTTAACAAGAACCAGACCTGTGGACATTCTGCTAGTGTCAGAAAAGATACAGTTGAAAATACAAAGAAAACAATGTTTTTGTTCCCCCATTCTCCTCCAGGTGGAGCTGGACAGCATGGCAGGTGTCCTGAACGAGGCTGAGGGAAAGAATATCAAGCTGAGTAAAGACGTCTCCACACTGTCCTCACAGCTCCAAGATGCACAGGTGAGCAACAGCCCCAACACCTTACAAAGATTAATTTAGCTAATTTTGGAAAAAAAATGCAGCCTTACAAATTGTCTTTAATTCAATTTTTTGCTATTTTTTCACTCCAGGAGCTGCTGGCAGAGGAGACCAGGCAGAAATTGAATCTGTCTGGGCGTCTACGTCAAATGGAGGAGGACAGGAACAGCCTGATGGAGCAGCTCGAGGAGGAGACAGAGGCCAAACGTGCAGTGGAGAGGCAGGTGTCCAGCCTCAACATGCAGGTAAAATAACCCTGAAACTAAACATAAATCTGACCTGTGAGAGTTGAAGACATTCTGTGTCTTGCATCAAAAAGAAAAACGCAGATAAAAAGGCGTAACATTTCTGCTCCATGCACTTTCAGGCATCTGATTACAAGAAGAAGCTGGATGAGATGTCAAGCATGGTGGAGATGTTGGAAGAGGGGAAGAAGCGTCTGCAGAGAGAACTGGAGGCAGCAAACAATGATTACGAGGAGAAGGCTTCGGCCTATGACAAGCTGGATAAGAGCCGGAGCAGGATGCAGCAGGAGCTGGAGGATGTCCTCATGGACTTGGACAGCCAGAGACAGCTCGTGTCCAACCTGGAGAAGAAGCAGAAGAAGTTTGACCAGGTGACATCAGCTGAAGTTTCATATATGGTTAACTTACAGACATATCTATACATGTGAAGTGTCCTGTCCTTCTTAATGAGTTTACATCCCTCTGTGACGATCAGATGCTGGCAGAGGAGCGTGCAGTATCCAGTAAATTTGCAGAGGAGCGAGATAGAGCAGAGGCAGATGCCAGGGAGAAGGAGACGCGGGTGTTAGCTTTGGCCAGAGCTCTAGATGAGAACCAGGATGCACTGGAGGAGGCAGAGAAGACGATGAAGAGCCTCAAAGCTGAGATGGAGGATCTCATCAGCTCCAAGGATGACGTGGGGAAGAATGTAAGAGGACAACTCAGAACATAAACAATCAGTTTATCAAAGCCAGCCAAAAACTCAGATCTGATGCCCTGTCCCTCTTCTGTTAGGTCCATGACCTGGAGAAGGCTAAGAGGGGTCTGGAGGCCATGGTGGAGGAGATGAGGACTCAGATGGAGGAGCTTGAAGATGAGCTGCAGGTGGCTGAAGATGCCAAGCTGCGTCTGGAGGTCAACACTCAGGCGCTGAGAGCTCAACACGAGAGAGAGCTGCACGCTCGGGATGAGATGGGCGAGGAGAAGAGGAAGCAGCTCCTCAAACAGGTAAAGTAAGAACACACAATTCAGGCAGCAGGTAAAAATACAACAGTTTTTTTAAGTATGGTTGTTCGTAGCCTTTTTATGCAGTTGATTTTTTTCCACATAAAAGGACGAAAAAGATAATAAGGTCAAATTTTCTTCTGCCTCACTTCATCAGGTGCGTGAGCTGGAGTCAGAGCTGGAGGAGGAGAAGAAGCAGCGAGGTCAGGCCTCAGGAAGCAAGAAGAAGTTGGAGGGGGAGTTGAAGGATATGGAGGACCAGCTGGAAGCCACCAGCAGGGGGCGTGATGAGGCTATCAAGCAGCTACGCAAGATCCAGGTGAGCACAAACAACCAGTTTAAAGTATGAAGTTTTGAAGCTGGACTGCAAAACCCAGTGTGACATTTCTGCTCTTCTCACAGGGCCAGGTGAAGGACCTGCAAAGGGACCTGGAGGACTCACGCGCAGCTCACAAGGAGGTCCAGACCTCAGCCAGGGAGGCTGAGCGCAAATCCAAAGCTATGGAGGCTGACATCGTACAGCTGCATGAGGTGAGAAACATCACAGATAAAGTAATGACCTGGTCGTGATAACACATGGAATTTTCTGTTTTTCTGCAGAAGTTTTACGTGTTAAATGCAGTCTTTGCAGCACAGATTTGGATTTTGGTCTGTTTGTTACACATATTTTTACTCAGGCTACTTAAACTTCATTGAAAGGCTCGAAAATATTGCAATGTATTATGTACCTATAAATATTGGGCATGTGAATATTGCGTTGACAATACTAAAACGATATATTCTGCAGCCCTGGTTTTTAACATTATCTTTCATCTTTGACCTCCTTTTCTGTCCATCCAGATGTTGGCAGCAGCTGAGAGAGCTCGTAAGCAGGCTGAGACAGAAAGGGATGAGATGTCTGAGGAGCTTGCCAATAATGCCTCTGGAAAGTGAGTGTTCAGTGTTTTATGAATTTTTGAGGGACAGTAAATGTTGGGAGCAGAGAGAGGGGGATGACATTAGCTAAAAGTCTTGGCGCGGAGTTGTGCTGTCTCAATAACTTAAGATGATGTTTTCTTCTCATCTCATCCTTCTGTCCAGATCCATCTCCTCTGATGAAAAGCGCCGCCTTGAAGCAAAGATCAGCCAGTTGGAGGAGGAGCTGGAAGAGGAGCAGAATAACCTAGAGGGTCTGAATGACCGCTTGAGGAAGAGCCAGCAGCTCGTAGGTCCAGGGTGGACTAAGAGTCGGGGTCTGACATTTGTTGAACGATGGTCCCTGGGAGCAGCTTGGATGAGGCTCAAAAACCCTCTGTGTTTTGTTCTGACTCTCTGTTCTGCAGGTGGAGCAGCTGGGTGCAGAGCTTTCAACAGAGAGAGCGGCCTCTCAGAGTAAGGAGGGATCCCGGCAGCAGCTGGAGAGACAGAACCGAGACCTCAAGGCCAAACTGCAGGAGATCGAAGGCCAAGGCCGCTCCAAACTCAAATCCTCCATCGCTGCCCTTGAGGCCAAGCTGAGAGAGGCGGAGGAAGCGCTGGAGATCGAGAGCAGGTAATCCGGCACAGTGGTCACAGTGAATAAACTGGAGGAAGATGCAGGTGGAGTTAAATGCTCTGTGGTGATATGTATGTTGTGTAGAGAGCGTCAAGTCACCAGCAAGAATCTCCGTCAGAAAGAGAAAAAGCTGAAGGATTTAAGCATCCAGGTGGAGGATGAGAGGAAACAGGCGCAGCAGTACAAAGACCAGGTAACTCTGAACTCACAGGGAACCATACAAATAAAACCCTGGAGTTTCTGTCACCTAAACCTGCCCACAAAACGTTTTACAGGCAGAGAAAGGTAACATCCGGGTGAAGCAGCTCAAGCATCAGCTGGAGGAGACCGAGGAGGAGGCGCAGCGAATGGCAGCCGCTCGGAGGAAACTGCAGAGGGAGCTGGAGGAGGCGAGCGAGGCCAACGACGCCATGAGCAGAGAGATATCTTCACTCAAGAGCAAACTGAGGTAGAGAGAGCCCAAAACGAAATCTGGGATGAAAAATTACTCTAAACATAAAATAATTAAAAGTCTAAAGAATAAAAACAACAAAGAAATAAATGTCAAAACTGATAGAAAGGTCATAATGATACAGTATATTTGATGAAAACTATTTATTTATTGCCCAACATTTTTCTGTCTTCAACTATTATTTTTTTCCCGTCTTCCACATATTCCTGCACCACTATAAAATTAAATTCAGAACTAATCCGAATGAGAGAAAGATTTCTTAGATACCCCACATAAAACTGAAGAAATGTGAAGGCATCGGATGATCTGTGATTTTAAATGTCCTCTTCCTCCTTTCATTCCTGCTTTACACTTTTTCCTCAGACACCTCTGATCTGCTAACTGTCTCTTTGGACTGTCCCCCTCTTCCTCATCAAGCTTTTTAACTCTGATTTCTTCGTCGCTGTCCTTAAATCTCCTCAGTTTACACCTGCTGCAACATTTCAGGGGCTTCAACTTTTTAATAAAACAATCTCACTTTGCATCAAGCTGCTCTGTTCTTCCTCTATCCTGCACCTCCTTCTGACCCTCCTCTTCCTCCTCTCTTTCTCTTCCTCCTGGTGCTCCTCCTCCTCCTCCGGGTGTTCCCAGGCGTGGCGGCAGCGGTGGGGACGGGTCGTTCAGCAGCCCCAGCCCTCGAAGCAGCGGTGGCGGTGGGATGAGGAGCCTGGGGCTGGGAGGGAGCATCAGCAGAAGGAGCACCATCAAGGAGAACTCAGTGGAGCAGCAGGAGGAGGAGCCACGGTCCCCCTCTCCTCGTGCCTGCAGCCCTCCCTTAGAGAACCGCATGGAGGAATACCCCCCAGACGAATAGAGGAAAACAGAGTGTGGATCGAGTTTCAGCTGGGAAGAGAAATACTTCAACACTTTTTATTTATATCTAAAAGTTCCCTTACTAACAAACTAAACAGCAAACTAAGAAAGTTTTAGCAGAAAAAACTCATCACTGAGCTTAAAAAGAGGGAAGTACAAAAATAGGGCCTGACAAATTTCAGATGTATCTTAAAATTTCACAATTCAACATTATACAAAGGATATCGTATTCATCAAGTGAACTTTCATTGTAAAATTAAAGTATTTTCCACATTATTTTGTCATTAAACATCAATAAATTTGTTCAATCTTTTTTTCATGCAACTACAGTCAAAATCAAGTCCACAATTGATTCCCAAAATATTCAGAACAAGGATTTTTCTAAAAGAAGAGGAGTGAAAAGGAAAGAAGAGGAGATTTATAAAATATTTACTTTGTTAATTTAATATATTGATATTTATTAATCTTCTAGGTGGTTTATATATATTTTTTCTTTGTTATGTCATATTACAGCTGAGTTACAGAGCTGAGGACCCTGATTTTTTGCTTTTATGAAAATAACAACATAATCTTTGGGATATTTTTGAGAATCTGGGTGTAACAATATCTCAACTTTAATCCTATAAATATATATTTTGTGGCGCAAAATTTTTCATCATGATCTGTTGCTATGAGTGCGTGAATGTAAGAGTTGCATTGCTGTAAACTTACACACATATTTCTAAAATCCTGACTTTTGGTGAGGACAGTCATCATAAAACACATTTTTAGCATGCAGCAGATACAATATATATATTTTTAAAAACTACACAACTTACATCTTTTACTTCTATAAGGCACAAATTTTGACTGTTGTATCTTCTGTGCAGCACTATCTCCACTCTCATCAAGGTTAGAAAATGTTCCAGAAAGAATAATTCATTTTAAAACTGAATGTGAAACTACATTTGTGACCCAGCTGTTGTATATTTATCCTCCAGATTACGTGGTGTGATTGAAACCTCATAGACACATAACTAATATATAATCTGTAATAATAAAATGAGTACAATGAATGCTGTGATGACCCCATGAAGTGATGATAAATAAACTCATAAATCCCTCAGTTCCATCAGAGTTGTCTCATGAAAGAATAAGACACTTTGTTTTTACATTTCAAGTTTTATTGCTTTTTAGAAACAGAAGCAGCACTTAAAGTAAACAAAGAGCAAAAAAAGTTTAATACTTTGTTTATGAGCATGCAAGTTTTCCTTTAGAGTCAAAAAGGCAAAAAGGAAACTGACTCATAGATGCAGTCCGCTGTTTCTTTTTAAAACTCGCCCTGAGCAGCTCAACCTACAAACTCATCCTACGTTAGTGACCCTACATGAGAGGTACAGTATCCTTACATTAACTCACACTACACATCCTTCTAGTACTTTTCTTTTTTAACATAAAACACACGAAGCCTTCACTGAAGTTTTCAAATCATTTACTTTTTCACTCCTGTGAAGAACAGAAGTCGAGCTCTGCAGACGGAGTCCTTGATGATGAGAGTTTGTGGACATTTCCACCGAATTAATCGGAAATCTTTAGTCCAAGAGCGACTTTTCAAGCAGTGGAAGATTCCCCTAAGTCGATGAAAAGTTATTCTAATGTTGTCAAAATTCAGGAAGGAGCAATGTTGAGTAAACCAGGTTGTCAAATGACCTCAATAACAGAAGTAATGCTCTCTGAGAGGAATTGTTTTTTGATTCTTTTATTGACAAAAATCACCCAAAACTCTAAGTTTAGAAAAAAACTCTAGGGTTTGGGTGTGTGCTACGTTCCTTTTACAATCCCCACCCCCCACCCCGACAAATATCCCTTTGACTGGGGCCTGATGACCCGAGAAGTGTTCCAGGAAGTGTACCCAACATGTCTGCTATTTTCCTGTCGAGTGTGAAATTTCCACATTTCAAAAACAAAATTGTATGATACCTCCCTGCTATTCATTCAGCTCAAGTCTTATATAACTGCACTGAACTTGGTCAGGACAGGAAAATAACCTTAGACAAAAAAAGCGTCATTTTAGCGAATAAATTCCCATTAATACTAAGAGTTTGTTTAAAATGCAGTATTTTCAGTTACATCACTGCAGCTATGTAAAATCAGTTGCTACAAATCAAACAAACCAATGAGACCAAATCTTGAGAGACAGAAGTGCAAGGACGATGATGAGTAAAGAAGCTGCAGCAAATGACTCTAATCTGGGGCTTAACTTGATGGTCTGGAGGGATTTTTCCTCATCCTTCAATGCAGGAAAGTGTCCAACCAGTGTCAGTAATTACACACCCTCACTCTGTTAACACAGCAAACCATGCAGATCAGGTGCTGAAGTCTTTCCCTGACTCTAAAATGTGCTCCTCATTTAGTCCTTCCCACCTTCACAGCAAAAAAGCCAAAAAGATCAATCAAAGTCCACGAGGTTAGTTCAAGCTAAGTGCGAGTGCTGAAAAAAAAAGTCCTGCTCACAAACAGAAAACAAAAACTCAGAGCTTGAATCGGACTTTCCAAAAGTCTCTGTGGTGAAGCATCTGACAGCTCCATCTCTGTGGTCCGTTAAATGTGCAAAAACACAGTACCATCACTCGTTTTGGAGATCTGGGCCTGAGGAGCAGGGAGCATGGCGCAGTTTGTGGGAGGACGTTTTCTTTTTTTTTTTCACAGCAGCAGTTTAGAGCCTGCTCCGAAGTCTAACCTCTTCACCAGCCTTTGAAACCAGCAAAAAAACAAACTCATTAGGGTGTTCATCTTATTCACTCTCATGCTCATAAAGAATCCAACATTCACCAGGTACAAATTCTTAATTTAGGGTCAGAAAACACTAAAATGCTCATTTACTGTCTCACCCCTTGTTGTAGAGTCCGTTTGTAGGATGTGTCTCTGATGTGTTGTTCTGACCCGCCGTGGTCCCCTGTCCTCCAGCGTGACTTCTGCGGTTAGTCGTCTGCTCATTGACGTATTCCCGACATGACGCCAGCTTTGACTCTAAGTTCTGAAGACAGAAAGAATTAGGGCTGAAGGATTTGCAAAAAAAATGTCAACTGCAAAAAATGGTATCTGGGATTCTGACACTTTTGAGGTTAGAGAAATATATCACTGTCTGAGATTAGAATAATGCAGCTACTAATATAACTTGCAATTGATTTCCCAGCCCTAGAATGAATAGTAATAATAGAAAGAATAGCTCACAACATTTGTTTAACAGTTGTGCCTCATAGTCTTCCCTTTTTATCATCATACAAGTAGTTGAAGGTAACATGTTTATTCAATTTAACTCTTATAGTTATTTAAGGAGAGAAACTATCAATTATTTGCTTTTTTTACAGCTGGAGATGAACTCTTATGTAACAGAGCAGATAATATATAGAGTGTGGGGTTTTTTTTAGAGGGAGAGGAACAAAACTCCCCACAGCCACACATGATGCAAGTCAGCAGCTGATGAAAACCCACAAAGTCAATTAATGACTCCTTCGACTGTCTCCTTACCCCGACTTTTCTCAGCAGCTCCCCAACGATATTCAGAGCCGAGATCCTGGCTGACGTGGTGAGAGGAGTTCCTGAGAGGCTGTCAGCTGCAGAAAATAAACACATGGTCAATAAATCATGTTTTCTTTAAATGTTAGTCAGCTTTTTACCGTATCTGAAAGAAATGATCGAAAATCATTTTGAAAAATGTAAAAGTAGATAAAGTGAGGGTTGAGAAATTGAGGACATTGCAGACAGTGACCTCTGCTGACAGATGCTGGCGTGGTGAAGGGCTCTGCGAAGGCTGCAGGTCTGGATGGCGTGTTGGTGGAGGAGGGGACGGGTTGGTTAGATGAAGATGCGTTTATGTCTTCGGTTCTTTTATCCGGAGGGGTGAGTGGAGGGGTTGGGAAACCGGCTGAGGTCGACGAGGTTGCTGCGGTGGGGAGGGGCTCTTTGGCTGAAGAGGTGAGAGACGGCTTCCTGTCCTGAACCTGCTGCTTTTGTCGCACCGCCAGTTCCTGTCTCAGGTCTGAAGCACAATCACAAAGAAACACAAAGGGAAAAACTACTCAGAGCCGTGCAACAAAGAAAAGAAGCTCTGCAGTACCAAAGACATCTTTCTTTTTGATGGACAGCAGATGATTCAGTTTCTACCTCTGGCCTCGTCCTTTAGCCTCTGGACAGATTCCAGCAGGTTCTCCTTCTCGTCAAGCTCGCTCTCCAGGAAGGCGTTTCTCTCAATGACCTGGTTCATCCTTTGTTCAAAGTCCTCCAGAGACATTATAGTCGCCCTGAAACATGACAAGAGGAAAGAGAAACTGTGAGTGAGGCCATGGGACACACTAACAAGAAGTCACCACAAAGTGTTTTTGAGCTACCATAGGTTAGTTGAATCTGCATTACGATATTGCAACAATATTATTTACAGTTCATTAAAAGACCTATTTGGGTTTGTATTGGCTCGACTTCCTGGGGATCACTTGCAACGTTTTGGTGTCTTTCTACCCTTGCAACTTTTCAACACCCAGTTCTCACACTTTGGTTTTACTGTCATAGGGTTTATGTCCATCAAGCAAGTGACTGCTGACCTCTTTGTCCTCTCCAGGTCGTCGTTGGCCTGCTCCAGCTCTCTGATGTACTTGTGTAGCTGGTCTCTGATGGCTGTAGTCTCAGCAAGGTCTCCTTCCAGGGTGGAGATTTGACGGTACGCCTCTGAGTGCTGTGTCTCATACTTCTCCTGTAGGAGGTTAAGACAGGGTGTGGGAGAATACAGAACAAAAGACATGAATACGAAGGAAACAGGGAGAAATTATCATAATTTGCTTTGAAGTAATGAGTCAGCGTGGGAATAAATGGCTTGGAACAAATAACGTCTCATTTATTTCTTTGCTAATGATTGATATATTCCTTTTACGGTCATGGTACGCAGTTGTTTAGAGTTAGGTGAATCTATTTTATGAAAGCTGACATTCAATCAGGTAAACATTTCTTTTCCTAAAAACTTATTTAGCATGCAGGGCAAAAGTCAAAAACAGAGAGTACATGAAGAATAAATTAGACCACTTCAAAGCTTGGTCACATAAGCAGACCTGCCTTTGTGGGCCTGTATGAAGTCTTTACACCACATGCTGAGTTATGGAGATTTTAACACATTAATGGTCTAAAACTATAAATATTCATCTTCACCAAGCCTCAAGGCGGCATCAAGTGACTCACAGCTGAAACTGACAAACAGAGAGGACACTGTGTCAAGCTTCAGCATGCTTCAGCTAAATTCCACACAGTCTCGACATACTGGTCGTACACCCTGACAAAGATAAAAACCTGCAGGAAAACTTCACAACAGAGTGTGTCATTATGGTCCAGGGCAGGACTTCAGCCTCATGTTTTTAAAATCCAGCAACTTTCATACAGTCATTGAAGTGCTGTGCTAGAATAAAGTTGAAGCGAACCTTCATAGCACCAATTTTTCTACAGGTTTGAATTGGGGCAGTGGGTGTGACATGTGCCATCTCATGTGTCTTGCATGCAACTGGATTCCCAAAAATTCCCTTGGGATCAATAAAGTATCTACAGCTGTAATAAAGTATGAAAAAACACTCCTGAGAACTTTCAGGGTGTGTTGCTAGTGTGAACAGAAACAGCCGGACGCTTTCAGTCAAACTCTTCACCAAGTGAAACTCTCACAGGACACTTGGGTGGGCCGATGTGAGGAGCAGTGCGAGATATTAGGGAAGATCTGAGGTTCAGGGGGTGATGAAATCTGGGTATCAGCAGATGTTGGCGAGTCAAATTTAGGACTTTTTAAGACCTTCCTAAAGCCGCCTTGAATAAAAGTTACAACCGAAACCACGGTAATAAATAATTGGAGAATCCCGCTGTATTACAGCTCAAGCGTAGCATGAATGTCACCCAATGAGACGCATTCAGGTTTAATTTTTGCCTGTTCTAGTTTGCACTTACCCGTAGTCACAGACTAGGACATTTTGCTTTTCTCTCAATTTGATTCCATAACAATACTTTGGGTGTTGAGTCGATTTCCGTTGCAATTCTAAGATATTGCTGATTTTGATTTTTTTTTTTCAAATTCAAATGAAGACGTTACATTTGCTCTGCTTGGTGCATGAGCACTGGTAGGAAATAACAGGATTCACTAACGTTACACGGTAACAATACAGAGCACTTGACTGAGTGCCGCTAAATGTAGCTGGCTACTAAACTACGGTACAGACTTACACGGTTTGCTTGTTGTCATTTTTCAAACAGCAGCACAACATAACTGTTTACAAATACATTACCTTATTGCATTGTATGCTGTAAAAAGTTACATTTAACGATGACAGACTGCAATGAAAAGCACTCTCCACTCATTTTCCAACAAACCAAAACCAACACACATCTTTGTATATCTGACAGTGGGGAACAAGAGCTTGTGGGAAGCAAGTCCTCATCACAAGCACTAATGCTAGCTTTTCCTGAAAGCCCTCACAGCTTCTTTAACTAGTCCTGCCCTGACAAATACAGGACCTTTAAGCAAAAAATATTTTAGACCAGCATACCAGCTGTATATGAATTCAAGACATTTTAAGGCCTTAATTTCAGATGCATTGATTTAAGACTTCTTAAGGATGCCAAGACACCCTGGAAATTTATTTCATATTATGCCATTTCATACTAGAGTACTGATAACATAAAACATCTTCTTCACAGAGAATAATAAAGTCTTTATCTTTTTTAATGATTTTAAAGGGAAGGGCCAATTGCAACATGACTTGAAGTTTTATGGTAAGTACTGCCATCCCTTCCAGACACAGGCCAAGCAAGAGTCATCAGCTGCCTTTCTCTGCCTGAATCAATCCTCTGTGAGTGTGAAAGTGTGTGTGTGCATCCATGAGTGTGTGTGTGTGTGTGTTTGAATGAGAGCAGCACTGGCGACATGAACCGTAACAAAGCACTTTCCATCAGCTGATAAATATGGAAATCCCCAGTCAAATACCTTCAAACAGTTATTCAGGGCGTTGAATGTTATCCGAATAGCCGTGTAACCCTGATGTAGCAGCTTCTCTGCTCCAGTGTTTGCCCATTAAACCATTTAAAGACAATGGTTCTGTCTCCAAAGGATACTTCAAAGCCCTCAGGGAGAGTGAGGAGGGCATATCACATAACTATTACATCCATCCTGGAGCACCGGGACAAAACAGTCTTACACCTTCGTTTGATATTTTGTTTACTTCAGAGTTTTGTTCTCAAGAGCCTGAGTGGAATTTTCCATCTGAATCTATTCTTGATCAACACTTTTAAACTTCATTAGTGTTTTCTTGATTTGTAGAGAAATTAACTTTCATTTTCCATATCTGACACCCATTAATTTCTTTCATACCTTGTAGTTTTCCAGTTCCATGCGGAGGCGGTTATTAGCAGCAATCAGCTCGCGGTTTCGTGCTTCACACTGTTTGAGCTCAGTCTCCAGCTCCACCTCATAGTCCCGACTCATCTGCTGAAACTCCTGCAGCTCCTCTTGGGCTTCCTCTGCACTGCATGCACAAACATAATTTAGGAATGTAAGACACATGTTTGTTACCTTTGGATGCAATCACCGCAAATCATTTGAACCATCCTTTATTTTATTAGTTCCTTTGAACACACTCATGTTTGGAGCAAAACAATCAAGCGATGTCTCAGAGGAAGGTTGGCAGAATGTTTCTAAACCGTGCCTGTTTGGACAAAAAACACAACCTGAGCATTTCCCACCAAACCAGATGAAACTCAGGGCTTTGGGGATTGAACACAAAAGTCCAAACATCACAAAAGTGTGCTTTGTAGGAAATACACTGAAAAAATAGGATTATTTATCTAGCAGGAGTGTCTCAGACTGACATTTCTCAAAACTGAAGTGGAAAGCAGCAAAATAGTGTTAATTATTTTGTCAGGCTTTGTGTGAAAGAGCCCCAGAAGTATTTAAAGTTATCATTTTTTTTCACTTCATTTTAACTCATGCAATAAAAACAAATACAAGTTATGGAATATTGATATGCAACATGTGCCAGATGGAAATTGTTTGAGTGTAAAGCCAATAGATTCTCACATTTCTGTGTGTCACAGTATCGAGTCTGAAAACTCAGCAAACGGTGTGTGAAACTTTCAATGCTTTCAGGACTTTTTATTCAAACTAAAGGTTATGAAACTTGTTTTCTGATTTGCAACATTACATAATTTATTTGTGGAAATAAACACTGCAGGGCACTTCCCGAGTGGCCTATTAAAAGGATAGTTCTAATTTAGTGGGCTATGCCTCACAATTGGGCTAATTTTAATGAAAACCCGAATGAAAGGCTGTATTTGAAGCAATGAAATGATATTCTGGTCTGTAAAGCAGGGCTTTGAACCACATTTTTTCCATGTGGTTTGTTCAAAATACAAACAGTATTTCAATGTTTTCGGTTTTGAGTTCCAACCCATAATTAAACAAAAAAAATCTGATGAACCGAGCTGGTTAATATCATTCTATGTCAACCATAGGACTTTAAATTGGTTGGTGTACCATTAGTGCTTGCTAATATTTCCAACAGAAAAACTACAATTCACTAGGCCTGTGCGTTATCAGGGGTTTAAATCACGGTAATTCTGCCCCCAACCTGAAGAGAAAATCTCCTGATTTGTCTAAAGACCAGAGGAGAGTACAAATTCATTCCAACAAATGAACAACCTTATCTTTTCTATAAGCAACGTACTTGTCTAGAAATGTTTGCTTTGATCAGCAGATCTAGCAAAAGACAAAATTATCATCTGCATCGCATCCCAGCACTGTCTCACCAATATGAATGAAATTTCATCTGCCTCTTGTTTACCGTTTGAGCGACCTCTCTCAGCTTTTGAACAGAAAATGGGAGTTTTCAAAATATTTTACCAGTAAGATGAATAAAAAATGCCCACACTACAATCTGTGTTTGCGGCATGAGGGTGTGATGTGGGCAGTGGATGGGTTTGGGCCACATGACCAACATGAGGCCTTACTAGAACTAAAAAAAATACAAATACGAACCAGTTTCCATTGTGTTTCTGCTCCAAAGCATATGAAATTTAAAAGTGTCTGGTTTCTTTTTCATTCCTAGCAAAATGGCAAAAGTCTCTGGTTTTCATTTTTGTTCAGTGAACTGATTCATAGCCCTGCTGTGAAGGACCACAGTAAGACCGAGCTTCACCTCTGTTGGTGTCTAGCAGCCTGTTCCCTCCAGTATTCCAGCTCCTCCTCCACAGACCCAAACTCTGGAGGCTCTGGATCCCCCATCTCCAGCCCAGAAGAAGAGCTGAGCTTCCTGTAACAAATCAAACCTTGGGTGTTTCAATCAAATCATAGCTTTTTACAGAGACATTAAACTTTTGTTTGTTGTTGAAGGTTGTTTAACATGCTGTCTTGACGCTCTTTTACAATATTTCTGTAACACAACTTAGAATAAAAAAATCAAAAACTTCTTTTCTTTGACTGAACAATAAAAATTCACACCGTAATTCTGGCAATTCATCTGTAATATTACACCATTTGAAGTGAAGGCCTTCAAAATAATTTAAAAACAGTTTAGAAGAAAGATAAGGGTTTCGTGGTTACACGACAGATGAATAAAATACAGCACATTTATGTCTTTAAACAAAACTTGAGTGTTTTGTTGGCGTTTACTTGCAATATATAGAGTCCCCCGTTCACTTAGTGGGAATAAATACCGTGAAAATTCCGGCAATCACATTAAACAATGGGTTGAACACGGTTTATTAAAACTAAGTGTACGTCGCATTAAATAACTAATTTTAATATGTCTAGGCAGATATCTAAAACTTTTTAAATTTCTCAATTGCAGTTGCTCAATGGACAAAGTTAATTATTTCAATATAGTCCGGTTGTAGCAGGCTGAACGTAAAAAGGGGAACCTCAAACAAACGTCACCCAACTAATAATGGTTAATTTATCGTCTATTTAAGGTAACACATGCTCCAATTTACATTTTGAGTCATAGGGGAAAACTTTTAAAGACGAAATAGCAGATAATAGACCACTAAAGGGGAAGAAAAAAGCTTTTTAAATGCAAATAAGTTAGCCCGTTGAGCTAACGGAGTTTAGCGTTAACCATTTAAATCCCAGCTCGGTTAAACATATCACCGCTAACTTACGCTCAACAGTTAGCTTCCTTCGACGGAGTCTTTTCCAATTTAGTGTTTACTCCTCTTCATTTGTCTGTATTACTAAAAACTACGTTCTGTCTGATTTGTACAGAGAAAAACCGACCAAAAAAAACTCTTACGGGACTTGCCCGGAGTTGAGAACCGTAAAGTTGCGACTGTCTCGAGGAGAAGTCGAACAATACACAGAGCCATTCATATTGTCGTGGAGAGACGACCAATCAGAAGTTAGGTGACTGGCTTGTTGCCTGTTGCTATTGGTTAATGGCCTGTCAATCAAAGTATAATAGGCGGGATTAAACTCAGCGCCCAATCAGAGGAGTGTTACCAGCCCGAGAAGGGGAATCTGCCTTCGGTCTCGACGCTTTGATGGATTACAAGAGGCCACTGCTGCGCTCAAAAGCTGTTGGAAACACGAAAAATCATTCATTTACTTTATTTTGGACTCTTGAAACCCTTAGCATGTGTATAAAACCTATGTCAATATTTAATATAAGTCAGTTGATGGATGATCAAAGTAATTATGTGGTTGTACCAGGATACCATCATTGAATTTTTGTGAGGCAAATTGAATCACCATCCTTTTTTATTGAGCCCAAATTGAGTTTATTAGTTTTTGCAGCATAGCTGTCAGGTGGAATTAATTTATTTTAAAAAGTTGTGTATGACATTTAACAGCATGAAGAATATACGTCAAGAAACCCCGTGGCAGGCAGCAAATCAAGCATTATTAAGGCAGATACACACGAAACAGATTAAGATAAGGTAGTAAACCCTAGAGAAGATTTACTCTTTACTCTTCAGTGGCTCCTTTTCCTCCTTTATCAACGTACACCATTATAGATGAACAGACTTGAAACAGGAAAATATGTGTTATTATCCTGGGTCCATCCTTGTGCACCATGCTCAGAATGAGGCCAAGACTGAATTTATTGGCTATATCTCTGACTGCTGGTGAGGGAGTTTATTTTGCACATATGTCTGCCTGCAGAGGCACCTGACCACAATCTTAACTCTGATTGGGGAATTTTACTTCCTGTAAGGGTCAGAGGTCTGTCCTTTTCAGAGGGATTAACCAGGCCTATCTGATCCCGGTTAATCCACACGCACCATCACGAGAGTATAAAGCTGTTATAGACACGATTCAATCCTCTCTGTCCCTGCTTCATATCTGGACAGCAGAGTCTTGACAAAACTGAAAGCACATTAGAAAAAATGATTGTTTAACCCTTTGAAAGGATTTTGCAGAAGAAATAATCCAACATTTAAGAAATGTTGGTCAAAATTGAGAGAATTGCTTGTGAGTATAGAAGTGACACACAGTGTTCTCAAACCATGGTTTTTAGAAGCAATTTTGAGCCTATGCAATGACTTCCACTGCAGAGCAATGGCTGTTTTAATGTAAGTCATAATACAAAGACACAACAATATGAAGAATGTTTGACTTTTTTTCCTTTATTCTGTTTTTCGGTACATGGAAAAACAATGTTGTTCATTTAAAATCTATCATGAGAAGGTATGTGTTTTGGGAGGAAGGAATGAGTTGCTCTGCTTCTACATGTTAATAAAATATTCAGAAAGAAATATGGGGCAGTGTATTAATCTCTAAGGTTGTTGAGAAAATTATCCTCCAGGGTGTGAAATTTCACCATTGAAAGAATAATGCAGGGTTCAGCAAAGTCAGTTTATCTCTGCTGATACACAGGATATTCAGTTTTACTCAAATAAAGTTTTTTTTCAGAGATGATGTACGTCTATGGATGAAAAGTTATGGGTTTATTTCAGGTAGGTGATATGTGACATGATAAGGTATCTGGGCTGATGGCAACCTCTATTATGTTTCAAGTAAGAGGACAGGGTTGAAATACTGCAGCTAGACTATCAGAAAAAACATAAGTGGAATCATGCACTGATACATATCCTTGGATTGGGAGGGTTAATGTCTTAAAACTGGCAAACAAATATTAACTGAATGACTGATTTTGCAAAGGGGCTTGCACTTGGTAGTCTGTCAACTTTTATTTATCTCAAAATGAAGAAACCACAAGAAAAGGCCCATGAAGTTTTATGCAAATTTTTCAAAAAGCCACAATTCAGACAGCCTTCAGTAGGCAGTTGAGGAACTGCAATTTTTAAATGTATGCACTATTTCACTGTCTGCTGCAGGCCAAGACAGCATCCTAGATGTTTCCCATAAAAGAACAAATCACAGACTTAAAAAACAAATATTACATCAAATAATGGATTAGCTCTCACTCACACTCTCTTGTGTGCACACTGTATTGTGGATTATTCTGCTGTTATGAATAATCCCAAACAAATGGATTACTGCCTCCTGCAGGAGTAACTTTTAATACAAACCACAGTTCCCAGATGTTTGAGGATATTGAAAAAATATGAAGTTGATCTTTTTAGGCTTTTGTAGGTTTGGGTCTTTCTGTGAGTTTTGTTGACATGAAGAAAAGACTGAGAATAAAACTGTTTATCCCTCAATCCTCTTGAAATGCTTTGCTTATTGTAACAGCATCTTAAATACATGACCATGTTTCTGGTTTTTATATGTAAAAACCATGCAGGTAGATAGCCATGTTTTAAAGACTTTTACCTTCTGTAAACAGCCTGATATGTCAGTGCATCCCAAAATAACTGCAGGAACTATATTTATAACAATAAAGAATATGGAAAACATCCATATCTCATTATAGTGGTTTTTTTTGCTATGTGGATGCTTGAAGCACAGTCCTGTCCCAGGGAGAAGGCACAACTGGTAGATTTTCAGGGGCTTCACTACACATCAAACCAGTGCTACCAAGAAACCTCAGTCTGCACTCAACACCAAAAGTCCAACTCAGCTGAACTAAATTGTTTGGAGTTAAGACCATCCATTTTCATTGCTGCAACTGTAAACACAACAGGCCTTCATGCTTCAAATCAGGCTGAAACTCCACTTTCTGCAAAGAGGAAAGATATCTTGACTTTCCAAGCATGGTCATGCTCTATGCTCCCATAAGAAAGAACCACAAAACTTGACTTTACTTATGTTACTGTTTCTCTGTCCAACCAGTGTAGCTTTCATCTCCAAGCACCCCTAGGTGAATTCAATCTTGAGTATTTGTGTAGCTGAAGTAGTTACCCAGCTGTTCCTTGACAGATACTCATAAGTCTAACATTTAGACGCTACGTTGTCACTCTCGTTCTCTTTTTGCCTTCTGAGCCTTTAGTTTCTTTCGAGCAAGCCGGGCCAGGCGCATCTCCTCCAGGGTCTTACGGGGGTCCATGACGAAGGCCAGTGCTACCCCTGCTGTGCCATCGCCATCCTGGCGAGAAAAGCACAGGAAAGTGGCCCAAAGGAAGGCGCAGCAGCCCATGAAAGCTGTTCGCATGTGCAATGGCATCAGGACAAAGTTCAGAAACTGTGAAGAGGCAGGATATGCAATATCAGCTGTTTGTTCCAATATCAAGAATTCAGAATGCTGAGGGGGAAAAAGGTCTGGGGTTTAAAAAAAGTTCAGACTAAAAAAAACACAAGACATGATCTTACTGCAAGGATATTAGTGGAGAAATATAGATGCTCTATGGTTTACCTGCATAAACGGCCAGTACATGAGTCCTGTCTGAAATAGACAAAAAAAAAATAGAATGAGAAGACTTTCTCACATAAATGTCCTGAAATTATGGAGTGAGTTGTTTTACTACAAAAGTATTCTGTGAACTTCTGTCATAGAAAAACATCCCTGAGTTTGACAAAAAAAGAAATCTTTTTTAAAATTTTTGTTATTTCTTGAGACCTTGAAGTAGAAAAACTGTTTTTTTTTCTTTATTTTTCAGCATGGACGTCCTGAAACTGACTCATTCGAATTACCTCACTTGCCCCCAGGCTGCGTGCCCTGCAAAGCGCAAAAAGCAGCAGTGGCATAAACTAGGTTAATCTGCTTGTGAGCGCGTGGCAGCGTGTGAAGGGAAGAGAAGGTGACTTTCCTTCGCTTCACGCCGAGGCCTTTTCTTCTTCCTACTTCCCTTCCTTCCTTACCTTCCAGGTGTTGAAGAACTTCTCCCTCCAGTCTTCAAAAATGTCCTCCTTACCCTCCAGGAAACTCACTCCTGTTGAGCACAGAAGGAATTTACGCACAGTTTACGCACAGTCATTACGCAAACGCACACTACAAAACATGTTTAATTGTGTTTCAACATGACCCACGTCTTTTTTTGTAGAATTTTATGGAGAGAGCAGAAACATGCTTTCTCATATCATGAAGATTTGTCTACGTTACTCCAAATTTAGACTTTTTGGCCCTTAGATTTGAAAAATGAGCGATCGATGTATGTTCTGGATCTCTCTTCAGAAGTGCACAAAACCTTCCCACAAACAGAGGATAGTTTTATTGGATTTACATGCCTGTGTAGAAGACACTGGTGGCCAAAGGCGACGCAAAGCTCTGGTCCAACAGGAGTTTTCTGAAAACCATTCCGGCAGACTTCCCAGGGAAACGCCTCTCCAGTGCCCGCAACCAGAAGTAATTAAAGTTCCCATGGAAACTGATTGCCACAATGGCCACGTTGCGGGTATGTTTCCAGTCCATGCGCTCCTTCTGTGCCATGAGTTGATGCACAAGGTCACCACCGGCGAATAAGCACCCGTACAGAGTGACATTGGCCAGCCAAGGGAAGCGTTTGGCTGCTTCTTTGAGTACAGCTCTCCTCATGTTGGCACCTGGGGAGAGGATGGGGTCTTACGAAGAGAGATGCTGAGCTGCCCTAAACGGCTTCAAATCTGTAATCAAGATGTGAGCATCGCGGTTAAATTAATAGGACTAGGCCCTGATGTCAGCCGGCTGGTCGACAGGAAGCAATTCATCTGCTGGAGGTAATCAGGCAGGGATTAGACGTTTCCACCGGCAGCGGGAATATCACACAATATCAGACCCCAGGTGGTTAAAGACAACTGTTACCTCCGAGAAAAGTTTCCAAAAACTTCTACTGATATCTCCACGCTGTGCGTAAAACCTGCCATCGCTGGAGTCACTTTGGTTACATGGAGACGACTCCTCCAGAGTGTCCCATCCTGACTTCTTCGCGCGTAAAATACACACAAGCATCCAGAACCTCGTGGAAAGTCTCCAGTGGAACTTACAGATGAAAATCTAGATCATTCTCTCTGCTCTGCCTCGGTTCGACGCCGGTGAATCAGGTGCCGCTACAACAAATCCTGCGGCTCAGGCATTAATCTGAGGGATTGTGCCTGTAGGCTGCCTGCAGGCGTGAGTCTGAGAAACAGCAAGCGCGATTAGTGACCGTGGCAGCTGCCAGTATGAGTTGCTGGCATCTGCCGCATCTGCCAGTAGCTGCCAGTTTTGTATTGACTTATTTTGTCCTTTCTGTTTTGCTCTCCTCTCACCTCATAAGTCAGTACAGTGGCCACTGAAAAAGAACAATAGTGATCTCTGCCTTCAGACCATTGTTTTCATTTTTCCTTTTTTAAAACTACAATCGATTTTCTTTTCACCTGGTGAAACACTTCTTTGGTGGTGAATAAATACAAAGATCTTGTAGGGACAGTGACAGGATGCAGGAAAATGTTGCTCAATAACACAAAAGGCACAATATGTGGAGAAAAAAGATGCTGACCTCTACCTACAGGGGGCGTTCACTTTTTGAGTGAGTCACCCAAGTACTGGCATGTGATGATTTTTCTGTGCCTGCAGGAGGCGTTCACTTTTTGAGTTAGTGACCCATTGAGTTGAATGGAGCTGCCACAGATTTCTGACATGTGACGATTTTTCTGTGCCTGCAGGGGGCGTTCACTTTTTGAGCTGCCAGCAACTCATACTGGCAGCTGGCAACTGCCAGCAACTCATACTGGCAGCTTCAGCACGAGGCGAGTTCAGCCAGTCCACCTACTGTGAGATCAGCCGTGCGTCGCGCTTCTGCAAAATAAATTAGCTCGATCTCAAATGTTGAGTTTCACATAATGCACATCAGAGTTATTAATTTGGATTGATAATATCACAGAGGGATATGCATTACTCAGCCCTTTGACGTTTTTAAATTAATATCACTTCATTGGTGTCTTATATTAATGTGAAGTGATCACCGACAGGGGCCATTCGGGTCATGAGGCGCATCTGAGGACAACCAACCCGTCTGTTTCCAGTGTTATGCTCTTGGAATCAAAATGTGATTGTTGTGTAAAATCAATTTAATTTTAAATGATCAGACATGTTTTTCAACATCTTGCAGATGAGAAAACAAGATCCCTGCTCCATCCCTCAAGTTTTGCATGTTTGTCATTTTCACAACCCTCAGACAATTAAAGCTACAACATTCTGTGTGTTTTAAGAATACATGTACCCTTTCCAATGTTTGTCTTTTGAGACCTAATTTGCTGTTTGTTTTCACTTTGCTCACATGCTGTATCCATTACAACCAATAGAGAGCGACGTCTCTCCATTCACAGTCAAGATCAGACCTTAAATGAAATGTAACTTTTCGATTAATAATTTGCTTTTATTTCTTGTTGTAATATCTGTTTTACTGTACTATAGTTTCGGCAGTTTAATAGTTTTATGTCATCACATTTTGCGTAAAAGAGTCTTAAGTTTTGTGCAGAAAATACGAACTTTACTATACGAGAATTCCACCCATTAAAGCTGTACAAAGAAGTCTCTCGACATAATTTGACATTAATTCCACAACGTAACAGCTCAGAAACGACAAAATAACATCACTGTAAATTTATTTATTAAAAATACCATACGACAGTTTTATATTTTTATCATAAACTATAGTACCACAAAATACGGTTAAAACGCTCATAAATCCGTTGGATTAGACCAATATTTGGACAGGTTTATAACTAGTTTCATCATTTTTGCCTCGGTCTGATGTGTCAGTTCATCAAGGAGGGGAACATGGTGAAAACCTTGATCGCATTGGCTGTATTTGCTGTCAATCAAATCTATCTCTCTTCTGATTGGCTCTTCTCTCTGAAGTGTCATTTTTGGGTTTGAGCAAAACTTCAGCATATCCAGGGCTGGTGTAGTGGCGAGGTGATTCAGAAGTTTCGTGAAGAAATGGCCACAAGGAAAGACTAAAAAAGGTACGTAAAAATATTTTTTATTAACACGTTTAATGCCCAGATAAAAGTTTCTGTCGTAGTTTGTAAACAGGGGCGTCATGATTGTTCTTTCGAGCTTGATCCGAGTTTCATTGTCTTTTGGCCACAAGCTAACTTTAAGTTTCTTACAGTCTTATTAATGAAAGAAGTCACCGACAAACTGCTCTGTCATGTTGTATATTGTCTCATATTTCTCAAAAGTCTTCCGTTAAGTAGTTATAGTGATCCTGCATCACTATTTGAACTTCTCCTCACTATTTCTGTATTATAGACGTGTCTACAACCGAAACTACTTCTCGTCTTGTTTGCCTGTTGACATCACCCAGATTACACCGTTAGACAGGCGTCAACCTGACACATAAGTGAACATTTCGTAGATTTTAATGATGCAAATAGATAAAAATCGACGCCGAATTTACATGAATAAACAATTCGACCAGGAAAACACATAATTTTATTTATAATTTTTGCATAGGTTGAGCAAGAGTGAAGCGAAGTACAAAGTAGAAGTTTTGTTAACGGAGTCTGGGGGTAGTTTTCCTATATGCCAGATTAATGTTGATTATCAGGTTTGAATCCACTTATCTCCCTTCTATTACACCCAAACACTGATTTATGGCTCATTATGCGTCTTGACTTAATAAATGTTGATTTCTACATACTTGTGGATCAGGCACAGTGATGGTAGGCGGGGGTTTAAATAGATGAAAATAACTCCAAAATAAGGAAGTTGTTGTTAGCGAGTTGAGACATGTCTGTTGTCTCCTGTTGCAGTCTCTTCTTGTCTGCTCTAATAATAATGTTAATGTGCATTTGCACTTGAGTGCCTTTCATAACTCCCATGTTAGTCAGAACATGTGCTGCATGCCTGAAGGAGATGCCTGCAGCCTCTTTACACTTTTTCCTGGGATCATGACAGTTGTGAAGATGACAGCCACACCAGGAAGAATGTCAGCGTGTTAGACAACTGAAGAACAAGTAGAAAATGTTTGGATGAACTTTTATTCAATTTTTTTCCTTGACTGGGTGGAAGCATCTTTCTTCCGTGTGAGTGGAAAAAAACAGTATTTATGATTAATAAGGTTTCTGGCACAAAGACTTGTGAAAGAAAGCAGGACAGTAGGACATCCCTCAATGACCTAAATACTTTCAAAAACACCGCTGCTAAATAAATCCATGCTTGGCTGCACACTTAAACATAAAAACATCGCAGAAATAAAGACATCAAGAGGCATTTATTTTGTTTCCAACCCACACCCATTTCATCGGCAAGAGATTTTTGGTGTTATATGACAACCTGCTTGCCTGGCTACATGCCTCACGCTCACTTTGAGTCTTTTTTTTGGAGGGATTATGAAGCTCAGGATTAGAGCAATAGAGTAAGAGAGAGAGAGAGGGCGAGTGCCCCCTTTGAAAAGACAGACAGTGTGTTGTGGGTGTGTGTGTGTGTTAATGGCTGGACTGTTTGTCAGCTGAAAGAAAAGAGAAAGGGAAGAGGAGGAGGAGTATGTTGTTTATGAGAGAGGAGCTACATGCCTGCATAATTCTGCTCTAATTTTGCATTAATGAGTGAATAAATACATCAGATCAGTGAGGACAATTTGTGTTTATAATGGCACAAGTTTCCAGAATTTTATCTGGACAGTACTCCTTGTTTGAGAAACATTTCAAGCTGTATGTATGTGTGCGGATCATTTCAAATGGGGATAGTACGTTACACAGTTGAGCTGAAAATGTGAGTTATGCTGTCACTGAAGATGTTACTCCTGACCTCCTCGTGATGATTCTGTTCAAACTGTAAGTTTCAGACGCATGAGGCCATCAGAGACTTCCTCTTTTGGTGCTGTAAAGGAAACGTGGCCGACCGCAGCGAGGCTTCAGGTTGTGTCGTGACTTTGACTGATTTCATTTAGAGAGGAGTTTGAAACACCTGCACGGGGGGTGCAAAACATGCAAATAAAGTCAAAAGTGTGTCAGTGCATTATTATAATCCACTGGTTCCCAACATTTTCCAACTCAGGGCCCACTTTTAAGTCTCAACAATTTCAGTGCTTACCTCTAAGCAAATGATTACAGACACCTTATAATGTATTCCCAGAGTTTTGTTTTTTTTACTGAAGATTGAACATAAAGGACTTGACTGAATAAGGGACAGATATTTTACTCTGATATTCCCTAAGCTTGTTCTCAAAAAATAATCCAATGAAATGTGAAAAGTGACTCCAAAAGGCAAAAAGCAGTCAGGAGCAGCGAAAAATGTATTGAGTGCAGAAAAATGAACAAACTCTTCAGAGATTTTTTGTAATATTCTAATTTTCTGAGACACTATTCATTATCTGTAAGCCATAATCATCAAATTTTTAAGAAATAAAGGCTCAAAATAATTCACTGTATGTAAAATGAGTCTATATCATAACTGTGTTTCACTTTCTGACACGAATCCCACTTTCTCCCTTATTGAAAAAGGGAATAATAAAAATAATATCATCCCCCTCAGTAAAGCTATTTATAAAAATGTATAACATGGGGAACCTGAGAATAATCACACAATAAATTGCAATACAGGGAAAAATAATCCCAATTAGATATTTTAACAAATCATTCAGCATTGGAACTGATGCAACAATGTAAAGTCATTCATTTTAGTGTGTTCATTTGTGAAAGGAAAGGTTCATAATGTATCGGCTGTGAGTCATATTGTGTTTAAGGTCATGGTCACTTGAGTCACATACTGCTGCATTAAGAAATCAGTCCTTAAGTAGTTTTGATATCTGACTCGTAGCCATGTTCTTGGCTGGTAGGAAGTGGTTTTCTTGTTGTTGCCACACATCCTCTGCAGGAGAGAACACTGTGCATGCTCATGCAACTCACACTTTCAGAGGTGGAGTTGATTTTTCAATAAACCTGCTCACATTACATCTCCCGTAGACCGCAGCCTTGGTCACAGAGGTGCATCTTAACGCATAAACCCTTTAAAGAATGGCTTTTTGCAGACTGTCTAGAATCACCTGACCTCTGATGTTCTCCAACCATGCAGAGAGTTTTTATCTGATGAGGTTTGGAGATGTCTGCTGTCTCTTCACTGAGATAGAGGTGATAGAAGTTTGATTTCTCTCACAGCAATTGAAAGGCAGGAACTTTGTTGCCCCTACTGAAACAGTGAGGTTGCAGCTCTTTGGGGGAAAAAGTAGCAGCAGAGATAATTTCCAAAAAAAAAATCCTGACCCAAAGAAAGCAGAGTTAAACTCATCAGAGTGTGAGTTTACATCGAAGTCTGTTTGTTTCTGATGTTTGGTTGTGTGTTGATCTTAATCTAAACTCTTCTGTGTGTCAGGAGGTGGGAGGATGTCTGTGGAGGTGGACTTGCTGCTGCAGGAGGCGAAGGAAAGCATCGAGGCGGCCCAGAACTATCGCAGTGAACTCCAGCAGCGCCTGCATGGCCTCAACCAGGCCCGCAAACAGGTACCACTATCTGTCTACACCTTTAAAAGTTAGAAATCAGCTCAATGGACCAGAGAAGGCCATCACCCAGCCGACTCTCTCTTTTCTCCTGATGTAACGATGCTGGGGTAACATGAAGTCTGTTGCTCCCTGACCCGGACAAATCCCAGGAGACTGTATTCTCTCTCCCTCACTCTGTCTGATATCTCTTCCTTCCTCATGCTGTCTAGATTTACCCCTCCAGCTGCTCGCAGTAAACAATGCTGCTATTTCCTGTCGCCAATATCAACAGCTAGGAAGAGTCAGAGAAGATGTGAAGGAAAGAGAGAGATAAAGCACAGGGAGCGGACTTTTTATAAATTACCCACTGTGAAAGAAAGGTCATGTTGTGGAGCAGAAGTTCAGCTGCATTGACTAGATAAGTTCAGATTCAACTTCATTGTAGTTTAACAGCACAGTGAGAAAAGGAAATGCAGTGTGGTGTCAAAGCTGAAGTGCTAAAAGCAGCGAGTCAAAGTCAAGTTTAAGATTAGTTCTTTACGTCCAACAAAGAGAGTCATGTGCATACGTATTTATAGAGTGCATAGAGTAACTATATTTAAATATAAGTATATTAGTAAGAGGTTGATATGAATATGCTTAGGACGGAAATGTCACTTGAGTATTTTACTGCACCTCAGTAGCTTTAAGAATATCATGATGGTTGTTTAATGGGACTGGACTAGGATTTTCTACGTGATCTTGAAAAATCTCAAATCCATGCCTGATCAGAATACACAATTTGAAATGAGATTATCAGCACTTAAAAGGTTATTTCTAAATTTTGATTCCGAGCTTCTTGAATGGGTCAAAGTGATCTAGATTGATTTATGGCAACTCGAGTCTGTATGACAACACCACGCCAGCTGACAAAGTTTAGCAGTGAGAAGAGGGAGATCTGTGTTGCTATGATTTATTCAGTAATAATGGTGGACACTGGAGCTGGACTATGACAGCAAAGGGACAAAAGAGTGGAAGAAAGCTAAACAGGACAGTGATAGAGCATGGGCTACAGGCTAAAAGTAAATACGTAAGTCAGGTTATCACGACAGTTTTGGCGAGTCCTCTGGCTGAAAGTGTGGCTGCAATTCTCTTCATACGTACTCTCCTCACAGTCACTTACAAAAGCTCATATGACATACATGACATCACTATCATGTGCGGTTTTGTTCAAGTGAATGATCAAACTCCAGTTAGATTACCAAAAAACTGTTTTTAACATCTCTAGTTGTGCCTTCCTACTTCAACATTTAGAGGAAGATTCAAAATGGAAGAACTCCTTTGGTGCCTTTTTGTTTCTTCACTCTACATTCTACAGCCACTTTTTTTTAATTTCAAAGCAAGCGTCAAATGAAAGATACTTCTTAGATTACTCTGGAAGTCTCTCTCTCTCACACACACAAACACATTAAATAACTTATTTTGTGTTTGCATGTCTGTCTCCCCTCCGCCCATTTCCAGCTGTTTCATCACACTTTATCTCTCCCCATCCAGTCTGTGGCGAGCTTTCTTTCCCATAACCCCCCTTCTTTCCCACAGCCAGGATGGCTCAGCACCAGATTGAAGGAATACAGGAAACACACACACACACACACACACACACACACACACACACAAGCATATGCACAAGAGGGTAGATAGCAGAATGTGTGTTTTTGAAAACTCAGACAATACTATCACTGCTGCATCTCGTCTTCGGAGGATTTGTCCTCCAAACACTCGCCTGATGTCACATCAGCTTCTCCATGTTTGACACTTGTTGAATAATGTCTGGCCGTATTTTTAGTTCAACTATTATCTCTCAAACACTAAATATTGATCACTAGCTGTCTGTGCCGTACTGATAATCGTCAGGAAGTGATGCAGCAGTTGGAAAATGTCCTGTTTCACGTGGAGCCCGGTGTGTATTCTGGCGCACGTCCCCAGGCGTGTGTTTCCATTCTCTTAGTCATGCTGTCCTCGTGTTATCAGCGCTGCAGTTGTCAATCAGCCTTCCGTTTCCTGATATCTCTGTATTGCTTTCTCTGTTCACACTCATTGTGAAATGCCTGAGTGCAAAAAAAAAGTGAGTTCTTTAAAGAGGAACTGAAACATGAACTCTGCCTCTGATGGAAAACTTTACAAGCTTCTTGTGTGTTTGAACTGTGGTGGTTGTAGGAGAAGTGTTGGATGAGATTGGGGTGAATGGCGAAGGGTTATAACACGCAGTGAGCTCAGTTTCTTGACTCCATGCTCTTTTTGTCCCTCAGGTTCGGGGCAGTTCGAGTCAGGCCCGTGAGGCCCTCCGGCGGCACTTCACGGAGCTGCAGGCGGCTGCAGGACGGCTGCTAACTGAGCGGCTGAACGCTCTGCTGGCTGAGGTGGACACCATCGAAACACAGAGTGTTAAACCGCTCGATGACTGCCAGAGTCTCATCGAGCACGGCGTGGGCCAGGCCGATGAGCTGCTCAGAGAGGGTCAGTCCCTGAAAGGGAACATAAGCATTTCAGGAACATTTAAGTCCTGGAGATAAGTCGGTCATGCTTTTCTCACTGCTTTTCTTACCACCTGTCCAGGGGAAGCAGCTCTACGTTGTGGTCTCGGGGAGAAGGAGGATCAGCTGGGCAGTTTTACAAAGAAAGCCATGCACATCCAGCTGGACAGGTAGGACAGGGACAAAGATCAAGCCTACATCACAAACAAACATCTGCAACATGGAAAACAATGCACAGAAAGTCATCCAAATATCATAGTGATGTTTCGTCCATGTCCTGTGTTACATATTTCCAGTCTCCCAGAGGTCCCAGCACTAGTGGACGTGCCGTGTGTTTCTGCCCAGCTCGACGACTCCTTGCTGGGTCTGCTGAGGGAACGTGTGTCCCGCCACGGCTCTGTCTCCTCACACCCGCCTGCTCAGATCGAAGAGCTCCAGGAGAGACCGGGCAGCGTCCTGGTCCGCTGGTGTAAGGTCAGCAGAGAGAGCACAGAGAGCAGATAAATTCTAATTTAAGCCTAGAGGACTATCATTTAAAATAGTTTCATCATCACTATCACTGGGTATATTTTACCTGATATGAAATACCCAATAAAAAATACTTCTCATCAAAATGTATTGAATTCAAAAAATACATGGCAATGTGAAGTTCTCCTCTTTTACGTTACTATATATTTAAATCTCATGAAATGAAAAAAAAGATATCACTAGCAGACTCAAAAGCAAGGCTCCAAAAGTAGTAAAAAAAAAATTAGGGAGAAAAAAATGAAAAAATTCATAAGAAATAGAATAATTGAGCAGAAAACTTCTTCTTCTGTTAACACATTCATGGACTTGTGAGCCTTGCACAGTTAACATTATAAGAAAATATAACATTTTTTGATGAATAGAACTCCAAATATTTTACCCCTTGAATACCACTGTGGGGTGAAACTCATGCCTGTTGAATAGACCAGGGATGGGAGCAGGGAAACACACCTACCTTTTATGATGTTAGTGAGAAGCATGATGGGACCCGTGACCCCCTATAACCCCCCTTTGCTTTCTTTTATTTATTTTTTGATTTCTTATCTTCTCTTTTGATGACTTTCTGTGGCAAAAAAACCTCTCTGTTGTTTTTTCGTTTCATGTTTGCTCTTTCATGTTTGCTCCAGGTGGATGAGGACTTTGCAGCAGCAGATTATCGGCTGCAGTACCGGCGCTCTGGCAGCGGGGGGAGCCAGTATGAGGATGCCTACATTGGTAGAGACTGTGAGTTCCTGGTTCTCCATCTGGACCCTAACACGGATTATCTATTCAGGGTCTGTGCCCGAGGGGAGGGCCGCACAGAGTGGAGCCCGTGGAGTGTCCCACAGACCGGATACACCACGCTCACACCGCACGGTAGGAGGAGAAAAAAATGAATGCAATCTAGCTTTTTCCTCTCTGTAGTTTATCTGAGCATCATATTTATGAGTGTGTGCTGTTTTCTGGTCCTGCAGAGTGGTGTCCAGGTACTGAGGGCTACATCCTGAGCAGCAGGAGAAACATCGCTCTGCGGAATGACTCCTCCCAGTCGCGTTGTCCTGCCCTGTACTCAAACGCTCCCACATACTTCTGTGGCCAGACCCTAACCTTTAAGTATGCACACACAATCACTCATCCAACTTTCACCAAAAAACTGTTCAACATTTAATTCCTAAACATGTTAGGTTTAGATTTGCTTCTATAAATAAAATATTCTAATCAGATCTGAATCATTTGTGCATGTAGGATCACAGCAGCAGGTCCCATGGATCGCAGGGACAGTCTGGGTGTGTGTGTGGACAGCAGGAAGGAGGCAGAGTCACTTCAGAGAGACCAGGCTGTCTGTATTTCCACAAGTGGTACGCTGGCACAGACACACTCTCATGACATTTTATCATCACATCTGTGTTAAAGTGGACATATTTTATCATTTGTCATTGTTGACACACTGTAGAAACACAGTGTCACTTGAGAAGTTGCAACAAAGTGACAGTTTTATTTGTGCTGAGGCAGGATGAGTCATTGAAAAGTGTAAGGCAGTAAGTTCTGTCCTTTCAAAATAAAAGCATGTTTGTCATCAAAATAGCAAATAAAGTTGCAGAAGGCTCAGTTAGCTAAAGTGCCCAAAAAAAGCATAAAATGATCAGGTATATGTTCAAACACTGTGATGTGTTGATGTTAAGGTGCTGTTTTCGTCAACGGCAAAGAGATGACCAACCAGCTGCCGGCCGTCACCGTGGGCTCAACCGTGACTTTCGACATGGAGGTGGTCAACCTATTTCCGATCAGCAACAACAACCTGAGTGAGGGAGGAAACTTCAAGCTGCGGGTGACCATTGGCTCGGGGAACAGGGAGGTGGTGTTTGATTGGCTGGTGGACCAGGCGGTAGACTGCCTCTACTTCGGCTGCTCTTTCGTCCACTGCGGCTGGAAAGTGCTCGTGTTTTGATGCGAAGATGGGTGCGTTAAAATGCTGGAGTTCAGGAGGCGCTCACACAGGTTCAGGTTGTAGTTTTTCAGTACATGTCTGGGGGAACCATCACCCAGGAATTTGCTGTCGCTTCGAAGGCAGAAACTATCTACAACATCCGTCTGAAGAGTGTTTTCTTCAGCAAGTGTTGACCAACTTAACAGAGGGTAAAGATCTTATTTTGAAGAGCACAATGCTTAATTTCAGCTCCATTTAAAAAAGTATTGCTGAACAAGTTGCTGATCTACTTTTAGTTTGTTTCTGCGCTACATCAGAGCAGAAAGTTTCCTGCTGGAGTAGTTTCTAAACTTTGGTACCTGTTTGTTGTTAATACTTCAAGATATGCAAAAGAAGACCAAGATGAAGCAGTTTCTAGGCTGCAGCACAATCTTTTGTTTCACATAGATCTTGGGCTTTTAAAGAGACTGGGTCGAGAGTTTGGGTGTTGTTAAAAGAAAAGATGCTTTTTTTGAGCCGGCAAATGAATAAATTGCTCTTCCCTGTGTCACCAAACCTACACGGCAGAACAGGGAGTTGTTTGTCTGTTGTTGTTTTTTTTCATCTGGAAGATTCTTTCTGATATCGTGTGACTAAACAGCTAACTTTAGTCCAACTGAACATGTCTAAATAGAAAGCATTTAGCTTGAAGCCTATGTGAGACAAACATCTGATCATTGATCCTTAAGTTTCCAGACTCCTCCTCAGCCTTCAAAAAGCCCCGACGGATTAAAGTGTCACCACAGCTTTTCTGCTTTTTTTGGGCCTGCCGTTGAGGTTGGCCTTTGTTTACACTTTGTGTTTTATTTCTGTTGGTTTTAAGTGGATAAAGTTGGCTGTGAATCTATGCAACGTCTTAATATCACAAAACAGGCCAACAGGTCGTCCAGGGTTTGGATCCATTTGTCTTCGAACTGCTACACCTGAAATTATTTTGTCTTTTTTTTTTATCCAAACAGAAACCATTCACTGTGAAGCCACACTTTGTCTTTTGTTTTGCTCTTCTTATACATGCTTAAAGGGACAGTTCAACAAAAACAACCAAGGCTGTGATTTTTCTGTCTGTGTGAAGCTTAGGGACTTAGAATTAGAGTAATCTCACTGTTACTTAAGATGATATTTAGATATTTTCATCGACAATCCTAACAGTATTTAAAAATTCTTCATGTTTAGGTAAAGGATGAGTGTCTGAATGAGCTACACATTGAGTCATATTTATAAATCTGGGAGCTGTTCAACCTCATGTTTCCATTTTTATGTCTATTTTGTCATTTCTTTGACTTCTTCTGTGGTTTGTTTCAAAAAGGATTTTTTTAATGAATCAAGAAAATAAAGCCATGCTTTGATGAAACAAAGGCTTCAGATTGACTCAGAAATGTTAAGAAACATTACTTCCAAGTTGAAACTTGGTGCATTTGCATAAAAGAAAAGGAAGAAAAGACAGAACAAGGATGAGAAAGAAAGACAAAGACAGCATGAACAGTTTTGTACAAAATCCTTTTTTAATAGAAAATTATTTCAGCTCAACTCAAAATGTTCCCAAACTCCAAGTCTGATTTCTCATAAGTCATTGAAGAAAAGTCTCCTTTTCTTGCCATGGCTCCTCCCATTTTGTGCAAAATGCCGCTGGTCTCATGTGAAAGAAGAAAAACAATCAGGAGAAAAGCTGGAGTTGGCTCTGTCTGACACAAACATCAACCTGTCATAAAGCTTCAAAAGAGCAGACTCTGATCTTAATTTTCCTGCAGACACGTCCACTCTGTAAACCACCTGTCCAACAAGTAGCAAAGAAACCTTAAAAACCTGTAAAACTACAAACCAGCATGAGGACTTTGTGCTTTTGGTCTCACAGACTCTTCCAGGCAGTGAAAGCTTTGCAGAAAGTTATTTACAAAGAGGTGAGAGACATTTAACAAAAGAAAACTACAGCTCAAGTGATCAACTTTGGTGTGAAATACAAAACCAACAACCAGATCAAACAATGATTTATCTCTGAGGGTTTCACTTCAATGAAAGCTGCAGAAAAGTGAAGAAACTGAAGAGAACAAACATTAGATAGTTTGTGTTGATGTTTTTGTGCTGTCCCAAGGCTCTGCCTCCTCTAAACATGCAGCATAAACATTTGTTTGTAATCATTATTGTATTTGTTGGTTCAGCGATGAAATGAAAATGCTGCAGCCTAAAAAAATCAACAACTAGAATAACACACAGGAGGAGCGTGTAGGTTTGAGACGACTGGATCTGCACAGAAAGAAGATCTGAGATAATGACAAAATCCATCTTAGCATCACTGTCGGCAGCAGAGAGAGGAGACATTTCTAGCACCAGTAATAAATCCCTGCAGTGGATGTGTGTGTGTATGTGTGTGTGTGTTCACTCAAGTCCTCAGAAGAATGCACTGTGTACAATAAATATCAAGGTATCTGTGTGTTTCAGAGATCGGCTCGTCATCAGGTGAAGTGTGAAGCAGCAGAGTTCTTTGTGACAACAGATGTACTGCAAAGACTAAAACCTTTACAAGTGTTTGTGCCTTAATTTTTGTAAAAATTGTTGATATGAGCCACATTCAGCTGAAAAGTCCAAAAGTATGTCTTTTTTCAAAATATTTAAAGACAAAAATTATGGATGCATTGCTTGTAACTACTCAAAAATATCCATCAGGGGTAAGAAAAATTTGCTTGTTTTGCTAGTTTCTGGAAACAAGAATTATGTCTTAATACAAGAATTTTTTTAACCCCATTGGCAGATTTTATTGACTCGTTACAAGCAATTCAAACATTAATTTTGTCTTTAAATATCTTGAATAGACATTTTCTAGACTGCTCTAGTGAATGTTGTTCACATCTAGTCAAAAATTACATTTTTTTTTTACTAAAAACGAGACATAATGACTAGCTTAGTTTTCAGTTTTTGCAGTATGGTGTTGAAGACCAGATGATGCAGACATGAGGAGACCAGAACCAGATTCAGACAGATAAAGATGTGGATGAGTTCTCAATTAAAATCATGGCAAACGGAGACCTAAAAGAAACCTTTGGTGGAGCAGAGTTTGGCTGATTGCTGCGTTACATCCAAGATGACAAAGAAGTGTGTGCTCCCCAGATTACACACTGAGCTGCCCACAAACACACACACTAGTTTATTCAGAGCAGTGGATCATCAGTTGAGTGTTGGAAAAACTGCAGTGGTCAGGAGTGTTTCTAGAAAAAGGATGTATTTATAAGGTGTTTGATTGGAACAAAATGCGGATAACAATCAAAAACGGGACAAAGAGTAGTAATAGAGAAACTTTATCTGTTGGATTTGAAACCAGTCTTATTTTTTAAGTATTTAGGGTCTACATGACCAAGAGGTACCTTTCCACTGTTCTCTTTTTACTCCAATGAACAGCTATTTTATCTCACAGGACAATGGAAATTGCTGCTCAACCTCTGATGCTATCATACTTTTTTTTTTTAACCTTTGGAGCTGTTACACAGAGGAGTCCTCAACATTTCCCAAATCTTTATTCTTGTCTCTCATTTTACACCCTAATTATGCAAAAATAGAGCTCAGATTTATAAATATTAGAGTTTAGTCTGTGAACTGTCTCCCTTGACTGAAACTTGATTTTGCCGCTCCACTTTGGGATCGGACATGAAGGAGAAGGACAAATCAGCTGAAATGTTTCCACTTGAAGCATCATGAAAAGAAGGGTAAACTTTTATTCTTTTGGATGTAAATGTGTAAAAAACTAAAATTCCTGTAAATGAAGCTTCTTGATTTTAAGTCCTGCAAAAGCATTTTTGTTAATTACCCTGAATCAGAACCTGAGAGTTTCTGCTCAGCCATTGACCCCTCAGTCACAGCTCCCTCCTCCTCCTCCCCCCGCCGATTCCCGTTCTCCACACAGCTGTCGTTAGTCTCCTCGCTGCACGCTTTATACTCTGACGGATCTGGATCTGGATCTGGATCTGGCTCAGGCTGGGACTCCACAGCCGTCTCCCAGTCCTCCTCTTCTTCCTCGTCCTCCTCTCTGTCCCTGTCTGTGTCTCTCTGGGTCCTGAGGAGACGGAGTTTGGCCATGGCCTTGTCGATGGTGAGCGTGCTGATCAGGTTGAAGTCGTGCATGCTGACCAGGTGCAGCAGGAAGTTGCGGCAGAGGTTGAGTTTGACTATGTGCTCGCCGTGTTTATCGGCAAACGCCAGGCAGGCTTCATTCATCTGGTTGTCAGCGATAAAACTGGAAGAGGGATGGAGGTGTAAGGGACACAAAAACTTTTATCCAACAATATTTATAGATTACAACCAGGGCTGCACAGTATTGGGAAAAATTGGTGTTATGATATTTTGGTTTCCTATGATAGATGTTGCGATATTTTTTTAAGTTTCCTGCTGATCTCCGTTCCGCTGAATTCTCCCTTACTCCCCTGAAATGGTGGAAATAGACTCTCAGCTAATTGCCTCGACTGGTCATAACTTTGTTTTATACACACCCATGCTTCATGACGTGCAGGTTCCACAGCTTCATGATCTCCTTCTCACCTTCATTGACGTCAGTGAACTCTTCAATTTGCTGCCGAGAGACACAGAAGTCATGTTTAACTGAACCCTGAGTCAACATGATCAGCTGCTTTCTCCAGACACTTTACCTCCAACAACAAAACATTATGACACACTTTTCTTTATCTGACCTTTGTGGTTTTCTCTTTGAGCCAATCAGGGTCCCTCTCGTCCTCACTGTCCACATCCATCTCCTGTGGCCGCCGCGGTACGCAGCTGTCACTGCGGAAGTAGAGGCGGTTGTGTCCACTGATGTAGGTCCTCTGCTGCTCCTGATCGCCGTCCTCTGACTCCAGAAACTCAGACAGACTTGGCTTTGTCCTCTTAGGTCTGAGGAAAGATGTTCAAACATTGATTGGAGACAAATCCAAATACTCACATTTCTCTCAGAGAAGGTACAAAGTAAACATCTGTGGTACCTGCAGGTGAGAACATGTGTGACAGACGTCCTCTTCACGGGTCCGTTCCTGCTGAAGGCGAAGCCCGGCTGGTTGTGGATGTCCTGAGGGTTTCCTGCATATGAACCGTCGTAACACTCGTTGATGGAGACCTCGATCTTTGCTCCTTTGGGGTGAGGCTGACACGGATCAGGATTTTAGTTGACTTGAGACTAAACCTTTCAAAGCACTGAGTTTGTTCATTCATGTTTAATTGGAACTGTTTGAATCTTTCTCACCACATAGTTGAAGATGAAGCGAGGGTGCGACAGTTTGAGGTGTTTGATCAGACTGTAGAGCTTCCTGCAGTTCAGCGTGCACCACGGACAGTGGAGGTCGTCTCTGGCCTCGGTCTGCTGCCTTGTGTTGTGGTTGTACTGGAACTGGATCAGAAAACACAGAGTGAATGGGAGAGAGATCAAAAGGAACTTAAGACAGCATCTGTGTCCATGGAAAGGGACTGACCTGGTAGAAGATGCGCAATTTCTGTCTGGGTTCTGCTGAGATCTGTTCTCTTCTTGTTTGCATATCAGGGTTTATTGATTCTTTGACAGCTGGAAGAGAAACAGACCATCAAACAATATTTACGGCCCAGAGTCAACAACTTTTCACAACCAAACCTGCTGCTTTCTGCTCACCTGGAGTGTGTGTGGCTCTCTGGGTGCTGGGTCTGCTGTCCTGGTTGGTCTCAGAGTTGCGGGTGGCTAAAGGTTTGGCCACAGGAGCTGTGGAGTGATCAGAGGAGTCAGTGGTCCAGCGCAGAGTGAACTGAAGGGTTGGCCCCTGAGAGAAACTCTCAAACGGAGGCAGACGCTGCAAACAGAGGAAAAGAATTTACTAAACTTCAAAATTATCTTCTGTTGTGTGCATTCCAGCTTCCTGACTTTATCCGTTTTTTACTATTTGAGCAGAAATCAGCTATCACCTCTTATAGTTCTGGTCTCTGAATGAAAATTGACACAAGCTGCATAATAAGCTGAGATCTGGATGTCTTACTTCTTATAAAATTTTGCATCGCTAAACTCCCTCACACACCTTTCCATCCAGGATGGTCTCCCAGGTCGCCCTCTTCTTGTTGAGCGGACACTCCTCCATCTCTTGCATAGACACCTCATACTCCCCATCCAGCAGCTGCAGACGTCTGCACACAAACACAACAACTTTACAACACTTTTATATCTGCATCTTTGCAAAATAAATGCCAGTCTGTGAACTCAGGGACAAACTGAAAATATACTTCTATAAAACTATGTAAAAAAAATGAAAAACTATTTAGATAGAAATCAATCAGAAAATGAGGATAAGAAACAGAAGAAAAGGGCATAAGAAAGGATGCAAAAATTGTTAACTAACTATTCGTGTGAGTGTGTGGATTGTAGCGTCACCTGTTTTTATCAAAAACTGTCATCTGGGCCACAAACGTGGTTTCTCCCTCGTCCCTGAGAGAAGAGCTCCGCCTCTTCCTGTTTATGACTTCCTCTGCAAAATCTGAGACATGAAATTACTATTAAGAGCTTCAGGGAGTAATCAGAGCATTATATTAAAGCCTTGACTTCCAGAAAGAAGACTCCTTTACAAACATGAACAGACAGAGGGAAGTCTAACCTCTGCTGTTGTGATTCTCTCCGTTGGTCAGGCCGTTGATGTGTGTCCGGGAGCATCCCGGCCTCGACACTCTGAAGAGCAGCGAGTAGGACTTCACCATGTGAGAGTTACTGGGTTCGAACTCGCTGCTGGGGACCAGCAGGGAGGGTAAGGAGCCCTGCTTGGTCTGGCCTCTTGTGTCTGGATTCAGAGGAACCTGCTTCTTTCCTGCGGGGACCTGCTTCACCGGGCAGCTCACGTCCTGAACAGAATAGTTCAGATGCAGCTGTTTAAAACCAGAATAAACTAAATTTTATTCCCTCTTTTTAATAATTTCCACACTCACCTTCCTCTTTTTGTGACAGACTTTGACCAGCAGCACCTCCAGAGACACAGAGTTCTGCTCGTTCTCACTGTCCTGAGACGGCTTCCCTGAACAAACCAAACACAAAACTTCCTGAATCATAAACTTCATCCAAAAAAAAAAGGAAAAAGTGAAAACAGTGAGAAGGACAGACTTACCAGCTTTATGAAAGAAGCCAGTAAAGGTGAGCTGCAGATTAGAGGCTAAGCTGCAGAAGCAAAAACAGAAAAGTCCTCAAAGTCAGTGAGTTTACCTTCAAGCAGGGGATAGAAAAACAACACCACAGGCAAACATTTGCTCACCTGTGAGTCTCCTGTTCTCCTCTCATCTTCTCCACTTTGAACAACAGATTGTCCACCTTGGAGCTTTTCCTGAACATGCACACAAACAGCAGGGGGTCACTGAAACAGACTGTTACTCTGGCATCATGCATAGATCACACTCTATACCTCAAAGAGACGGAGCAGAGATAAAAGATTTGACTCACTGAGTTAAATTTGCCCTTGTAGGCATTTGGTGGATGGAAAGATTGGGATTTTTGCATCCCTACACATATCTTTTGATGGACTAAATGGACTGTTTTGCTTCAGATACTGTAAGAGGACATGGTGTTTGATTCAAAATTCAAACAGCATGTTCTCTCAAATCAAAAGGCAAACACACACCTGGATCACATCAAGGCTTTTTGGAGCGCAAATAACAAAGTCACATAAATCTGCCCTACATCAACCTGAGCAGAGGTCTAATGAGCAAAAGTAAGCGAAAACACCTGGAGGCTGTGTAGAGTTAAAAACACACATCAGCAGCCCTGAGCTCTGAATCAAACTGGTTCCACTTTAACAACAAAACAATGCAGCCAAGATTCAGTTTCTGGTCCACTGAGATTTAACTTTACGATTATTAGTTCATTACTCTCCAGGAGGAAATGGCTTCTATTGAACACACTGTGAGTGCACAGCCTTCCTGCTTCAAAGGCTTACAGCAAAATACATTAAATATTAAGTAGACTTGAGTAGAGGCCGTGCAGCAATCAATCTAATCCATAACATCCACTGTCTTTGTGTTTCTTTGGTGTCTTTGATCAGTCATTCATATTTATGATCACTTGTGGACAATTAGAAGGTAGTCTCCTCATCTTGACTCACAGGCAGTGCTCCATGTGTCTAAAGCATGCGGCACGACTGCAGCAGAAAGTGGAAGCACGCTGCAGCTGCAAAACGTGTCACCTGATGCGCCGCCTTCACTTCAGATCAGGAATCATAATGCAGGAAATAACGGCTGCCAGTTTGAGTCAACAGACGTATTATTCAGTATAACAATGAGATAAATCCCCCATCCTGATGAGTCACAATATAAAAATCAAATATGAACAACAAAAAATTCAAACCCTTCTCCATTTCTGATTATAATCCTTACAGAGATGCACTGATGGTGCTTTACATTCAGAAACAATGATCATCTAGAATCTGATCTTCTGTAATATTTTGGTCATACTGCTTTTGCCTAAAAATGTAGATCCCACTTTCTCAACACAAACGAATGATATTCTGTAGGGGCTCACCAATACCACTTTTTATCGAACCGAGTGAAGTACAGTTCCAAATTAGAACATTGGAACTTCTAATGTGACTTTGAAAATGTTTTTTATTCCTCCACAATTCAAGAAATGAAATGAAGACCATGATGCACCTGCACATGTTCCTGACATTTTAATGGTCAATGGTCCCCTACCTGGGCGCCAATGGACAAGACAATTTGCTAACAATGGTATTCTTTTTTGAGCATTGGCGTACTCTTTTATGAGAGCAAGTACAAGTTCAGTGTGGTATCAATATCAGTGCATCCCCGATACCTTGTCAAATTTACTGGAGAAAGCTGTGATTCAGACTGAGTGTAAAGCTTTCTGACTTTACGCCTTTTAGCCCATTCGAGAAGAAAAACCATGGAGTAAAGTCAAAGATGACTATTGACAGCTGTGTCAATCCATTACTTGAATTTGGACACCAAAACAACACCTTTTCAAGCTCACTTTTAAACAAAAGCCACAGCTTGGGGCACCGGAGTCTTGTTTCTAAACTTGCTTGCCTCATTTAAAGAGGCCAAAGGCCAAAGCCAACCTGCAGAGCTTTGCCTCATGTCATTTCCCACTGTCTCCCAGTTTCCAGCTCTATCCACTCTCCTATCCTCTCTCTAAACACATGAAAGCCTAAAAATGACCAAAACAGAAGTCATACCTCAAAAGTCCATAATAAGTTTTGCATATGGCTAATTATTGTTTGTCATACCACACTTTCTCGGTGTTCACTGATAAGTGCATAATAAAAAAAAGCTGACCCATTTAGTCAAAGTTTTGCAGCTCAAACTTTGACTGGAAACCTTCAACTTTACTTCCATATAATAACACCAAACACAGCTCCCTACAGGCTCAACCACAAGTAGCCTCCTGTGCATTCTGTTCAAGGTTTGTATGCAAAGCAGCCTAACTGAAACCCTCCCTCGTATCTGCGCCTTAACTGATCCAGTCAGCCCCGACAGCAGCCGACATGTCGCTTGACTTTCACTCCAGATAACACTTGACCTGCTTTGAATAAGAATAACCACGAGATTACAATACACTTAAAGTTCTGAGAGCTAAAACACAGACTGGCAGGGGAAGGAAAAATGATCTACTGATTTATAACTTCTCCTCAGGAAAGACTTCTCCTACCTTTTGGTGTTGTTCCTTAAGTTTCTGTGGGACATATAGGTGAGCGTCCTGTGCAAGAATATGGGCTGAAACACAAAGAAAGTGTCATGAGTCCACCTCAGCACACCAAAAGGTGCATCAATGTCTCTTTGAATTTCAGGTGGTCAAGAAAATCATGTTACTATTGAATGAAACTCACAGCGATCAAGTTCCTGGTGCGTAGGAATCTGTAGATTTGAGTTGGCTCTGAGAACACACACATGTCGAGTATTAATCATCACTTTGAAGCAAAACAAGCACCTTAGCCAAACAGGGCTGAGGAGACTCAATACACAAACAATTCATGATGATAAATCTTTACCCATACAATTCATTCATAAGTTAGACATATCAACATTTAGAGGTCTCACACGCCTTGTGGAAGTCAAACCCCCTACTGTGGATTCAGCGTTAGTTTTTGAATTTTTCTTTTTCTGATAAAAACGGATCTGAAGTGACTTTTTTAAAATCTATTTGTAGACTACACCACTGATTGAGTTCTAAATCAGAGACTAACACTTCAATTCTTGATTGCTGTAAGGTTTATGACCATTTCAAATGTGTACCAAAGCAACATAAACAAATGAATTAAAACGACCCATACTTTTATTATCTTATCATGTCTGTTTTTCTTGGTTTAAACATGCAAATAGACTGAAAACCAGAGGCTAAATGACAGAAATGTAAAGTATGACAGCATTGCAACACGTGTAGAGAAAGGTTGTTAAAAACAAGAAAGTGTAGCAGTGATTAAGCACCAAACAGAAATTTTCTCAATGGAGCAGCTCAGATTCACAACAGTAAAACATTTTTTCTTCCAGCTTTCAGCACATTCACAGTGCACCTTTAAAACTTCTAGTGACTCTAAATTAAACCATGACACTGGTGTTTTGTGGTGTTTTAATCACTGACAGCAGCTACTCACTCTCAAAGGCCTGTAGGAACAACTCGTGGTCGGCTTGAATGAGCTGCATGTTGGGCTTCTTTGCTGCTGCCATCGCAGAAGAGGACGACTGGTACAACCCGTTGGCTTTACCTCCAGAGCCAAAACCCGCCGGGTTACTTCCCCCCGATGAGCTCTGCTTCTGTGGAGCCATTTCAAATAAATGGCCCAAAAAACTGCCCCAGAACCAGATTTAAACTGATGTTAAAAAATAAGGGGTACAGAGGTCCTCTCCCTTTGTCAAAACAAAAGACCGGTGGTTGAAGAAAACCAGACGATCAAACCGTCAAACGCTCTTATCTCTTCATTTTACACGCGGCACAAGAAAAGTTTCAGTCTTTTGAATGTGATTCTATCAATTTTACATCTGGAGGTTTTCGTTCTGGGTCGATTTTCTGTTATAGAGGTCGGCAAATACGCCTGAAATGCGCGAAACAAGTCTCGGGTGTTTTCAGAAAAAATGCTGCCTACAGAGATGTGTGACTGGCTGCCTGTGCGCATGCGCAAAAATAATTCAGGGTACATCACTTGAAAATGAATATTAACATTTATCTTGAAATTTATGGTTTATGATTAAAACAAGTGTAACGACTTCCTCATCGTTTTCTGAAAGTAAACTCTCTCCGGTTGTATTCATACCATTTGCGAAGATATAAGTAGATAGTTTGAATTAACGACGGCTGCAAACGGTTCGCGGTTGGGTGGCATTTTTCAAATAGGCAACATAACTGGGCAGAACACCACAAGCTTGCTAACCGGCTAACTTCCTTAGCCAGCGAGCATCCGTCCCGGGCTAAACAGTTAGCATCATCACCCTCTTCGACTTCATTACTTAAGACACCGGAATGTGAAACCAATCGACAGTTGCTTTGACAAAGAACAGACGCTTGAATAAAGGGTTCTGATGTTTCTGTTTACTCAAAATGTGATGTGAAACACTTGTAATGCCCGTTGGGAAGTTGGTTTAACGGTTTCGTAAAGAGCACACAATTGTAAACAAGATTTGACCAATACTTTCCAAGTAAAATTTTATTTGGACTTTATTAATTAAAAGAACTGTTCCAGTTGGTGTTATTGAAGACATAATAGTGAACTAACAATTAATCACATATGTTAATACAAACACACACTCAATTCTACACACTGGCCTTACAGTATTGTTAGAGCAATTGTCTTTAAATTTTATTTTGAAAGCACAGTCTTTACTACTTCCGTCTTTCTTAGCCTTGACAAACGTCCGCTGAGGCTCCCACTATCTTGTGTTAAAAGATACCGCCTTCTCACAGCCCTGACCAATCAGCGTGGTCGTGCGTGAACACTCGTGATCTCATTGGTGAGAATTTTCGGCCGAGCTTATTAGACGAATAAGATGTAGGAGGATGTGAAGTGGGCTAAAAATGGCCATGGAATCAAAACTTAGCTGAAAATGTAAGAATATATGTCTGGAACAAGAGAAAACGGCATCATTATGAACACTTCTTAAAAGTATTGTGCTTTGGAACTAAATCCAACTTCAATGATTTAATATTATCATCTTGAGACATTAATATAGAGTAAACAAGAAAATATAATGAGAATCAAAAAAATGCAGGAGAGAGAGCAGCCTGAACACAAATTAGTCAAACGTACTCCCTTTTTTATTAGCCATGGTAGTGGTTTTTCAGACTAACATATATTAGCGTCAACAATGATTCCTTATAGGTTAGCAGTACCCAACCTGACCCATACCTGACTAAATCATTCAACCACTCTTGTGTTAGAAAACCTAATGTACAGGTAGGCAGAGTGTAAACAATGATATCAAAATGTAAACTTGGACAAATCAAACAAAAAAACACTTTTTTTGAGCGACACATGACAACACTAAATAAATACAGTGACCTCCTTTTTCAATCCCTTTAACACAGCATGAGAAAAATATCAAATAATGGGTGAAAAGGATGATATAATAATAACAATCCCAAGTGTATTGGCTTTACAGTCACAGTGAACCTTAAACACACCTTGTTCAGCCACGTGTTGACAACCATTTCAAATTACAGCCAGCAAACGAGGAGCATTTTTAATTCTGCTGACATTAAAATTTCAAGTCCTAGATAAAGTTACAGTGAAAAATGACCAATCGCCCTTCAACGTCTAATATCAGCTTGTGCACAAAGTCTTCTTTTCTGATGCTCTTCTTCTCTTAGTTGTACAGAACTACCTCATGTGTCTCTCATTTTACAGCTGTTTATCTCAGTTTCAATCTGAGGAAGCTATTATCACGATTTATCATCTCAAGAGATAGTAATTCAGTTATGATGATGAGAAGTAATAACATTAGGACAAATAAAAAGACATGTCAGTGTTCCTAGATAATGGTCTTGGAGATATGCAAACAAATATAAAAGATCTTGTATGAAAATTACAGGATTAGTTTCAACCACCTGAGACAATAACTCAATTCTGAAAATATTGATGTGGCCATAACAGAAAACTACCCCTCATCCCTCCAGAAACTAAATGTTAAACAGAAGTGTGCTTCTCTATACAATGAGGTCGACACAGCTCAGCAACAAACATGAAAGTGCAAAGTTGCCTTCAGAAGCCGCAATGGTTTAGTAAAAGTATTACTCAGGACTATTTATTACCCAAAACACAGATACATAAAGACAGGAAGACAGGCCAAGCACTCGGTGCAGCATGAAACTGCACGTTGAAGAAGTCCACCCTCTTTTGTTTAGTCACCCATCAGCGCTCCTGACTTCATTTGGGACATCTTTATACCTTGAGTGAAGCAGTAGAATTACCCAAACTGTCCATCTGGCTTCCATCAAATGGGAAACTTCCCGAGGTATCCTCAGATATCCTGCTATGATTCCATATCTCGTTGGTGCTTGGCCCTGGTCAGTGGGGTTTTCAGTGTTTTCTCCATAGAATGTAGGTCATGAGGAGGATGAGGCCTGCCGACAAGCCAGCGATCACAAACTGGTGGATAGAGAGGACATTCTCCAGTGTGTGGATCCTCTCTTCCATGGCACTGGTGTGGAAGTAGTCATATATGCCAGCGCCGATGCTCCAAATTGCCCACACAGCATCCACCACCAGTGGCATGATGAAGCAGTTGAGGGGAGGAGGGCTCAGCTGCAGGTCAAGTGGACTCTGTCAAATACTGGGAACAAGACAAGAGATTACCTGGGAACAAATTAATGCTCAATATGAAGGTTGGGTCTGCAATATTTCATAAAGGCTTATACGTTATTATACAAAATCTCAACTTTAGGTTTGAGCCATAACAACTGTCACTCTCTCCAGTCGCCACTGTGTTCTCACATGGCAATCGAAACATTAGTAATTATCAAAGTCTACCTTCAATCAACCAAAACTTCATAACAGAATAGACAATCTCTTTATTGCCATTGCTGTGATTTTTCGTTGTAATTCTCAGCTTTCCTGGTCGTCATAAACAGGGAGTGGGCTGGGAGACAAAAAAGCATATTACCACAGCTAGAACAAACAAAACAGAAAACCAAGAGAAAACCAGGAGCTGCAATAATTACAGTAAATTTATCACACTGATTTATTTCTTGAAACCAAACCTTATTAATCTTATTACTTTTAAACCCCAGGTGAAATAGGATGACATGTATCTCAGGATTAGGCAGTTTCTTGTCATGTGATTAGAGACATCAAAATAAAGAGCAGACTTTGTGTCACATGACAGGATCTCGATTTAGGGATTAAAATCGATGACACTGAACTAGTGTCCAGCAAATTTGCTGCCTGATATTACGCATTTCCCAAACGCCACCGGTAACAAAAAGTTCAAATTGTTACCTTGAACTCTGTTATATCCACAGATGTAAATGATAGATTCTGGTTATGAATGAAAAATATACATCCGAGCTACTATGACACGTTAGCATATTTGTTAGTACAGTTGAACAATGTCTCCTTTATTATTGATGTTTTTGTGCAGGACACAGTTTTTAAAACAGCTAAAAATACCCCAGCTATCTTGAAATATACAGAAACAATATTTTTAATCACAAGAAGGATCCAAATATGCATTTTATCATGTTGTTATGAGCTGTGCTACTCTGCTAGCATGCTATCCGAAACGTTGACATACAAACCGGCTGATCTTTTTCACTGACTTTAGCACAGATTTCGGAAGTTCTGTCTTACTTACAGCATAGGCAGGCTACTCCAAATTATCACGAACACCCCACAAGGACATGCGACACCCCCGTCATCCTGTTTCGTCTGTTAGCTTCATGTCACCCCCCAGCCAACAGCTGCTGTGGACTATTTTAGCCACTTCCGGGTGTGCTCAGGATCAGGAGTCCCTCAGCAAAGGTACGAGTAACTTCATCAGACACGTGAGGGGTTTCAAGACTTGACTTCTGTGGAAAAATATATAACATAATCTTAAACTTTTACTGTACATAAAAGTGTTTGGTGCAAAGAAGTTGAGAAAGCAATGAGTAGAAGATGCCTTTTTCATTTTAAAGGCTTCACCTTTGACGCACCACGAGTCAAAACAACAGGGACCCTTCCAGCTCATGACAGGCAAGTTTCCAGAATAATAGTTATCACCAAATTCGGTTTTAACACCTTGCATATGGCTTTGGCGTGTCTTAAACTTATATTAAAGTGTGAAAAGTCTGTTTCTAAATAAATAGCATGAATTTCCTGAATCTTGTATTGACGTTTATCCACATATAAACTCTTATGACGTGAAAAATGGACCAGAGTACATCATAAATTGAACAGCAATACATTTTTCACATCAGAGTATGATTATGTTCTCAGACTCAACCCCGTCAGCACTGCCAGGCGCGGTGGCCAAGTGGTAAGGCGTCGGTCTCGTAAACCGAAGATCGCGGGTTCGAACCCCGTCCGTGCCTGTTACTTCGCTCTGGTGGCATCTTCCTTTTCTGATGTCAGATCTGATTAAAAAAAACACCTATGTTTCCATAATATATACAATTTTCAGTCACATCACATGCGATCTCTATGAGTTACACAGAAAAAATGTCGATTAAATGGGTTAAACCACAGGCTCATAATCACGACCTACCGTCATACATGAGCTATTTTAACATAAATCCGTGGAAGGAGCCCCAGCATCACATTCTCAATAACTTCATACTTCTAAACCCAAAGTCTTTAATAATCATCCATCACAATGTAAATGTTTTTTTTTTTTTTAAAAAGGCATCATTCAAAAT